>OW026523.1:139080583-139680583 GCA_932274085.1 Protocalliphora azurea | reverse complement strand
GTTTTTTTCGCACTCAACGCAGCCTCGACTTTTTCTAGAGCATCTTTGATTTGTTTTTTCTCTTCATTGGAAGCATATTCTAGCCCATCTTTAAATTCATATACATTTTCATTCAAATCAGCAATGGATTTCTTAACATCAGCTATTTGTTTAGTTTTCAATTCAAAAACCAGCCTTAACATTTTCATCTAATTCCGCACCATTTTCTTTTAATTCAATTTCTTTCAATTTAGCTTCAACGTTATAAATTAGGGCTGAAATAGGATCCCTTAAATTATGTAGAAAAGCTTGTTCAGACTGAGCCACTAGGACAAGTATAGTGGCCAATAGGACAAAAATTAAAAGAAATAACTTCCTCGTTCATTTTTTTTTTTTTTTTTTTTTTTTTTTTTTTTTTTAATAGTTTTACATGTTATTTACTTTAATTGCAGTAGCAATACTGTGGAGTTGTTTGAAAATATGCTGGTATTTATACCACCTAACTGCTGGGTGTGCTGGAAGTTTTAAGTCATGCAAATAATTTAGAATATTCCATATAAATAATTTATTAATTATATTAATATTACATTCTTTTTTTAATTTCATCTTAGGCAAATAAAGAGTAATGTTTTTATGGGTGTCAATATTTGGAAAAGTATATAACGATTGCATAAATATTTACCAAAATAAGTATTTTTTAAAAAAGAAAAACATATGTTTTGTGTTTTATAATATTAGATAATATTCACTATATAAAACTTTAATTATTAATTTCTTTGTCAAAAAACCCAGAGTATACTTTATGGGACCCTTAGATATATAATTCTCGTGTCTGTAAAAAAACGAATGTTCTCTACAAAAATATTACGAATGTATTTATAAAGAGATTGAATGAAAAATATCTACAAATATAAAAATACTTAATTTATTATGATCAGAATTTAGTGGAACTCTAAGAGAAACTAATGTAATCAAATTTCAAATGAAATTTGATCTTACAAAATAAATATTTTATTTTTTTAGTGCCAAAACCTCTACCACTCTGAGTAATTATTATTTATTTATTCATATATTTTTTTATTTCTTTGACAGCTTAAATATTTTATATAATATAATTCCTACTAATTTGCACATGATGGATATGAATTTGTCTAAGAATTTTAATTTGAGTAGTTCTTTAGATATACAATAATAGTTACTCACTATGGAAAGCTACTTTGCCCTACCTATTTTTATATCAAATATGGAACTTGACAGGAAAATTATTCCCACAAAATCTAGAGACTTTCGCTGTAATAGTTCCATAGATATGCGATAATTTAAATTAATCTAATATAGGAGCTAACACTTCCCCTAAAGCTGCCTGCCCTATTTTCGTATCAGTTATAGTTCTTGATAAGGAAATTATTTCCACAAAACTAATAATTTTTCGTTTAAGTGATAAACAATTTCTACTCCAATAATAATTATTATTTTGTTTGTATCTGCTTCGATTTCAAAATAAAATAGCCTATTTAACTGGTTGGTTTTTTTTAATTACTTACTAGTTTAGAAACTTTAAGAATCATATATTGAATGGTAATTAAGTAAAAAAAAATGTTTTACAATAAAAACCTTTATCTCCCTTCAGAATTGCCAGTACTGTAAAATATTAGAAGCAAATTGTGCGTAAAATTTAGTCAGCATTTTAAATAAATATTGGAAAAGAGATTACGTTCAATACTTGCAAAATAAAAGAAATAAATTACTTCGAGATAGAGGGGTTTGATATAAGTTTAAAAGTTTGAGTGTTTCGAAAACAAATTTTTATAATTTAATGGTTTATTTAAGGATAATTTACGTTAAAAAAATACAGAGGTGTCAGCAAAGATTCCATAGTTCTTTTTAAAATAATATAACAGAAACTGATCCGATATTATATGTAGGTGTGGAATAAATTAAGATGCTTAAAAATAGATATCTAATGTTAAATTACTGGTCGGATTAGTGAGGTAACTATAACATTTAAATGCAGGGTATTAATACAGTTCTAGTAAATTTTGCAAAGCATTTATTTAAGCCTAAAATTATGCTAATGTCTTCTTTTAAAAATTATTTTCTTTAAAGTTTAAACTGAGAAATTTATTGGAATAAAATGGTTCTAAAATGGGGTCCGTATAAAAGTCTTAAGAGGGGGTGTCGCGAAGAACGTTTAATTAAAGACATTAATTTTTTTTCTTCTGATATTTTTTTTTCTTTTTGATATATTTTCCATCGCACATAATTAGACTTTTCTGTCCTCAGATAATTTGGAAAGCTAAAAGTAATTTTAGAATAGTGTATATGCGAAATTAAATCAATTACCGATCTCTATTGCACAAAAAATGGTCGATCTCAAGTCGTCTCAAGGTCGATCTCAAGTCCTCAAGCAGAGCGGTTTGAAATTTTCGTTTATTCCCAAAGTTATTGCTAAATAAAGTACATGTTTTGGTCCGAAATATGAATGAAAGATAGCAAGCCGCATATGCTTGTAGTCGTTTAAACAATAAGCTTCAATTTATGCCGCCGATACTCAAACTCGTGAAATTATTTTGTGAGTTAGTAATTAAAAAGTAATATTCGGACAATAATTAAAATACCAAAGAATATTGCTTCCTATGGGGAAATTTTCATACAAAATTCATGTCATTCGTAAGAGAATGTGGAAGCACTAATTTAGGTTCCTCCCTTGCAAATTTGCTTCGTTCGATAATCCAGTTTTTTATTGGGTATAATGGTATAAGAATAATTTAGTTGCTTATTTTTGTTAACACATATATTACACCTATCACAAATGTAAGTGATTTTTAATTCATTGAAATAATATAGTTAGACATGGTCATCGAAAATATGTTAACACTTTTGGACATTATTTTACTACTTGTGGCATACTATTCAGTTTATAAAAATTAATCCAATGGGTCAATTTCTTTGAAATTTTGATATTGTTTAAAGCTATTATATTAAAGTATTTAACTGAAAAGAAAAAATATATTTTTATTCTCTTTTACAAAATAATTTATATTTTCTAGAATACCCTCCACAATAGCTCTATTGTTACCTTTTTATTGCTTAGTTTAGTCAGCTTTAAGTATTCTTGAAATATTTTCTATTTACTATGACCCAATTAGTGTTTCTGGTTTCCCGTGATATTTCTTTTCCCAGGAAACGTGAATGAAAAATTATAAAAAATCACTGATTTATTATAAAGAATATCAAACAACAATATAAATCATAATTAGTTAACAAAAAATAAATTTGTATTGAAGTATGATGCATCCTTAAAGATTTAAACAATTTTAAATATATCACACAAATGAAAAAAGTACCTACACGCAGAGAAAAATGTAGTTGTAGTGACCATAAACTAAGAGCATCATATGAACATATGATCACAGCGAAAAATAGAAATGATTGTAAGAGTGTTGCCTTTTGATTAAATTTGCTACATTTTTCGTAATTTTTTAACGCTTCACGTAGTATGTAAAAATTTTTTGTTTTTGACCGCATATTCATAACTTTTTATCTCTTCAATAAAGTTAAGTACTATGTAGAAAAACTACATCATTGACGTACGTGATCATGCAGAACGTTTTTTGCGACTTTCTCAAAATATACAAAATTACATAAAAAGTAACTTTTAGCTATATTAAAATACAAAATATAAAAGGTTTTGTTTTTTTTTTTGTCTTTTTGAGAAAGACTCAGTGTACAGAATTAAGTAATGTACTGTTGAATCGGTTAAAAACTAAATTTGTGCAAATGGAAAAAATTTCGTCGTATAAAATAATATCCAGATGAAGTATAAATTTATCATACTTTGTTATATAAATTAAAATATTGCATTGGAATTAAACAATAAGAATTTTAAACCATAAAAGTTATGGGGACCGATATTTTGGTCTGAACTGAATGAATTTCTTAAATTCAAAATTTTATTAATTTAAATGGCGACGATTATTGTCACTATTCAACAATACAAAAAAGCAATGCATATTTTCAAATGCATATGTTGAGAGAATATTTCGTCAACAAAATTTATAAGCGGTTGAATATGGACATTCTAAAGCAAATTCTTTTAATATTTTCTTCCAAATTTTGAATAGAAAGTAAGTACCTTAAAATTCATATAACGTGACTTTTTACGAAAAATTGTAAGTAACTTTTGCGACAAGAAAAAAAAAAACTATAAATTTTTCCGAGATACCCCTGGCAACTTTGGATTATAAAGTAGTAATTATTATAATTCCATTTTTTCACACTATGTCTGATTTTGTGGCTTATTTTTCTCATTTTCTTATGATTATAGTTTTGCATATAATTGAACAATCTTACCATCATTATTCCATTCTTTAATGGTAGTTAATCAATATCCTATATTGCTTGAAACACACCGAGTATAACCAAGCTTTGTCTATTTATATTTATTCATATATAAACTAAATGAGAATTACAATGAAGTTGGAAAACAAACATTAAAAACAAAATGTATTTAAATACAAACAAGTTGTTAGGTCCTGATTCAGCACAACAATAAAATTGTTTGAAAATAATATTTATATGGAAATTAATCAGTTTTTGAAATATTTCTTGAGTGGTTTTCATACAAATTTTATTTTTAGACAATTTGCTTGTTGTACTGAATCAGGCCCTTAATTTTTCTACTAAGGTTCTTAAAAAATAAGTATTATATTTATTTATTTGAAACATTTTATTGTCATGGGAATAATATTAATATAGTTTAAAAACAGAATATGGTTTAAGAACAAGGAAAGGACTGCAAATATTTAATGGTTGCAGAAGTAATGATATTTTTCATATTAATAAAAATTTTTTGCTGGTAAAAATATTTAAAAACATATAATTTAAAATTTGTATTAAGTGTAAACGTTATACGAAAAAATTTAGTAAAAAACATTGCTGTCATGAACACAAACTTATTAAAATCCAAGAAAATTAACAATGAGAACATAATATTGTTGTAGTGATAATGCTGTAACCATCTTTTTTCTCTGTGTGTATTGCAAGTTATATTAAAAACTAAATATCTCAGATTTTTAGGTTAATTAGTTTTTCACACAAAAATTAAAAAAAAAAACCCTAATCTATGGTGCTAATTTACGTTTCAATACAAGTAGATTTTCTTATTGTTTTATTTCAATTTTATGTTCATCATATATTATTAATTAATTGTTTTTAATTCAGAGAAGTAAAACACAGTTCTGGAATAGATTTAAAATTGGTTCTATAAATAGTTTTAAAATCCTCTGTTAAGTTTTGAGGCTTCAACATTTATATATATTTCTTTACAGTTTCTTTGCTAACATGAGACATGTATCTAAAAAAAAAAACTGAAACACGTTGTGTTTTCAGTGCAAAAACTCACAACGTATTAATTTTTTATAGTAATGAATACTTTCGAAGCGCAACTTATTTAATATTCTTTTCCGCAAATCAAAAATACAATTGAAAAATCAAAAATTTAACTTGCAAGAAGTAAATTTGTTTTGAAATTTCATTAAATTCTTGAGACATTCTATGACGAGAAGTTTTAATACTTTTGAAGAATAAAATATTTCGTATAACGATTTTGTATTTAATTTAGTTTTTATTTTACTTTCAATATTTTTCTTTTTAATTTTTTTTTGGAAAACTTATTTATCTTTTAGGTAATGTAGAACAAATTTTTGGCGAATCTTTTTATTCAGTATTACCATCGAAAAATTAAAAATACCTTTAGTAAATAGTGTGAGTACATTAATGAAAATTGTTCATCGAGGTGTTAAAAACAGCAATGTTTTTGCTATAGGATTTTAAAACTACATATTAAAATAATATTAAATTTCCCGTTTTCTCGGGAAAATTAAAAAATTCCCGGGAATTCACGGACTCCAAACCTAGACCCAATATCTTTAAAATGGACAGAGTTCTGGAGAGTTTAATATATTTGCCACCTTTGGTATACAGATTCAACATTTTTTTTGATACCACTTAGTTACTTTTTTATTGTAATAATGAGAAGAATGATGAGGCCATACAAATTAGAATTCATTGTACTTTGTAATGACTTGAAGGAATCTGTTTTGACGGCACTTTTTTTGCATGCATTTCTCTGTTATAACTTAAGTGTTTTTTCTCATATGACTCAAAAAAGAAACAAAAAACACACCTGCAGTACTAAAAATTATTTTATGTGGTCAACATGTAAATTTTAATAAAAACTAATTATGTTCTTACAACAAGAGTTTGCACATAGTTACTGAGAATAATAACAACTGTAAGTAAGTTAACGGTGCTATTTTCTTTTACGTATAATATGAGTTATAAGTCTAAAAGTGTGCACGTAGTTTTTCGTGCACTGTCTATGTATAAATAAAAAGTATAGTAAATTCCTAACTAGCATGAATTTCCAAAAATTTTAAAAACCGTTTTAATATAAGTGTCAATGTTGCCAGCTTATTCTTTTAAGTCAAAATCTAGTCTTTTTATTTTGCTTTTAGTCTCAAAATTTTCATTTTTTTATTCTTAAAATTGCTTTAAAAAGGCTGCAATTTTAGTATTTCATCAAAGATGAAAATAATTTCTTATTTGTTTTTAATAATTTCATTTTTACAGAATCATCAATTTAAGCATTTTTATGTATTTATTCAAACAAAAAATTTATATTATTTGTATTTAACAAATATTTTCGCCTGCGACGCTTCATTTTTCAAATCCATGGTAACTTAACTCATCTTATGGACAAAATCAATTATTCATTATTTTTTAATAGACTTCATTAATCGTAGAAACTATTTATGAATATAATTTGAAAATATTCCTTAAGAGCGAAAAATTATATAAAAATTTGAAAAGAAATTATAATTCAAAAACGACAAAAGTCATTTTTTATATATAGTATAACCAAAATTTGTATTGGAATTTTATTTTATTTATAAATTTATTGCAATATCTTAAAAAAAATTAAAGCAAAAAAAAAAAATGAGAAATGAGAAAAATAAGTTTTTAAATTAAAAATATTAGCCTTTTCCTTGCTTTATTTGTTAGCACATTTAGTTTTTTCTGAAAATTTTTAAAGTCAATTTCATCACCTCCTGGAAACACTGATAAGTGTGCAAAGGTTTCAAAGCATAATTTTAAGCCTTCTTCTACTTAGGAAACTTTAGGAAATGAAAATTTATACATGTTTGATTGAAATATTTCGCTTTAACTCGTGAAAGGATAACAATTAAAAGGTATAAAGCAAGATATTGTTCATTTAATATTTTATATATAGGTAAAGGGTCAATTGCACCTAGGTGAAAGGTGTCCAAATATATTCCTTTCTTAAGAACGATTTTTAAGGATTCTATATAAATTCTTTTAAATATGCTCGTTTTAGTCTCAAAAATCATCGAATTATATACGGCTTTTTTGTCAGATTTTCAATTGTCATAAGTCCCTCTGTTGTACTAATGTAAATTAGGAGACAGCTACGAAAAACTAATTCTACATTTACTTTTTATTATTGAGCATCATTAATCTCAAAATTATACAATTAGAAAATAAATGGTCGGTGTACTTTCTAAACCGTAAAATTAAACATAAACATTTGCTGCATATTTATTAATTAATATATTAAATAGTAATTAAACTACAATTTGTTTATTCATGTTTTTTTATAATTTTTTATTTAAATTGCTTTAACATTTCAAAACAATTTGTTGTAGAATTCAATATTAACCTCTTCTTTTGGATCTATTTCTGTTAGGTCTCCTTTCATTACTGTGCTGCTTTAATCTATTGAATTGTCTATTAACATTAGCTAATCTTAAAAGATAATATTTCTTTTTTTTTGGAAATTTTCTCTTTTCGAATGTGCAACATTTTTTCTCCTTAACAAAGCAGCCTATTATTTTAGCAAGCTGACTCTTTTTTTGTAGGACTTTCTTTACTGCTGCATCAACTAACGCCATGATAGATTAGTCAGTGTTTGAGAAAGCCGAAGTTGAAGATATATAGCGCTTATCAGTCGCATCGCTATCTCTGCTTAATCCATAGATTGTGCTATCGGTAGTTTGTCCACAGGTTTCCGCTACTAGAGCAAAAATTAGACCAATTGCGTTAAGAACTTTATGTTTTCAATTAAAATTTATATAAAATTTCCTTTAAAACACTAAATAATTCTTTTGAGTTCTCTTGATTGTTATACAATTTTTTATTTAATTGTTTAATTCTTCCTAATTTAATCCACACCTCATGTGGAATTTATTTATATTTAATATTTTGGTTATTTAATAGTTTTTGTCTTATTTGAAAAATAAATGTTATTTTTTTAGATTTATATTTAAATATTATATTCCTCATAGAAAGTCTATTTATAATTTAAATATGACAATTTCTTAATAATTTTATATATATATTTAAATTTGTAATAGGACATATAATTTCAACTTACCCTAAACAGATGAAGTTAGACTTAAATTTCTGAAGAATTTCTAAATTTAAATTATTAATTTGCCTAATGATTATTCAATTTCACAGTTAAAGTTAATCGTACAATTCACGCAGGGTTTATAAGACTACGAAAACTCCCACGATATGAGGTCATTGTAAATTATCTTCTGTATTTGACATTTTCTCATTGTATACCAAAATAACAGTAATAATTATAATTGTAGTTTTTATTCCAATAACAAGAATATCTATTATTATC
Source organism: Protocalliphora azurea (assembly GCA_932274085.1). Classification (NCBI taxonomy): domain Eukaryota; kingdom Metazoa; phylum Arthropoda; class Insecta; order Diptera; family Calliphoridae; genus Protocalliphora; species Protocalliphora azurea. The sequence continues at coordinate 139,671,891 of OW026523.1, read as the reverse complement.
ATCGTTATGTTTACTATAGTCATAATCAGGGCAAGTTCAAATATGCATAAAAAACAAAATAAAAAAAATTACATTATGCGCTTGAAAAAGCATAAAAAAATTCATAAAATTTAAAATGTTTTTGTACAAATGAGCATAAATGTGTTTTTTTTTAACTTCTGATAGTTTTCGATTTTTTATAATATATATACGTCAATAAACCATGACAGTCATATCGGATATGTCTAAATTTTTTTGTTTACAATTATGAACGGGGTATTAAAAAAATTTACAAAATAATTTATACTAATTTTAATCAAATTCCAAAAAATCACAAAAACATAATTTTTGTTAAGAAAACTAACTTTATAAATATTATAAGCAATAATAAAGTAAATACAATACTTGTGAAATACAAAAACAAAAAACTTATAAGATTGTAAAACTTGCCCTAGTCATAATTTTCATATTACAAGTTATTGATTTAGTCACCAAAATTGTTTGGTTTTTGACTTCTGCAACATTCCAGGTTTTCTATTGTCTATTTCAGTGTTATATCTTAAATAGTTTATATCAGAACTAAAATTAACAATTTTTATATTAGCTCGCCTATATTTATGATAAAATATTGGGAAACAATTAACATTTTGAATAATATTTAATTTAATGCTTCTGGTGGTACAAGGCTTTTTTCCAATGTACTGATAATATATTCTTCATTCGTATAATATGGAGCCATTACTAAATTATTCTCTGAATATGATATACATCTTATTATATGATTTCTTATTAAATATATGATAAAGTTATCAATTCTAACTATATTTAAAATTTGGTAAAATTTTTTATTTGAAATTTATATTTTATAATTACTTTTTGGTGATCTGAATTTAGATGTACAAGCTCTTAAATATTTTCTTTCGAATTATCTTAAATTTTCCATGTAAGATGGTGAAATATTAAACCAGATTGGGCAGTCGTATATTATAATTCGTCTAATTAATGTTTCATACATTATAATTATTACTCTTGATTTCACATATTTAGAGTAAAATAATGATTTGTATAAGTTATGTTTATTCTAGTTATCTTTCATTGAGTTTATGAAAGAAAGAATCTTTTCCAGATGAATTTTTTCCGACTCTTGTTGAAATACTGCTGGCAGTGGTTTAGAATATATTTCTTCACGTATAAAAAACTGATTTGTGGAGTTATGATATTTTATGATGAAAGTTCCAGCTAGTGTCGATTTCTATTGTACCATTGAAATTATTGAGAAGAAGTATACCTGGGTAAATTTTCTCAGCGTCTGGTATGTGATCGGCGTTTGTGCTAGTACATTTTGCTAATTGACTTCTTACGAGTTTACTTATACAATTATTTTGGCTTAATTCTATTAAATTATTTATATTACAAATTGATTTTTTATTGTATTTCTTACATTTTAATTTAATTCCAAATATATTTTTGTTACAATTCAGAATTTTATCATAATAAATTTTGTTAATTCTATTATTTGATTTTAAGGGATAATATTTCACATTCTCTTTTTTCGGTTGTAGGTAAACTCAATATATAAATTATCATAATACCATTTGCGGCTATGCTTACATCTGTGAATTCTAATTCTTCTTCAACATTAATACATGGTATGGTTTCTATTTCTATGTAAATCATATTCAATATGCTTTGGTATTTAATCTTTAGACTTACTTCTAACTTACTGTCTAAATTTATAATTTTCATAATTTGATTATTTCTTTCGGTTTGTTCATTTAGTTTTTTTTTTTATCAATTCCTTATTTATTATTATCTGATTATCATTATTTTCGTTTAAGATTTTCAAATTTTCATTTATAATTTCTAAGTCATGGTGGTCTGGGTTCCCAGCGACCCACTTCCACGCTGAGCCTATAAAGTCAAGTGATCGGTTTTTCTTTGTTCTAGGAGAAATTTTTGCAATTAAATTCCGAATTTGGAAAATTTCATATTTTAGGAAAAATTAATGGTATTTCTAATTGTGTTTTCTATTTTAATAGTCAGTTTTAGTAGTATTCTTCTAGGTTTATTACGTGAATTATTCTTATAGAATAATTTTTCACACTTCTTTCTTAATGTTTTCTCTTAAGATTTTTCGTTTCTTTGAATTTTTCTTTAGATTTTCCTTAATTCCTATACGTATTTTCCTTAAAAACACATTTTTTTTATTAAATTCTGTATATTCCTTTTCTTTTTTCATTTTGTACAGATTTATTTATGTTTTGTTAAATTTATTTTTTAATGTGAGACTTATGTACTATTCGTCCTGATTCTGTCAGTATCGTATCTCCTTTGTCGTATTTTACCGTCTCTTCTTTATATCTAGGTGTAAGCTTATTACCCATTCTCTTATTATTTTTTACAAATATTTTGTCATTTGGGTTGTATGAGCGAAATGGCGTTCTTTTCTTATTATGAAATTCTAGATCTTTGTTTTGTTTTTCTACAAGTCCATTAATGCTGTCCTGTCGGTCTTTCTCGATGTGTTCCGGGTCTGTACTTACAGTTCGTACGAAAAATATTTCAATGGGTTTTTTTCTTGATCGTAGAGTGAATAGAAAAATTATATTTGTAAAGTGATCTAAACAATAATTCCTCGAAAATAATTCTATGTGTTCTTTAGGTTCTAATGCAATGTATTATTTCAGAGAGTGTTGAGTGAAACCGTTCGATTTGTCCGTTTATAGTGCTTTTGTAGGGCGTTGTCTTGATTATTTCTATTCCATAATAATTTTCGAGCATAAATGTTATTGGGGCTGAGCTAAGGGATTTTTCATTGTCTATTACGATTTTCATAGGGATATTAAATGAAATAAGCAATTCTTGCAGAGGTAGCTTTATATCTTCGGTCGCCCTTGATTTTACCATTTTCGCGTGTGCGTATTTTAAAAGCATATCTATTGCGGTTAAAATAATTTTATTGTTAGTGTGATAAATATCAATATGCACGATGTGTCCAGGATATTCAAGAATAGGAGAAGAAGGATGTTTCTCATATTTATTTTCTTTGCAAACTTTACATTGCTTAACTATTGTTTTGATCTTTGCACTCATATGAGGAAAATAAAATTTTTCCAGTAATTGTATTTTGTTTTTGACTGGGTTCCTATGAGCTCTATTATATTCTTTTATGATTTCTGTTTCCTGAGTGATTTCTTCTAATCGTTTTACGGTATAACGTGTCCCATATTGGCTGTGTGTTGATTTTAATATTCCAATAAGTAGTAAATTTTTATATTATATTGAAAGTGTTTTGTAAAATTTGGTTGATTTTTTCTATGGTATTGTTAACATGATATATTATTATATCATCTGCAAAAGATATAATATATTCTTTTCACTCAATAGTTTTAAAGTAAATAATTAAAAAAAAAAAAAAAAATAGTGAATTTACTGTTTCTTGTTATAAACCGTTGGTAATCTTAAATGTATTTTTGCTACTATTGTTTTGATAATATACTTTAAAAGTTTTGTTATTGATCATATTATATATTAAGATAATGTGAAATATTTGAAATTTGTATTCATTTAGTTGAAATATTAGACCTGGTATCCAGGCGCTATCAAAAGCTTCCAATTCCAATTAACAGTGGATGACAATAATTTTAAAGCGTTTGTTATTGAATGTTTATGTTTGAATCTAAATTGCTTTTCGCTTATTAAGTTATTATATATGCAGTAATTATTAATGTTATTGTTAATATATATTTTAAAAATTTCACTGATATTAGGAAGTAAATTAATAGATTTAAGATTAAGATTTTTTGGATTGTTTGGATAATTATCTTTTTTGGGTAATAAAATCACTTTTGCTTCCTTCCATTTAATTGGAAAATAAACTTTATTTAGCATATTATTAAAAATTTTACAATATTCAACTATCATTTCATTTGGAATGTTTTTTAATACAATATTTGGCATTTTTAAGTTTCTGAAAATGTATTGTATTTTTTTTTATTGTTGTTGTATGGATTAATTGGTTTATGTGACTGAACTGATTCTGAGAAAGCTCTTAGTCACGTATTATAAACTTATTTAGATTGTCTTTTTCAAGACTGTTTACCGTTATTCCCATTCTTTTTAATAGGTGTTCATTTTGACATGATATTTATATATTTTGCAGATTCATTGGTTTTAATTTTCTGAAATTCTTTTTTATTTTTTTAAACATATAAATTAAATTTTTGGGATCCATATTAGTTAATTTGCTGTGTTTTTTGATGCAACTCAGTATTTTACTTTTTTCAGATTGAAGTTTTTTTTATTATTGAATTGGCTTTTTTGAAATTGAATGGATATTTTTATATTTAGGAGTAACTTCTTTTATAATATTAATATTTATATTATTCAGTCTACAAACATGGGAGTCAATTTCGGGATTTGATGGATTTTTGGTATTTAGTATTTTAAGCTCAGTTTCCGATTTAAGTTTTACCTTGTTCTGAAAATATTTCCACTTTATTTTTTTAAAGTTATATTTAAATATGTACGGTTCTGTGATAAATGTAAATTCTTGTAGCTCATTATTCAGTGAAGCGTAAATTTGTATCGCATCATGATCACTATCAAAATCTAGTGTCTCAAGACTATTAGTTGAGTTACTATTAGTATGAATGTATAATCTACAATCTGTAATACAAATATCTAAATATGATACCGTTCTAGGGAAAGAAGGAAAATTTAAAGCCTAGATCTAAAATCTATTTCATTATCTAGTAACCATTCTCTCAATTTATTTCCTTTCTGATTGTTTATTGTATTTCCCCAAACTGAGTGCTTACAATTAAGACCTAATGCTAATACGTAATAGTTGTTAATATTTTGCAAATTTAGCGACTCGAATAAAATATTTATTTCAGTTCAAAGGAATGAATCATTATTTCCAGAAGGGAAGTATGCCGATATAATATACAATGATTTATTACCAATCATTCGTATACGGATTATACAAATTTCTAGAAACTTAAAAGAAATTGTTGTTTTGTTAGAATAACTACAAAATGTGATATTATTTTTAATTAATATAGCTGTTCCTAATCCCTGTTTCGCTTCTGTCCTAACTTTATTAATCATAACATAATTATTAAACTGTAATCTTTGTTTCGTTCAAAAGATCAATGTCTAGATTGTGTTTCTTAAGAAAATGAATATTTAGATTATTCATCATATTTTTTAATTCTATGAAGAATTTATGTCATATTCTTTAACTGTGTTAGCAAAAATTGTTTATTATATTGTTAGATTTATTTTCAAGTAATACTTTTTTCTTTAGTCTTAATTTATATTGTAGCTGTTTTTATATTTCGCAACCTTTGTATTAAGCCAGGTGGCCATATTTATTGAACACTACACAATAAAGTTTGTCCTTTTCCTCTGCTGGTACACCATTTGTTGAACATATACCTTTCTCATGATTGGAATTACATTTCACAAATTTTGTTTGAAGAAAACAGTTTGCTGCGCTATGAAAAAAGCTTCGGCAGCTACGGCATTGGGGTATTTCTGGTCGTCTTATTTGTTCCCATTTCATACAATGGTGTAATAGTTGATTTACGCTATTGTTTGGTAATACTTGAGCAAGAAAAATGGGTAAGCTATAACCCCTTTCTATAGATTTTTTCGATGAGTTCGTTTAATATTTCTTCAGTAGATATATTGCCTCAAGACCTTTCACTAAGTAGGATTTAGTTTTAAATATTTTGATGTAAATGTAAAGAAACTTGTTTTAGTCTTTTCTAAATAAGCTTTTACTCTTAAAAATAATTTTAAATTGTTCATAAATAACGATTTTTTATTTCTAAACTCTTTTATTTTAAACACATTCTTATTAAATTCAATAAGCTCTTTAGTTTCTATATCGACAATATTAATTGGTGGAACTTTTTTGATTTTAGATTTTTCTCTAGTAATCACTGTATTATTATTTTCAATTTTTATTAGAATATTCTTATTTGCACACTGTGTTTGCTTCATTGATTGCTGCAATAGATGAATTTAATTTTTGAGATTTTTCGTTATTCTCTTTTACATGTTTCTCATATTTTTTTAACTGATTCTGATCATATTGAGTATCATTATCAATATCGAGTACTGCATAATAATTGTTTTTATAGTATTTAATAGTTGATGAATCTATCTCACTATTTTTTCCTTTTTCTTTCATTATCCATATTAACTCTATTTTTGTTAATATTTACAATATGAAATTTTTTTATCATCTGAGCATTTTGCTTGATCATGTAAAATTTTGTTTTTGTATTTTTTAAGTTTATTTTATTTGTAAATATTTTTTAATAAATAAACCAGTTAAGATTCTGATCTCCACAATGCTTGTGTCAATCATTACGGTCGCGATCGGACTCGTCCGAAAAGAGATTAAAACTGAAAATGGATAATCAATAGGTAAATAATTCGTAAAATTACTTTTCAAGTTGAAATTTTCCTAGGAATATTTTTATTTTTAATACTTTTAGCATTAAATAAATAATAAGTTTTAACAAATAATTTTCGTATTTTATGTGTGATAACGTTTTTCTGGCTTAAAATATTCTAAAATTTAAGTTTTTTCAAATTTCAAAATTCTGAATTGTTTATTTTTGGACTCGGAATAGTTAATACTTCACCTCATTTTTCTACATAATCTGGAGTAAATCGAATTGGATCCAGGTTTTATTAAAATTTGAAATTTGAATTTTCAGATACGAATAACTTGATAACTACAAAAGTTAAATAACATTCACTAGCCTTAATGAGGGAAAATACACCAATCTTTGAAATTGGAAAGGAAAAAAAATTTTTAATTAAATCGGACTAGCCGACTACAATTTACAAAAATTGCAATAAAAACTACGTTTATCAACGATATATTGTGTCCAGTTACCAGAGTTTCTAAGTTAAAAATAGCTTTCGTGAGATCCTTCCAGAAAAACTTAGCATTAATTTATTTTTATTTTAGTTATTCTTAAGAATTTTAAATGTTTATCTTATTATACTTAGATTCCAAAAATTTCTCATTATTATAAAATATTCTTTTCATGAAGCTAAATTTTTTAAGTAATAATAATATTTATTAGTGTAATTTATATCACTTAAAGAAATATTATGAAATAAATTGGAATTAAAAAATGTTTTTCTATTGGAAAAATATAAAAACGTATAAGAATAGTGTTGTTATTTAAAAATTTTAAAATCACGTAAGTGAAAATTTTTAAAACCCTTTAATTTTGTTTTAAAACTTCAAAGGAAAAAATACGATATTTTCCCTAAAAATGATTTTAGCTTCATTGTATTGTAAAAACAATTAATTTTTCCTTTTTCTATTTTCGATAAACTATTATTATTATTTTTATTTTGTTTTTTTTTTTTTTTTTGAAAATAATTTATATTTTACATAGTTTTTTGGATACATTTCTATTAGTTTTATCAATTATTTTCTATTGGTTTTATCAATTATTATCTGTCATTTAAGAATATTTATTAAACACTAAATATCTTTAAATTTTTCATTTTTAATATTTTCCACTTACCCCAACGTTTCCCATTTTGTCCAAAAAATTTTGATTTGAAATAATGGAAAAATAATACAAAAAGACAAATTAATCTTGCTATTTTTATGCGAAACGTTAGACAATAATCCGTTCTACATATATAAAAATTCCATTGGAGGGTTCAAAAGATTATTGGTTGGTATTTTGTTAAAGTTAAATTAAATTATGCTTCACTTTGCCCCTATTAATATATTTTTTAGTACAATATATGATATATTATATTAATGATATTTTATTTTTAAGCAAAAAGAAAAATACAGAAAAAAACCTTATTATTTATGATTTAAAAAATTTCTTACTCAGTTAGTAGTTTTAATCAGATGAAATATTTACCTAAAAATAAAAAAGAACACAAAATATTAATAAAAGTATTACATTTAAATATCTCAGATAAAAGTATTTCAATATAAAGTTCAATATCAACAAAAGTGTTGCAAATGTACCTACCCTCCCACCCAAAAAAAAAAAAAAATTAAAGAGTGATACTAATCCCCAAAATATTTCGGTTCAATACCTCGCTCTCGTGAGCTGGATATGTGGTTTTCGATAAACGTATTAAAATTTAAAAGAAAATATATTTTACTATGATTGATTTAACATATATCCAAATTCATTACTCTCCGACTTTTATATGTTCTGAAATTTCCGAAAATAGGTTGCATTTATAGTTGTGACTAGGAAATTCAAATTGTTCGGTTTTTCCATTCTTCGAACAAATGAATATTTTAAAATTATTCGAATTACTCGAATAAATAAAAAATAATAATGATGTAAAATATTTATGATTTTGTAAACTTCTTTAAAAATTTTATTGTAAAAATAACAGTAACATATAAAAAGTTAGCAATTCATTGGAAATATCTTTAAAAAGATGATTTTCAATCTAAAGGTAAAAATAAATTTTTAATGTTGAAAGTAGTAAAGCAAGGGAAAATGAAATTGCTGAAATCATTCCGAAAGTCTCAAAATGCTGTGGATAAAATATATTATACCCAAGAAAAAAAATAGTTTTCAAGATTTGTGCAGAAAAACAAAAAAATAAAAGAATATTTTAAACAAATAGAAAGCAGTTGGAATCAGTTAACGCCAGTAAAAAGTTTTAAAATTTTAATACAATGGCTTCAAAAGTGCCTAAATTGTTTTTTCATGCTCGAAGTCTTAATAAATTGAAAATTAAATTTGTACTTTTGTTCTTAGGAGTAATTTTCAAATCGTTGTATATATTAAAATAATGAAGTTAAAACCATAGAACTTTAGTATTTGAATCTGGATTATTTGTTGGAAACTTTCAAATTTTATTTGTATTATTTTAACAAACAATGATCTAGTATAATGAAAAAATTCTCGTCTTTCATACTCATATCGCCCCATAATAGCAATTATAAAATAGCATAACAAAATATTAACCTCGCGCACTCAAGGTCATTTGAAGATATGACAATTCAATAATAATTAATATCATTTCAAGTTAACGCTTAGTTTATTATGTATTTATTTTTTGAAGACTGTTGTATATATATATATATATATTTTTTTTTTTTTTTTTGCGATGCGATCGTACTTTTGTGATACTATTTGATATTTAAAAGTACTTCTATGATTAATTTGATCACTGAAAACTTTTTATGAACAAAAAATGTTTAAAAACATTTTATGAACAATCTCCATTCAACAAATACACAGAAAAAAGTTTGTGCATAAATATAAGAATTTACTTTCATTGATTTTAGTTTATAATATTTGAGAATAATGTCTTACATATTAGCACATTTTACATTTTTTAAAATGAATCAAAAGTCAAGTAAACTTAAAATAAATTGTTTAAATTTTCATTTATATTTTCAATTTGTAAAAAAATGTTTGAAATTTTCTTGGCAAAATTTCGCAAAGAGAACTGAAGCGCTTTTTATCAAAGTGATGTGCTTCAGAATTCCAGCGAAATTATGCAAATTTCTAAACATTATTTTTTTTCACAAATTTTCCTTGGAATTTTGCCGTTTTAAGGCGTTTGTTGTTATTATTTTCATGTATATAGATTTTTTTTTTCATTTACCTTTTGCAATCATATCTAATAAAACTAAGTCAAAGATCTATGAACATAATTTTATTTTTTATGAAAAAAGTTTGAGAAAAAAAAGTCATGTTCGATTCATAATATTTATGAAAAAACATTTCAAATATTTGAATATTTTTTCTCTGTGTACGCAGACAATGATAAAAATTTGTTTCATAGAAATATAATAATTTTGGCACAACTAAAGTTAGGATGGAGCGACAGGCTTAATATTTTCTGGTCTCACATATACCGTACCTAATTTATGCTCAGCGTTTAGTCAGGATCCCCATAATATCCATCTCAAATTTGGCTGTCCGATTAACCCTACTTTATTCAATCCAATAGATTTGTGGATTTATCCGGTACAATTACCTCAACTTCGTTGCCCTGACCTTTAAGTAGATCCGATTACAGTTAAATGGTTGTGGCTGTTAGAACGAATACTTGATACAGAAATATGTGTTCTAATATATTGCAGCTTTTTGTAGAAACATCTGTAACGTACATAAATGATTTAATTTATGAGAAGCGTAACTATTTATTTTCAAAATTACTGAAGCTGTAAATATATGTTGGCTATTCGCATACAAAATTCTAGATCTTGGCTATAGATTTCTAACTTATTTCGAAAAACAAGAAAACTTAATAAATATTTCTAAATTTGACTCGAATTTTAAAATTATCAAGAGGAAAGTATTAAATCTCCTTTCAATGGCACTTTGTCTTGCTTTTATTTTACAGATTAATTTTTCATTTAGTTTTTAAAAAAGATATTATATAATTGCAAGAAATAAAAAATATATATTAAAAATTCGAATTTTTGTACTTTGAGTGTGAAAAAAGTTCTATTGAAATATATTTTTGATACCGATTTTTTTGCTTTTTTTACTTTCACAATGCTAATTTTGCCTGAAAATGGTTTTTACGGTATTTTGATTGCCTCGCCTAATTTCACTAGACTCATCCTTGGTCAAATATTATATGTTCAATTTTATTAAGGTTTCTTTTATATTACAGTTTTGTTTTAATGATTATATTAACGAAAGATGACCGGACGGACGTACTGACTGACAAACATGTTTAACCTGACTTATTGAACGGTTTACAATCTATTTTTATGCTCGAATTTGGGTATCAGTATCAATCACTACCACAAAAATTATATAATTACACCTCTTGCAATGTTGTAAAGTAATACAAATGCATGTTTGTTCTCCATCGTTTAAATACTATCTAAATTAATTTTTTATCTGAATCGCAAATTTTTATGAAAAACGGCAACAATTTGTTGGAGAATTTTGTTATATTTTATTTTATAATGCATATTATTTTGCATATTTTAAACATTTACCGAATGCTTTTAGATTTTCATAAAATTTTGTATGTTCCCATCGATTGCAGTTTCTAGAATTTTTTTTTTTTTCATTTCAATTTTTAAAAAACTTTAAAAAACTCAAGAGTATTTAACCTTAAATATCAATATTTCTGGAAAAGTTTTAATGATTTTAATTATTTCAATTGTGTCCATAATAGCTTTCATAAAAAATATATATTTTTTTAATATGACCAATTAATTTTTCGTAAAATAGGCAACTTTTAATATTTTTTTTTATTAAAAAAAGGAAAGTAAAGTCGGGAGTTTTCGCAAATTTATACAAATTTATATGGACATCAAAAGATATCAGGTAAAAAATCGTCCTCCTCTTGCGTGGCATTGTCGATATTTGAAATTTTAAGCTCATATATTTAAAAAGTATATGCATTAAAATCCCTAGATATTACTATAAAAAATCACGGTATGCTAATATTAAATATAATTAAAATATTATGTGTATTGTGAAATTTCTAACAAAAAATAAGTACATAATAAAAATTAAACATATATTTTAAATAACAAATTAGTTGTGGTTTAGAGAAAACTTGCTAAATAAATAAAAAAACGAAACCGACATTTATAGATTTTTACTTTTTATGTCTCTATTTCTATACCCTTCATTATTAGTGTAAAAGATATAAGTTTGTCATTCCATAATTGAAATGTCCATAATTTTCAGTTAATACCCCATAAAGTATATTTTTTATTTTTGTTTATTAATATGATATTTTTGCAGTCAAGTGCTTATATCAAATTTGAGAAAATTGCTAAAATAAAAAATAATAAAAAAAACGCCAAACTCAAACGTGCGAAAAGTCGCTGAAAATCAAATAAATCGCCAAACAAAACAAACTGAAAAACTCAAAAAAATCACCAGAACGTGGAAAAAACTCCAAAGTTGAAAAAAATATCAAAACGCGTGCTACACATAGCACGTCTGTCAACATTGGTGAAGGATAATAAGATTCGACACAGCCGAATGTAGCACAATACTTGTTTATCTCTGTTATTAGATATTCTCTATTAATTATACGTTTACATAATAAACAAATAGATTTAATAAAAAACATATAAGTTTTTAACACAAATATTAAAAAAAAAGGTTAAGAGAATTTTTTAGTTGTTAAAATAAAGTTACTTATTTTAACAACTAAAAAATTGGAAAAATAGTGGAATCAGTAAAATAAACTTTATTAGAAATAAAACTATAAAAAGGAGATTAATATTTTTACAACATATCAATTATTGCAAAATAAACTTTAAAGTTTTTAGACGATTTAATGTCCGTCCATCTCTAAAACACCAACATATTAAAGTGGTATTTGAATGTCTATTATACGCTGCTATAAAATTATACTTTTTATACTATTTGATGTTGTCTGTAGGTACTAATACAGTTTTGGGAATTTTCGCACAGCATTTATTTCTATCTTTAAAGCCATATTGATATTTACTTGCCTTCAGGCACTCAGCTGCCTATTTAAATCATTATTTTGTCTTCTAAGAATATCAATTTAATATCAATTCAACCGATAAACTTCGATTGGATAAAAACTAGGTTGCAACAACGAAACTTTATTCTCTGTGTGTATAAATTTTTCAATGACGTTGAAAATAAAAACATTATGTGATAAAAATGTTTCATTTAACTTTCTCACTATATTTAGTCTTAGGTGTAAGAATTAAGCGGAATCATTTACGATGATTTTTTTTTCTAATTTTTTGCTCACTTTATTATTTAAATCTAGATTTATATTTTTTTCAAGCTTTTGCTGTTTAAGTATTTTCTGTAAGTGCGATTTTAAAAATTTTATTTTTGAGATCTATGATCATGTTATGTTTTTTAGTTATATCAAATACAAATTTCCCCTCTACATCCACTTCTTTCACCTCATTTTCTGTTTTATTATTTATAACTTTTTATTTTAGCATGTGACACGCCATATATTATAACAATTGGTTTTTCGTCCAATAACTTTAAAACTATGCTGCATTTGTGGACTTGTTGGAACCTTTATAAAGAGAGCAATTAACATTTTTATGGAACTGTTGGTAAACCTAATAAAAACATTGAATACTTACACTTTCTATGAAAATATTGCCCTTCTAATTAAAATATCCGTTGATTTTAATCTTACTTTTCATTTAAAGAAATTTTGAATAAGAACAATTTTTTTTTTTTTTTTAATAAAAATTGTTTATTTTATTATTTCTTCAAAAAAATTCTTATTTCTTATAAACTATTATATTATTTATTATATTACCATATACATGGCTTTTAAATTTTTTAACAGGCTTTTCAAATTTATTAAAATTAAGGCGATTTTAAAAAGTGAGCTATGGCCAATTATTAACCGATGTTCGTGAAATTTGGTACACTTATTTACACTTATAAAAAAAATTTATTATTATTGCTGAAGTTTGTTTAAATCATGATTAATTAAAGAGCTTAAAATCAATTTTGAAAGGACATTTGTTTAGTAGATCTTAACAAATTTCATTCCACTTTTTCATTATAAGTATAAAATTTTATTCGATATCTTTAAAATGTAGACGTTATCTCGAATCAGAAAGTGATGTTAAGTTGAACGTTATATTTTAAAATCAGTTTTGGCTTAATTTACTTATACGTGGTAAACATCAGTATAAACATACATTACTGCAATCTCCTGTGATTTAATAAGTTATACATATTCCCATTCATACAATATAAAATATTTAGTTTTTCAAATTTGCATCAAAAATTAGCATTAAGCACATACTTTTTTTCATAATTTCATATGTAAAAGACTTCATATTTTCAAGGATACCAGACACTCACGCTAAAATTTGCTAGTTTAACTAACGCCAAGTTTTGTTCAGAGCTATTTCACTTTGCAATGCTAGTGTTTTATAGAAATTACATAACACTTCATACAAATATGCTTACAATTTTCCATTTACACAATATATACAATGGTGCTCTTGATTATCCACACCTAATTCTTTATTCCATATATGATATTTAAAATATTATTTAAATTCAGGTTAGCAAATACTAAGTCATAATTTAAAAAATAAAAAAAATAAAAAACAAGTAAGACGCATATTATATCTTAACATTTGAAAATCGAATACCGGTATATATATATATATATACCGGTATATATATATATATATATATATATATATATATATATATATATAAATATATTGTATTTGGTATACGGTGGGCTTCATAAACGCCACTTCAACCGACAAACGGAAACGGACGTCGTCCTATCGACATCATTTGTTATAAGGATCCAGAAAGTATTATCTTTTTTGCTCTCTGACGAAAAATAGGCAAATTACAAACGGAATGACAAACTTATATATATAACACTATATATATATATATATATATATATATATATATATAAATATGTATATACTCTTATCACCTGTGGTGAAGGGTATAAATAACTTAAATAATTTAGTGAGCAAAAAATACTTTAATCATATAAAATATAATTGAAAAAGATACGCAATTAAAAAAAATTAATAAATAATAATTTCTACATGTTATTGTTTTTGTTTTTTATTTTTATCCTCAAATTGTTATTATCATGTCATGCTAGGATTTTAACTATGTAATAATAATAAAATTTTTGAATAAAATATGAAAAAATCAGACCATATTATGGTAAAATTGTTCAAAAAAAAAAAAAAAAATTATTTTTTACAAACAAGTAAGAAAGATATAGTCGGGCAAGTCCGACCATATGTTACCCCACGCCATTGTGTATGTCCATTAAAATACGTAGTGGGGTCTTATATTAGACATGTGGACAATTGTGAACTGATACTGTTACTAAGTGTAAAATAAAATATACGAATACAGAGTATTACGTCAATACTGGCATTTATATGAATTTATGCTCTATAGGGCGACTCCCGAAAGTGGGCTTATACATATGGAGAGATCATCATAATGTTTGTCACTGTGATTTCTACTTATATAAAACTTATTTATGTCGAATATATACTTGATGCTAACATTGATTTATGGGAGCTATGGTCAATTATGCACCGATCTTCATGAAATTTATCACAAAAATTGATACTTACACAAAACTTTCTTACACAGAATTTCATTAAAATATTGCTATACTTAAGGCATTTATGATCTTAAACCCCTATTTCGGGAGGACATATGTATGGGGACTAGGTGAAATAATGGACCGATCATAACTAATTTCAATAGACTTTGTCCTTGTGCAATAAAAGTGTTACGCGCCAAATTTCATTGCATTATTTTCAAAATTGTGCAAAAAAATTACACAAACAGCCAGCCAGACGGTCAGACATCATTAAATCGATTTAAAAGGTGATTCTGAGTCGATTGGTATACTTTAAGGTGGGTGTTTAATAACTTTCTCTATGCGTTACTGACATCAGCACAGTAACGGCGTTTACATTACACAGATCCTAATTATACGCAGTGTAACTTGTAACCTGATTTTACCATACCACTAATATTATAAACGAATTTACAACAAAATCTAGATCAAGATCGTATATGAAAAAATGTTAACAAAAGGTTTTATTGTCATGAAGTATAATCGTTCCCTTAACTTTTATTACTAAATATTGCTTAAAAACTGAAAATTGAAAAAAATATATTAATAAAATATCACGACAATTTAAATTCTTTCATTTTAAAAAATAGGCAAAAATGTATCTCTGAGATTTTCCTTGACAATATTTATCAAGCCAGGAACTTTTTTTCCGTTCCCTTCAGACCGAGCTATCACCCCAAAATTAGTAATCTTATCTTCCAATTCAGATACAGTTCTCTGCAGTTTTGCTCTTTCATCTTTCAATATAGATACAGTATCCTGTAAAGCACCCTTAGCTCCTGCACCCAATTCAGCACCCTTCTTTTTCAATTCATCCGTTTTTTCTTTTAGCATGGCCTTGACTTTTTCTAATTTAACTTTGGCATTTTCTAAAATGTCTTTATTTATTTTTTCTAATTCAGCTGCCCCTTCTTTTAGCTCCGCTTCTTTTCCATTCAAATTAGTCTCAGCTTTTTCAATTTGTTCTTTATTTTTGTTGCCAGCAGTTTCTAACTCATCTTTAAATTTATAGATATTTTCCTTCAAATCAGCAATGATTTCCTTAACATCGGCTATTTTTTCGTTTTTCAATTTAAAAACATCTTTTCTCAGTTGAGATATTGTTTCTTGTGACCTATGTTTCGCATCTTTTAAGTCAGCTATGTTTTTCTCTAAAGCAGTCTTGGTATCTTCATCTAATTCCGCATCCTTTTCTTTTAATTCGGTCATCCTTTCTTTAAGCGTAATTTCGATTTCTTTCAATTTAGCTTCAAAATATTCTAAAGTATCTTTAGCTGCTGTTTCTAGATCACTTTCCTTTCCTCTTACCTCATATATTATCGCACTCAACTCAGCCTCGAATTTTTGTAGAGCTTCCTTAATTTGTTCTTTCTCTTCATTGGAAGCAGATTCTAGCTCATATTTCAATTTATACACTTTTTTGTTCAAATCAGCAACGGATTTCTCGACATCAGCTATTTGTTCACTTTTCAATTCAAAAACCTTTTGTTTCAGTTCAAATAGGGTTTTTTGTAACTTATCTTCTTCATCCACTAGGACAGCTATGTTTTTCTCTAACGCAGATTTAACTTCTGCACATAACTCAGCACCTTTTGCTTTCAATTCCTCCAAATTTTCTTTCAACAAGGCCTCTACTTCTACTAAGTTAACTTCAGCATATTTTACAGCATCTTTAGCTGCTTCTTCCAAATCAACATTTTTTTCTCTCAAATCAGCCTTGACTTTTTCTAGAGCATCCAAAGTTTTTTCTTGCTTTTCGTGGTCACCAGTTATTAATTCATTTTTCAATTTTTCCACTTTTTTCTTTAAAGCATCAATGGATTCCTTAGCCTCAGATATTTTTTCCTTTTTCAATTCAAGGATACTATCACGGAGGTCATAAATATTTTCTTGCAAAATATAATTAAAATTGTTTAAGTAAGCTATTTTTCTCCCTAAAATAGCCCTAAATATTATACGGAATCCATTTCCCTTCTTTTTCAATTCTTCCTTCTTTTCCTTAAGGAGGTCTTCCGTTTCTTTTAATTTTGCTTCAGCTCTTTCTAAGGCTATTTTAGCAGTTTTCTCTAAATCAGCCTTTTTGGCACTCAAATATGCCTCGTCTTTGATTAGAGTATCTAGAATCACGTCTTTCTTTTCACTGGGAGCAGTTTCCAATTTACATTTCAATATGTCCATACGTTCCTCCAAAACAGCAATTGATTCCTTTAAGGAAACAAATTTATTTTGTAAATCAAAAAAATTTTTGTAAAAAATAGTATCCTTTAACTTGTATAAAACAGTTTGTTCAGACTGATCCACTAGGACAAATATAGTGGCCAGTAGGCCAAAAAGTAAAGAAAATAACTTCATCGATCTTTTTTTTTAGTTTTGAATGTTATTTACTTCAAATGCGCTAACAATACTG
This sequence comes from Protocalliphora azurea, assembly GCA_932274085.1. Lineage (NCBI taxonomy): Eukaryota > Metazoa > Arthropoda > Insecta > Diptera > Calliphoridae > Protocalliphora > Protocalliphora azurea. The sequence continues at coordinate 139,654,388 of OW026523.1, read as the reverse complement.
ACTTGTTTTAAAATACCAGTATGTTGGTATTTATAGCTAATAATTGCTCGGTACATTTAACTTAATCTAGAAGTTTTAAGTCATGCAAGTAATATAGAATATTCCATGCAAATAATTTGTTAGTTATTTTAATATTATTCTTTCTTTTTTTTAATTTCATCTTACGCAAATAAAGAGCAATACTGTTATAGTGAGGCAATATTAAAAAAAAGTAAATAATATTTGCATAAGTATTTACCAAAATATTTATTATTTAAAAAAACAAACATGTTTATGGTATTTTATAGTATTATATAATATTCACCATATATAATTTAATTTAATTTAATTTTAATTCAGTATATCTGTGGATAGATAAAGAAAAGAAAAAGAAGAAAAGAGAAAAAAAATAATAGAATTATAGAAAATAAAAACTTTTGAGAGTTTAATTATTAACCATATACAAAATAATTAAACGAAATACAGTTATGTATTGTTAGATGCTTTTTGTAAATCAACTTTAAATTTTCTTTTATTATAGTTTTTTTTTCTATTAAGTGCCTATTTTGGGATTTTAGAGCTCTGATCATGCGAATTGTGCATAAAAATGATAACATCTCCTTTGGCTCAAATTAAATTGCACTCCATAAAATCAGCCAGTTTAAATTTATAGATCTACTTTCAGAATATATTGATTATACAGCCTTTCATCATGCCTAAGATAGGAGAAGAAAATAACTTTTTGCCCAAAAGCAAAAACAATAATTCTAGCGAAGAAATCTTGTTTTGTCAGAAAGATGATTTCAAGAGACATTTTAATATCATTACTACGACTCTATTCCCTACAAGAACTCAGAGTATACTATATGTGGTCCTTAGATGAACATTGAAGAAATTACAAACAGAATAAAGGGAATAAAAAGGAGGTGATTCGAAACATACGGACTATTAACGTATCTAAACGTTACCTCTAAGGCTTAGTAAAATTTATAAGGAAAATTTATGCAAAGAACCTCTTTAAAATACATATTTTATATATATTTTAGGGAATTATTTATAATTCCTGAAAAGACAGAATTTTTGTAAAAAAAACAAATGTTCTCTACAAATAATTCGAATATAATTATGAAAAGGTTTGATGAAAAATATCTACAAATCTAAAAAAATTAATTTATTGTGGAAACTACAAAACTGACCAAAATTAAGTGAAAACTTTGCAAGAAATTAACCCAAGCTTATTTTTCTAAATACTTAGAGCCAGTTTTTCACTTCCAGATTAAATGTCAATTAAAAATTTTATTAGTTAATCTAAAACTTAATCTAATCCGCCATTTGAGTTTTTAAGTATGCGATTTAATCTTTTAGTATTACCATACTGAACGGCAAATATTTGTATGATATTTTGTGCAAATATCAAATGTTGTCATCAAAATAACAGCTTTTGTTAATAAGAAGAAAATATAGAGAATTTTTTTATTACTATTTATGGAAATTTGGACTAATAAATTAAATTTTAAGAGAAATACATCACAAAGTCGATGGTTGATCATCCTAACGTCAAGTAAAAAAATTGATAAAAATTTCTTTGGTATGAACTCGACGTTACGTCGTCCGGAATATTTATTACCTCGGGTATACTTAGATCTCACAAGTTATAGTTTTGTTACAAATATAATAGTTAAATAAAATATATTAATTTTCCAAATTATTATAGTTTTTTATGTTGCTTTGAATTTATACATAACGTCACCATCTTTTTGTATATCTGTATATGAATATTTCATCACAAGTTTAAACCCCCAGCTTTGGCCGCTTTAACTATTAAATAAAATGAGATGATTGACAACTCAAAAACAACATTCAACGATAACATTTAATTTAGTTGCTAATATCTAAGTGAAAAACTGGCCCTTATATACACATACTGAAGTATAGTAAAATAAATAATTTATAGCTATCATTCCCTACATAGGGACATTTTAACGATATCCGTCTACCCTTAGAACACCAATATATCTGTTATATAGTGGAAATACTGGAAAATATAAAATTTTAATTTAGCGCTCAATATATTTTGACTTTTAATTTTTATTTTTTTTCAGGAACTAACCCTATAAATAAAATACAATATAACCTCAAATTTGAATGTTAGCTCCGGCATCTTGGCTCGCTTTTAACATGAAAATATTAACCGAAGCAAAAATAACATTTTTATTTTTTTTTTTTTTTGCAAAATACTTATTTGTGCTTTAATTCATAGTTTGTATACGTTTTCAATATAGTTTCTTGTTATTTATTTGTTAATAAATATTAAATGAAATAAAAACATATTGTTTTATTTAAAGAGCAAACTGTATTTGTCAAATATAAACATATTTAATAAACAAAATTAGTCATTATGAGATTAAAAACAAATTATTAGATGAATTTGAAATATGTATTTGTATTGTATGTTTGTAGAAGCGTAAGTAATTCTGAATTGACACAGCTGTTTGTGTTGTGATATGAAAACGATCTTAAGTATTAAGGGCCTATGTCGAAAATTCTCTATCTCAAACTTCAAATGAAAACTCATAGTCTTTTTAGTGCCAAACCCTCTACCTCTCTGAATAATTATAATAATAATAATTATTATTATTATTATTATAATTATTATTATTATTATTAATATTATTATTATTATTATTTATAATACTTTATAGTTCTTTAGATATACAATAATAGATATTCACTTTGCATGGCGGGTGCTACCCCATGTAAAGCCGCCCTACCTATTTTTATATCAATTATGGAACTTGACGGGAAAATTATTTTCACAAAATTTCGAGACTTTCATTGTACACACCGTTCCATAGAATTGCCATAATTAAAACAATTATTGTATGAGGTTTAAGTTCCCCTAAAGCTGCCTGCCCTATTTTCATGCCAGTTATAATTCTTGATAAGGAAATTATTACCACACAAATTTAAAACTTTTGCTCTAATATTTTTTTATTTAAGCGATAAATAATTTGTACTCGAATAATAATTATTTTGTTTTTATGGTGGGGGGGGGGGGGGGCCCCACTCCCTCTGCATCGATTCCAAAATAAAGTAGCCTATTTAACTATGTTGGTTTTAATTATTAACTAGTTTGGAAACTTTAAGAATCATACATTAAATGGTAATTAAATATAAACATGTTTTATGATGCAAAACGCTCTATTACGCTTCATAATTGATAATATTGCAAAATATTTTTTTATTGACTTTACTAAAACCTTTATAAAATAATTAACTACATTGTAATGAGAATTTACTTAAATGTATTACAACAATTAACACCTAAATAATTAAATAAGGATACTACTAATATCACAGTATTAACGAAAAGTTGCAAAAAATAAAACACTTGTACGTAATTAAAAGTTATACGAAATTTTAAAAACAGCCATCAGTTATTACTCTTTAAGTAAAACAGAGTCTTAGTGATTGTTATCTTGCGACGTTCCGCATTTTTCATTAAATACAAATGAATTAAACATTTTACGCATAAAGTTTCTATGCAGTAGATCAGTAGAATATCTGGGGTGTAGGTTATGAATTATTTTCAGATATTAATTTTGTATTATCTGAAATTTTCTTGTGCAAGTTTTAGTAGTTTTATTAAACCAGATTTGGCATCCGTAGGTCAAAATTGGTGGAACACATTTTGTATATTTTAAAATATTAAAAATAAATCGAATGTAAAATTTGGCAGAGGTTTTAAATAAATGTTGTGAAAGAAATTATGTTGAATACTTGCAATATAAGAGTAATGAACGGTCTCCTGAAAAGTAGTATTTTTCGAGATAGAGCGGTTTGAATATAGGTAGTTGATATAAGTTTAAAATTTTGAGTATTTCGAAAATAAATCTTTATAATATAATGGTTTATTTAAGGCTAATTTACGTTAAAAAAATACAGAGATGTCCGCAGAAATTCCATAGTTATATTTAAAATAATATAACAGAAACTAATCCGATATTATATAAGTGTGGGGTAAATTAATTTGCCTAAAAAATGATATCTATTGTTAAATTACTAGTCGCATTAGTAAGGTAACTAGAAGTAAGTCGTTATGTTAATTTAAATTAATAGTACATTAACAGTTTCAAGAGCGGTTCTAATAAATTTTGCACACCAATTATTTAAGGTTAAAATTATGCTAATGTTTGCTTTTAAAAATTCACGTCCAATGGTTCTCAAATGAGGTCCGTACCAAAGTTTTAGGGAAAGACGCGAAGAAAGTTTAATTAAAGATACATTTTAGTATTTTATTTCTGGTATTTAAGAGTCAATATAACAAATCAAGGTATGTTTATTTTTTTGAAATTTAGTAAAAATATTAATGAATTGACAAATTCATATAGGAGTCAAAAGTATTGTAATTATATCCGTCTATCAAATTAACTGATCGCGCATTATAATATTTTGATATTTTCTATCGAACATAATTAGACTTTTCTGGACCAAGATATTCCAAAATAAATTTGGAAGATTTAAAGTAGTTTTAGAATAGCGTATATGCGAGATTGAATCAATTAACGATCCTCCTCACCTTTTGTGGAAATAATCCATTTTTAATGAAATTGTGAGCTGTTATTAATTTCAAATGGAAAACAAGATGCTTATTTAACGCTTATTGTAAAGTAAATATCAATTAGAATTCAAATTTGAAATTGAAAATTTTGGTCTATGTTGAACATAGAAGAACATACATATTTGATATTAAACATAATTATCTCTCAAACTCTTGATTTACTATTTCATTTACTTGTTGCACAAAAATTATAATAGTCGATCTAAAGTTGTATTGTCTCAAGGGGGTCGTAAGAATCCCTGCTTTACGATTTATCTTTCTATTTAAATTGAGGTTTTAAATTTTTTTATATTCAAAAATTATTGATAAATAAAATACATGTTTTGATGCTAAATATGAATGAAAGGTAACAAACCGCATACAAGAGTGTTGCCAATTTAGTGTCTTCAGTGCAAGATTAACATTTGAAGAGGTTAGAATACTCAGAATATTCATAAAAAATATGATAAATGCTTTTTAGCACTTTTTGCAGTAGTTTTAATTCAGTTTAATTCAATAGATCTTTTGAAAGCATTTCATACTAAATTATATATTTGACGGTATTAGCCGTCAGTTTTAAAATATAAGCCATATTTTTACTTTATTTTCCAAAATTACAAATAATTCTGAAGAAAAAATTGTTAATATATTATCATTTGAACACAATTTTACAAGAGCAATGAAAATATGATTTTTTTTACAAAACAATTTAACAATAGAATAGTTTAGAATAATTTTTTTGACCGATTTAGCACTTTTCCAAATACATAATATGGCAAAACTAGCATACGACTCATCTTTCAAAACACTAATACATCTACTTAAATTGCGGTTTGAAATTTTCTTATATTACAAAAGTTATTAATAAATAAAGTACATGTTTTGATCTGCAATATGAATGAAAGATTATAGAGCGCATATACCAGTATTGCCATTTTAGCACTTTTATTGCTAGATTTATCACTTGAAGAGGTCAAAATGCTATGAATATTCATAAAAATATGCTAAATGCTTTTTATCACTTTTTTACAGTATTTTTAATTCAATACTTTTTTAGATTTTTTGATAATTTTTTTTACTGATTTAGCACTTTTCCAATTACATATTCTGGCAACAGTGGCATATACTCGCAGTCGTTGAAGTTATAAGTTTCAATTTATGCTGCTGACACTCAAGGTCGTGTTTTTGTTTTTTATATAAGCAAGCAGTAGCACAGTTCTCCGAGTCGTGCAGACATTATCGATGATATCTTGATGATTTGACATAGTTCTCTACGATACAAAGACGACAACTCCGAACAAATATTGATGACTTTTTTGAACAAAAGGCGCCAATATCCTGCAAGATAATCTAAACGACAATGTCATGCACATTGTCGTCAACTATGTTAAAGAAATATGGGTTCTGCTGAGATTTGAACCCTGGCCACCAATTCGCATTTAAGCACGCTAACCATTTCAGCTACAGCGTTGCTTGTATAACAAATGTAATGTATTATTTCTTTAGGTATAAATATGAAAATATTGTATATTATTTCTCTTTATTTGTTGGTAAAGTGGTGAAGAGGAAATATGTACCACTAAAACATTTTTAGGTTATATAATAAGTACAATATAATAGTTCTTTTTAAAAAGGTGTGGAGAATATTTGCAACACTATTTATAACATTTCAAAGGTTACGGTATGATAAAATTGATTACTAATTACTATCAAGTAATTAGTGCCCGTTGTTTTCTTAAATCTCTGCGATTGACTCGGTTCTCATTAAAGAGTCGCCCTTACGGTAAGAAATATTTTATCTCTCAAATAGTTTTTTAAGCAACTTACTTAAGGGTTTTCGACACTTTGAATACAAGAGACAATATTATTGAGTGATTTATGGCCTTAAAAATTGTTTCCCCATTAAAAACTCCTGGTACAAGAATAAGACCCTCAAATCGTTAATTATTTGGTTGCTGATAGTTGTACCAGACAGTGATTGGTCGATAAATTTTTTAATGGTACATGATTTCAATATCCAAAGGTAAATCCGGAAAAGACCATTAACGCAATAATAAAAAAACCTAAACCTAACCAATTTTTTTGAATCAGTCTAATGTATATTGAAATATTTATCAGATATAGTAATCAAATTGTTTTTTTAATCGAATTATAAGATAGTAATTAGAACCGACAAATTTCGATTGACAAAAAAGGTGGTTGCAATAACGAAATTGTATTCTCTGTGAATAAAAATTTTTCAATGAAGTTGGAAATAAAAATATTATATCTATTAATATTGTTATGTCATCGAAATGTTTTATTTAACTTTCTCACTATATTTAGTCTAAGCTGTAAGAATTAAGCGGAATTATTCACGATGATTTTTTCGAATTTTTTGTTCACTTCGTTACTTAAATTTAGATTTTTATTTTTTTCAAACTTTTGATGTTTAAGCATTTTCTTTAAAAGCGATTTCAAAAATTTTACCATTTTTTGAGATCTAGGATCACGTATTAGTTTTATCAAATACAAAATTTTCCCTCTACACGCACTCCTTTGACCTCATTTTTCCATGGTTTTATGAGTTTTAATTGAGAAATTCTTGCACATAGAAAACAGATTCGTCGTGACTACTGAATTTTTAGTCTATCGAATTTATTCCGTTCACGTACTATCTTATAATTTGATTGCAATTACTAAATATTACGATAGTTATAAATAAACTAGAAAAGGTAATTCAATTACGATAAAAGTAATATCTACAAATTATGCATATGGATATTAGGGCGCTCCAATTAAAACAAATATTTTTTTTGCAATTTATATTATTTTTTATTATGCAGATTAAAAATAATACATATGACCAATAAATAAAAGAACTGATTTAAATGAAAGTTTGATAATACTAATTGGAAGCAACATTTCTTGTCATTATTCATTTTGAAAAAAAATAACAAATTTTGAAAAATTTCATCCTGGTGCTGACAAAAGCAACTGAATTCAACAACTCTCACAAATATAAGGATCTCAAGTCTTCTGTTTTCTTATTTATAGCACTTTATAACAATGGGTTTTTCATCCAATGTTTTTACAAAAATGCTGTTCGAAACTTTATAACGAGAACAATTAACATTTTTTAAGGAACTGATGGTAAACCTAATAAAAACATTTAATACTTACACTCTCTATGAAAATATTGCCCTTCTAACGAAAATATCTAGCGTAGCCACCATTTACTAATATTTCTCCGTTGATTTTAATTTTATTTTGCATTCAAAGGAATTTTGAATAATCATAATGCAACAGCGCACAATGGGGTCAAACGCAAATTTTTTGGTAATAAATCTGAATCTCCTAAACTACTGGTCGGATCAAATTGAAATGTATGGAAGAGTTGTAGAGGAGGACCTAAGCTTTCAGAAAAATCATCTTGTAGTCACCCTGTGATAACACGAGATAAGCTACAGGGTGTCAAAGTTGACTACCTCGAGTATGTAAAAGTTAAAAAAAATCGTAACTTGTACAAATGAAGTCCGATTTTAAAGATTTTTATATTTCTGGAAAATGCTTGGCAAGATAAAGAAAAAATAAGTATACTCATCTAAGTTATCTCTTACAGTTAAAAAGATATTTACGCTTGAATTTTGAATTTTTGATTTTTTGGCTCGACTTTCTTTCGTTTTTCGGAAATAAGTCCGGAGATATATGAGGTAAAAATTTTTTAAAAATATTCTGTAATTTGCTACATATTTCAAAATAATATGCTGAAAGAATTTTTGGATTATCTCAATTCGTCTAGACGTGAAATATATTCAAAGTCAGCACTCTGAAATTGGCATGAAAAATGGCTATTTTTTTACAAAAATATAGTACAATTCATTCACTTTTTTCTCAAAAAATAAGACTTCATCAATGGTTAATAAAGAAATTTTGAATTGATTTAAGTTTGCACCCTACATCCAGCATTGGCCGAAAATTGTCAATGTTAAAAAATAGTTTCATTTTTATCGATTAATAAAAAAATGTCACGCGAGTTTTTTTTAAATTTGGTACCTATATTTTTTATAGAAATAGATTTAGAATGATATAACACTAAACTGCTTCCCGCCCGGCCAAAAACGAATGCAGGAGTGGAGATTTTATGTTAAAAGTCAGTTTTTTTAACGACTATTTTTAAAAGCATATTAAAAGCATATTAGCATAATATTTTTAATATTATTTCTTATGTAATGTATAAAACGCAAACCAAGCTTTCATTCCTAAAAAAATCAATAAAATAGCTCCAATAACCTATTTTTGGTAATTTTTCATAAATAAATTTTTTTTAAAAAAATAACTGAAAATCCAAAAAAATTTAATTTTTTTAATACAACTCCACTAATTTTGCAAATACTTTAAAAATGTTAAAAGAATATAAAAATAGACTTATTTACCAATTCAACGATATATAAAATGTTGATATAGGTCGTTTAATAATAGTAATATAATGGCCTCAAAACTACCAAGTCACATCAAAAGTTGCAAAATTCACTATTTTGTTCCGTATTTTCATATGTGTGTATACGTAACACTCAACTGCATTGCTTATTTTTGTTGCGAGATAATAATATTTATTAATGAATTTATTTAAAGTGTTCATAATTTTTTTCTACTGAAAAGGTTATTAAAATTACCTAAGTACATAAATAAGTTTTTAATTGGATATGATTTCAGTGAAAAGAGTGTTAGCCTTGATGAGAGAAATGTAAATTCTAATTTAGAAATGCCACTACCAAAAAATACTCAGGAACTTCAACGATTCTTGTGTATGGTTAACTATCTGGGTCAATTTATAGAAAATTTATCCGCGAAGAACAAACACTTAAGGGATTTATTAAAGAAGGAATACTTATGGCAATGGGATAACGCACAAAATGACAAATTCAACAATTTGAAAAAGGAGATAACAAATGCTCTTGTATTGACGTATTACAATCCCAATAAACAGATAACTCTATCAGTCGATGTATCAAAATTTGCATTGGGCGCTGTTCTTATGCACGATGCAAGGCCCATAGCGTATGCATCAGCGTCTTTAAAGGATTGTCAAAGTAATTATGCTCAAATAGAAAAGGAGTTATTTGATATCCCATTTGGATGCACATGGTTTCACCAATATGTATATGGTCATAATGACATTGTAGAGACAGATCGGAAGCCACTTGTGTCGCTTTTTAATGCACTTTTACATAAGATACCTGCAAGACTTCTAAGATTTATGATAAGGCTTCCTTCATATAATTTGATGGTTGTATATAAACCAGGGAAGTATCTTCACATTACCGATGCCTTATTTAGGGCTCTGTTAAAAACAAATATTCTAGTTGAAATATATAAAAATATTGATTTACATTGTCATATTATTATAAAAATATAGAATTACCCGAAAATTGATGTAGTATTTAAAAAAGTAAAAGACTGTATAAAGTTAGGATGGACTAAGTATAAGAAAACATATGACGTAAACTTGTTGCCTTATTTTATTACTAAAGATGGCTTTTTTTTTTTTTTTGTTGAAAGACAATAGACTTATAATACCCAAATGCTTACGATATGAAATGTTTGGAAAGTTACACGAAGAGCTTTTAGGTATTCAGAGGTGTCAGAATCTTGCAAAAGATTCAATGATATATATAATATAGTATCGGATTGCGAAACTTGCATTAAATATAGAAATTTCATTCCTAGACAAACTCCAATGGATCATGAAATAATACACACAACGTGGTATAAAGTGGGTACAGATTTATTCGAATTTCATAAGAAATACTATTTAATTTTTGTAGATTATTTTTCAAAATATATAGGAGCAAAGCATCTAAAGGCGGTATCTTCACGTCAATAAATTGAAGTATTTTTGCAAAACACGGTATACCAACTGTTATGATTTCGGATAATGATCCACCATTTAATTCAAAAGAATTTAACATATTTTGTTGAGATTAGTTAATTGGTTATCAAACATCTAGTCTCTATTTGCCAAGATCTAATAGCCTTGCTTAATGGTCTGTCTAAACATTTGAGAAATTTTTAAAAATGTAGCGAAAAAGCTACTGATTATTATACTGCTTTTCTACATTATCGCACTACTAAGAAAGATAACATTGCCAGCCCTGCCGAACTTCTTATGTCCAGAATTATAAGAACAAAATTGCCATCCATATCAAAGTCTCTAAAAACTTAATTTATAAAACTTATAAATTATTTCAAGAATTCGCCAAAGGAAAAGAAAATTGAGATATTTAACAAAAATAAGAAAAGAACAAAAAATCTAAGACCCATTGACGTAGGTAAAATGATTTATTTTAAAAAGAATTCTATATTCGTATCCTTACCAGGTACAGCAGTTGATGTGTGTAAAGAACCTAGATCCTACTGTATAAAGTATAATAATTGATTTACTTATAGAAGAAATAGGCAATATATTTTAGAAGTGTCACAAAAAACAAAAGCTTACGATGAATTTAAGGAAAATGTAGGCAAACAAGATAATGATAACACAACTGAAGTAGTTGAAGTCGGTAAGAAAAATAGAGATCTGGTAGAAAGGTAATGCCAACAAAGAGATTAGGGATCAATAGGAAATAATTATTATTATATATTATATGTAATATTATATATTATTATATATTATATGTAATATATATATATATATATATATATATATATATATATATATATGTGTGTGTTTATAACTTTAAGAAGGAGATTTATAAATGCTTGTTGTCCAAATGTACTGTTTTTATTAAAATAATTTTATTTATAATCTATATATAACTTTTAAATCAATCAACATAAAATTATTATTAAAATAGATTTCATAAATATAACAGATATGAGATGAAAATCTATCAAATTTATTAATTTTACGTAATTGGAACTAATTTTCATTTTATTTTACAAAACCTCCACAATTGTAACATTTTTGCTACCAATCTTTTTTCTGTGTATACTTTTTATAATTATAAAGAAATCTACATGACTTACACAACATTTTTGAGGAACCGTTTCCTGTCTATCAAACATGAGAGAATAATTTGCTCTATCCATTACCTAAAAATTATATAATCTATAAAATCCACAGAGAAGTATATTTTCTTAGTCCCCAATGGGTTAAAATTGTGACGTGATGGAAAAATTTCATTTAACCTTGTACACTATATAAAGTTAAAGGAATAAGAATTTTGCACAATTATTATCAATACAATGTTTTCTTTTTGCGATTTTGTTGACCTGTGTATTTGGTGTAATCTTACAATACTGTTTTTTAATAAAATGAAAAATCTTCAACTTTTTAAAGAAAAAATGTGTATTTTCTTTCGTTTATATTTTTGGCCTCTATTTGTCCGACAAAAGGATTTTGTAACACTTTATTTAACAATATGAAATCATTTTTATATTTTTCATTAATTTTTTAAATTTTTATGCATGACGTGATTATGATATTAACATATATATGGCTTTTATACGTGTTACTGTGACTCTTGCATTGATCAATTAAATACCAATTATAATTAAATTTATCAACAGACTTTTGACTTTCGTTAAAACCACTTTAGACTTTGAAAAGAGTGTTCGACTAATTTACTTATACTTTATAAACATCTACATAAACATATAGTACCCCAAAAACCTTTGGTGTAAGTTATACAAATTAATATTCATACAATATAAAATATTTTGTTTTTCAAATTGACATTAAGAATTTGCATTAAGCACGAATTTTTTTTCTTAATTTCACATCAAAGAACTTCATATTTTCAAGGATATCAGACAGTCATGCTAAATCTTGCTATTTTAGCTAACGCCAAGTTTTGTTCAGAGCTACCCCACTGTGCACTGCAAGTGTTTTGTATAAAAATACATTACACTTCACATAAGTATGTTCACAATTTTCCATAAGTGTTCATGAATATTACTTGTTTTTTTATTTTAATATTTGCTAACTTCAATTCATAAAAAATAAAAAAATAATAATAATAAAATAATAATAAATAATAAAAAATAAAAAATTTATATATATATATATATAATAATAACACCATGCAACAGTCAAAATCGGGATGGGATGAAACCACCGGGAATGTTGTATCGGTAAAAAAGAAGTTATACGTGTCTCGGCGTTTCGCCGTTAGTAGTGAAGTTAGTGATTATCATATAGGAGAAATTGTGACCTTTGGTGGTCTTTTTTTTGACATAACTCGAGAACCACCAGTCCGATTTTGCTGAAACAAATTTAAAAAAATAGGAATTACAATTCCTTTAATCTGTTCATACAACGTTTCGCTACATAAGCAACAGTTTCTCAGTTATTAATAAATCATTGAAAAAAAAAACTATTTTTTGCCTAAAAAATTGAATTTTTTTATTTTTAATTCATAAAAAATCCAAAACGGTAAAAAAAGTGTCAAGTCCTATTACTTTCACGTAAAGTCACATAACCTTTAAACAAAATGAGACATAGATCATGAAAATCGATGAACGCGTTTCACTTTTATTCACAATTAAGTGAAGGAATGAATTTCAAAAATTTGCACGAGATATGCTCAAAATTCCTTGGAAAAAACATTGATGACTTTTTTATGATTGTCAGAATTAAAAAAGAGTTATAACAAAAGGTTATTTGATTTTTATGGTAGCGGTAACAAACTAAAAAACGGTCATAAATGTGCGTGGACAATTAAAAGGAAAAAAGTAAAGTGCACTTTTTTAATTATTTGGGTTTTTTCCGTTGGCTACCTGCATGATTTTTTTACACAAATTGCAGCCACATTTATGAGTGGTCATGCTTTAGAACGTTTCGAAAAATTTAAAACGCATACGAATCAGGTTTATATCCACCCTTAAAAGATGCGCGAATTCATAAGTACCTCTCAGTAAAATATTGAAACTTACGTAGTATTTATAGGTGTTCACTGATCGATTTTTGTCATTCAACAAGTGTCTCCGAACGCGTAAAGTACGGTTTTTTTAAAGTGACGAAAAAGTAATAAAAGTATAAAGTCGAAATGAGTGCAAACTATCCAGAAAATATTAATTTATTTTGTTACGTTTGTGGCAAAAGAGCTTTTTCAACAAATGCTGCATTACTCACTGAGCAAGTGGAGCGCGCTTTTAAACTTTATTTTGATTGCGAAATAATTCGCGGCATTTCGCGGGTCCCAGATAAAATTTGTAAAACGTGCTACAATGGTCTTAAAATGTGGATCCAAGGAAACGCAGTTCATTTCGTTTTGGTGTACCAATGATTTGAACTGATCCAAGAGAGCAATTCCGACAACTGTTACGCTTGCGCAAACAAAATATGTGGAGTATATCGTAAAGGCCTTAAACGAAGAGTTTACATATCTGTTAAAAGTGCACAAATACCTCTACCGCATTCGGATGAAATACCAATTCCACCGCTTCCAAATCCAGACAGAGAAACTTCTTTTTCTATTGAAACAATGGATCAATCGGATTTCACCTATAAACCAACACCAGAAGCCGACCCATCGAACAAAATAATTCCAATATCACAAGCAAGAATGGACAAGATTGTTGCAGAATTAAACCTTTCTCAACGTGAAGCAGAAAAACTTGCCCAGCTTTTGAAAGAAGGCAACAATTTGGAGCCTAATGTCAAAGTCACCGGATATCGAAGACGACAATCGATTCTTCGAAATCAAGCCTGAAAGTCGTTTTGCTACATAAATATAATAAAAAACCAAGCATTCCCATTGGCTACAGCACAGACATGAGCGAAACATACGATTCCATGAAAATAATTTTGGGTAAAGTTTGATACACTGATCACATGTGGTTGATCAGTTGTGATCTGAAAGTCGTGGCGATGCTAAGAGGTCTACAAAACATGTGTTTCTTGTGTCTTTGGGATACCCGATTTAAAGGAAACCAATACGAAACGCAAGAGTGGCTTGCTCGAGATCCAACGGAGAAAGGACACAACTGCGTAAATGATCCACTGGTGCCAATGGAAAACGTCCTCATGCCCCCTCTCCATATCAAACTGGGAATCGTAAAAAATTTCATCAAGGCCGTTGTGAAGCAACTGAAAGTTCTTCATTGTTTGGAAAATATTTTCCCACGAATCAGCGAAGCAAAATTGAAGGAAGGTGTTCTGAATGGGCCAGATATACGAAAGCTCATGAAATCAAAGGAATTTAAAGGTGCTTTAGACGGTAATGATTAATTTGCGTGGAGGGCAGTGAAGAAAGTCATACGATATTTTTTGGGAAGTACGCGAGCACACAATTACCCCGCTCTTGTCACCAAGATTTTGCACTACTTCCAGAAAATTCGAGTGAATATGTCCCTCAAAATTCAGATCTTGCAGCTAGCCTCAGAGTCGGATGAACATGGCGAGCGCGACATAAAGGCCAAAGGCTCGATTCGCTGGTGGCTGAAATTTGTTGGTGGTCGCAAAAGACGTACGATCCCGACAATGAAGATGAAGAAGAAGAATATACAATGGGAGTTTCCTCCTAGTGGTAAGTCACAAAAATGAAGTTAACTGATACCTTCACTTAATTGTGAATAAAAGCGAAACGCGTCCATGGATTTCATGATCTATGTCTCATTTTGTTTAAAGGTTATGTGACTTTACGTGAAAGTAATAGGACTTGACACTTTTTTTATCGTTTTGGATTTTTTATGAAAATAAAAAAATTAAATTTTTTAGGCAAAAAATAGTTTTTTTTCATACATTTATTTATAACTGCGAAACTGTTGCTTACGTAGCGAAATGTTGTATGAACAGATTAAAGGAATTGTAATTCCTAATTTTTTTAAATTTGTTTCAGTAAAATCGGACAGGTGGTTCTCGAGTTATGTCAAAAAAAAAAGACCACCAAAGGTCACAATTTCTCCTATATGATAATTACTAACTTCAAATCGATATATCTCGTTTCCTAGACGTGACCCAGCGAAACGGCGGGACACGTATAACTTCTTTTTTACCTATATAACTTTTCCCGGTAATTTGAACCCTTCCCGCACCGTGTAATTTTACTAAAAAAATAAAAATAAAAAAAGAATAAATAAATAAATAAATAAAAATATAACATTTATATTACACTAATCCTAATAACGCCCAGCGTAATGATACCTGATATTACAACACCACTAAATCCTTTAAACGAATTTACACCACAATCTAGATCAAGATCATTAGAGAAGTATCAATATTTACCAAGCCAGTCTCTTTTTTTCCGTTTCCTTCCTACTGAAATATTACACCTAAATCAGTAACCTTACCTTCTAAATCAGATACAATTATTTGCAGCTTTGCTTCTTCATCATATAATACAGATACAGTATAATATAAAGCACCCTTAACTCCTGCACCCAATTCACTACCCTTCTTTTCCAATTCGTCCGTTTTTTCTTTTAGCATGGCCTTGACTTTTCCTAATTTAACTTTGGCATTTTCTAAAATATCTTTAGCTATTTTTTCCAATTCAGCTTTTTTTGCACTCAAATCAGACTTGGCTTTTTCTTTAATTCTTTTTTAAATTTATCCACTTTTTTCATTAAAGCGGCAACGGATTCCTCTGCCTTAGCCATTTTGTCCTTTTTCAATTCAAGAATTTTATCACGCAGGTAAGACACATCTTCTTGTAGCTTATATGTTGCAACGTTTAAGTGAGCTATTTGTCTCCCTAAAATAGCCGCAGATATTATATTCCATTCTTCTCCCTTTTCTTTCAATTCTTCTTTCTTTTTCTTAAGCTTGTCTTCCGTTGCTTTTAATTTTGCTTCAGCTTCTACCAAGGCTTTTTTAGCAGTATTTTCTAAATCAGCTTTTTTGGCACTCAAATGTAACTCTAGTATATTTAGAGCATTTAAAACTATAGCTTTCTCTTCATTGGCAACAGCCAATTCACATTTCAATATGTTTATATTTTCCTCAAAAACAGCAACTGATTTCTTTAAGTTAATAACTTTATTTTGTAAATCAAGATAAATTTTGTCAAAAATAGTATCGTCTAAATTGTATACAACAGTTTGTTCAGACTGAGCCACTGGGATAAGTACAATGGCCAATAGGCCAAAAAGTAAAGAAAAAAACTTCATCGTTCTTTTTTTTTTAGTTTTGAATGTTATTTACTTCAAATGCGCTAACAATACTGACTTGTTTTAAAATACCAGTATGTTGGTATTTATAGCTAATAATTGCTGGGTACATTAACTTAATCTAGAAGTTTTAAGTCATGCAAGTAATATAGAATATTCCATGCAAATAATTTGTTAGTTATTTTAATATTATTCTTTCTTTTTTTTAATTTCATCTTACGCAAATAAAGAGCAATACTGTTATAGTGAGGCAATATTAAAAAAAAGTAAATAATATTTGCATAAGTATTTACCAAAATATTTATTATTTAAAAAAACAAACATGTTTATGGTATTTTATAGTATTATATAATATTCACCATATATAATTTAATTTAATTTAATTTTAATTCAGTATATCTGTGGATAGATAAAGAAAAGAAAAAGAAGAAAAGAGAAAAAAAATAATAGAATTATAGAAAATAAAAACTTTTGAGAGTTTAATTATTAACCATATACAAAATAATTAAACGAAATACAGTTATGTATTGTTAGATGCTTTTTGTAAATCAACTTTAAATTTTCTTTTATTATAGTTTTTTTTTCTATTAAGTGCCTATTTTGGGATTTTAGAGCTCTGATCATGCGAATTGTGCATAAAAATGATAACATCTCCTTTGGCTCAAATTAAATTGCACTCCATAAAATCAGCCAGTTTAAATTTATAGATCTACTTTCAGAATATATTGATTATACAGCCTTTCATCATGCCTAAGATAGGAGAAGAAAATTACTTTTTGCCCAAAAGCAAAAACAATAATTCTAACGAAGAAATCTTGTTTTGTCAGAAAGCTGATTTCAAGAGACATTTTAATATCATTACTACGACTCTATTCCCTACAGGAACTCAGAGAATACTCTACATGGTCCTTAGATGAACATTGAAGAAATTACAAACAGAATAAAGGGAATAAAAAGGAGGAGATTCGAAACATACGGACTATTAACGTATCTAAACGTTACCTCTAAGGCTTAGTAAAATTTATAAGGAAAATTTATGCAAAGAACCTCTTTAAAATACATATTTTATATATATTTAAGGAATTATTTATAATTCCTGAAAAGACAGAATTTTTGTAAAAAAAACAAATGTTCTCTACAAATAATTCGAGTATATTTATGAAAAGGTTTGATGAAAAATATCTACAAATCTAAAAAAATTAATTTATTGTGGAAACTACAAAACTGACCAAAATTAAGTGAAAACTTGGCAAGAAATTAACCTAAGCTTATTTTTCTAAATACTTAGAGCCAGTTTTTCACTTCCAGATTAAATGTCAATTAAAAATTTTATTAGTTAATCTAAAATTTAATCTAATCCGCCATTTGAGTTTTTAAGTATGCGATTTAATCTTTTAGTATTACCATACTGAACGGCAAATATTTGTATGGTATTTTGTGCAAATATCAAATGTTGCCATCAAAATAACAGCTTTTGTTAATATGAAGAAAATATAGAGAATTTTTTTATTACTATTTATTAAAATTTTAACTAAGAAATACATCACAAAGTCGATGTTTGGTCATCCTTACGTCAAGTAAAAAAATTGATAAAAATTTCTTTGGTATGAACTCGACGTTACGTCGTCCGGAATATTTATTACCTCTGGTACACTTAGATCTCACAAGTTATACTTTTGTTACAAATATAATAGTTAAATAAAATATATTAATTTTCCAAATTATTATAGTTTTTTATTTTTCTTTGAATTTATACATAACGTCACCATCTTTTTGTATATCTGTATATGAATATTTGATCACAAGTTTAAACCCCCAGCTTTGGCCGCTTTAACTATTAAATAAAATGAGATGATTGACAACTCAAAAACAACATTCAACGATAACATTTAATTTAGTTGCTAATATCTAAGTGAAAAACTGGCCCTTATATACACATACTGAAGTATAGTAAAATAAATAATTTATAGCTATCATTCCCTACATAGGGACATTTTAACGATATCCGTCTACCCTTAGAACACCAATATATCTGTTATATAGTGGAAATACTGGAAAATATAAAATTTTAATTTAGCGCTCAATATATTTTGACTTTTAATTTTTATTTTTTTTCAGGAACTAACCCTATAAATAAAATACAATATAACCTCAAATTTGAATGTTAGCTCCGGCATCTTGGCTCGCTTTTAACATGAAAATATTAACCGAAGCAAAAATAACATTTTTATTTTTTTTTTTTTGCAAAATACTTATTTGTGCTTTAATTCATAGTTTGTATACGTTTTCAATATAGTTTCTTGTTATTTATTTGTTAATAAATATTAAATGAAATAAAAACATATTGTTTTATTTAAAGAGCAAACTGTATTTGTCAAATATAAACATATTTAATAAACAAAATTAGTCATTATGAGATTAAAAACAAATTATTAGATGAATTTGAAATATGTATTTGTATTGTATGTTTGTAGAAGCGTAAGTAATTCTGAATTGACACAGCTGTTTGTGTTGTGATATGAAAACGATCTTAAGTATTAAGGGCCTATGTCGAAAATTCTCTATCTCAAACTTCAAATGAAAACTCATAGTCTTTTTAGTGCCAAACCCTCTACCTCTCTGAATAATTATAATAATAATAATAATAATTATTATTATTATTATAATTATTATTATTATTATTAATATTATTATTATTATTATTTATAATACTTTATAGTTCTTTAGATATACAGTAATAGATATTCACTTTGCATGGCGGGTGCTACCCCATGTAAAGCCGCCCTACCTATTTTTATATCAATTATGGAACTTGACAGGAAAATTATTTTCATAAAATTTCGAGACTTTCATTGTACACACCGTTCCATAGAATTGCCATAATTAAAACAATTATTGTATGAGGTTTAAGTTCCCCTAAAGCTGCCTGCCCTATTTTCATGCCAGTTATAATTCTTGATAAGGAAATTATTACCACACAAATTTAAAACTTTTGCTCTAATATTTTTTTATTTAAGCGATAAATAATTTGTACTCGAATAATAATTATTTTGTTTTTATGGTGGGGGGGGGGGGCACCACTCCCTCTGCATCGATTCCAAAATAAAGTAGCCTATTTAACTATGTTGGTTTTAATTATTAACTAGTTTGGAAACTTTAAGAATCATACATTAAATGGTAATTAAATATAAACATGTTTTATGATGCAAAACGCTCTATTACGCTTCATAATTGATAATATTGCAAAATATTTTTTTATTGACTTTACTAAAACCTTTATAAAATAATTAACTACATTGTAATGAGAATTTACTTAAATGTATTACAACAATTAACACCTAAATAATTAAATAAGGATACTACTAATATCACAGTATTAACGAAAAGTTGCAAAAAATAAAACACTTGTACGTAATTAAAAGTTATACGAAATTTTAAAAACAGCCATCAGTTATTACTCTTTAAGTAAAACAGAGTCTTAGTGATTGTTATCTTGCGACGTTCCGCATTTTTCATTAAATACAAATGAATTAAACATTTTACGCATAAAGTTTCTATGCAGTAGATCAGTAGAATATCTGGGGTGTAGGTTATGAATTATTTTCAGATATTAATTTTGTATTATCTGAAATTTTCTTGTGCAAGTTTTAGTAGTTTTATTAAACCAGATTTGGCATCCGTAGGTCAAAATTGGTGGAACACATTTTGTATATTTTAAAATATTAAAAATAAATCGAATGTAAAATTTGGCAGAGGTTTTAAATAAATGTTGTGAAAGAAATTATGTTGAATACTTGCAATATAAGAGTAATGAACGGTCTCCTGAAAAGTAGTATTTTTCGAGATAGAGCGGTTTGAATATAGGTAGTTGATATAAGTTTAAAATTTTGAGTATTTCGAAAATAAATCTTTATAATATAATGGTTTATTTAAGGCTAATTTACGTTAAAAAAATACAGAGATGTCCGCAGAAATTCCATAGTTATATTTAAAATAATATAACAGAAACTAATCCGATATTATATAAGTGTGGGGTAAATTAATTTGCCTAAAAAAAGATATCTATTGTTAAATTACTAGTCGCATTAGTAAGGTAACTAGAAGTAAGTCGTTATGTTAATTTAAATTAATAGTACATTAACAGTTTCAAGAACGGTTCTAATAAATTTTGCACACCAATTATTTAAGGTTAAAATTATGCTAATGTTTGCTTTTAAAAATTCACGTCCAATGGTTCTCAAATGAGGTCCGTACCAAAGTTTTAGGGAAAGACGCGAAGAAAGTTTAATTAAAGATACATTTTAGTATTTTATTTCTGGTATTTAAGAGTCAATATAACAAATCAAGGTATGTTTATTTTTTTGAAATTTAGTAAAAATATTAATGAATTGACAAATTCATATAGGAGTCAAAAGTATTGTAATTATATCCGTCTATCAAATTAACTGGTCGCGCATTATAATATTTTGATATTTTCTATCGAACATAATTAGACTTTTCTGGACCAAGATATTCCAAAATAAATTTGGAAGATTTAAAGTAGTTTTAGAATAGCGTATATGCGAGATTGAATCAATTAACGATCCTCCTCACCTTTTGTGGAAATAATCCATTTTTAATGAAATTGTGAGCTGTTATTAATTTCAAATGGAAAACAAGATGCTTATTTAACGCTTATTGTAAAGTAAATATCAATTAGAATTCAAATTTGAAATTGAAAATTTTGGTCTATGTTGAACATAGAAGAACATACATATTTGATATTAAACATAATTATCTCTCAAACTCTTGATTTACTATTTCATTTACTTGTTGCACAAAAATTATAATAGTCGATCTAAAGTTGTATTGTCTCAAGGGGGTCGTAAGAATCCCTGCTTTACGATTTATCTTTCTATTTAAATTGAGGTTTTAAATTTTTTTATATTCAAAAATTATTGATAAATAAAATACATGTTTTGATGCTAAATATGAATGAAAGGTAACAAACCGCATACAAGAGTGTTGCCAATTTAGTGTCTTCAGTGCAAGATTAACATTTGAAGAGGTTAGAATACTCAGAATATTCATAAAAAATATGATAAATGCTTTTTAGCACTTTTTGCAGTAGTTTTAATTCAGTTTAATTCAATAGATCTTTTGAAAGCATTTCATACTAAATTATATATTTGACGGTATTAGCCGTCAGTTTTAAAATATAAGCCATATTTTTACTTTATTTTCCAAAATTACAAATAATTCTGAAGAAAAAATTGTTAATATATTATCATTTGAACACAATTTTACAAGAGCAATGAAAATATGATTTTTTTTACAAAACAATTTAACAATAGAATAGTTTAGAATAATTTTTTTGACCGATTTAGCACTTTTCCAAATACATAATATGGCAAAACTAGCATACGACTCATCTTTCAAAACACTAATACATCTACTTAAATTGCGGTTTGAAATTTTCTTATATTACAAAAGTTATTAATAAATAAAGTACATGTTTTGATCTGCAATATGAATGAAAGATTATAGAGCGCATATACCAGTATTGCCATTTTAGCACTTTTATTGCTAGATTTATCACTTGAAGAGGTCAAAATGCTATGAATATTCATAAAAATATGCTAAATGCTTTTTATCACTTTTTTACAGTATTTTTAATTCAATACTTTTTTAATTTTTTTATAATTTTTTTTACTGATTTAGCACTTTTCCAATTACATATTCTGGCAACAGTGGCATATACTCGCAGTCGTTGAAGTTATAAGTTTCAATTTATGCTGCTGACACTCAAGGTCGTGTTTTTGTTTTTTATATAAGCAAGCAGTAGCACAGTTCTCCGAGTCGTGCAGACATTATCGATGATATCTTGATGATTTGACATAGTTCTCTACGATACAAAGACGACAACTCCGAACAAATATTGATGACTTTTTTGAACAAAAGGCGCCAATATCCTGCAAGATAATCTAAACGACAATGTCATGCACATTGTCGTCAACTATGTTAAAGAAATATGGGTTCTGCTGAGATTTGAACCCTGGCCACCAATTCGCATTTAAGCACGCTAACCATTTCAGCTACAGCGTTGCTTGTATAACAAATGTAATGTATTATTTCTTTAGGTATAAATATGAAAATATTGTATATTATTTCTCTTTATTTGTTGGTAAAGTGGTGAAGAGGAAATATGTACCACTAAAACATTTTTAGGTTATATAATAAGTACAATATAATAGTTCTTTTTAAAAAGGTGTGGAGAATATTTGCAACACTATTTATAACATTTCAAAGGTTACGGTATGATAAAATTGATTACTAATTACTATCAAGTAATTAGTGCCCGTTGTTTTCTTAAATCTCTGCGATTGACTCGGTTCTCATTAAAGAGTCGCCCTTACGGTAAGAAATATTTTATCTCTCAAATAGTTTTTTAAGCAACTTACTTAAGGGTTTTCGACACTTTGAATACAAGAGACAATATTATTGAGTGATTTATGGCCTTAAAAATTGTTTCCCCATTAAAAACTCCTGGTACAAGAATAAGACCCTCAAATCGTTAATTATTTGGTTGCTGATAGTTGTACCAGACAGTGATTGGTCGATAAATTTTTTAATGGTACATGATTTCAATATCCAAAGGTAAATCCGGAAAAGACCATTAACGCAATAATAAAAAAACCTAAACCTAACCAATTTTTTTGAATCAGTCTAATGTATATTGAAATATTTATCAGATATAGTAATCAAATTGTTTTTTTAATCGAATTATAAGATAGTAATTAGAACCGACAAATTTCGATTGACAAAAAAGGTGGTTGCAATAACGAAATTGTATTCTCTGTGAATAAAAATTTTTCAATGAAGTTGGAAATAAAAATATTATATCTATTAATATTGTTATGTCATCGAAATGTTTTATTTAACTTTCTCACTATATTTAGTCTAAGCTGTAAGAATTAAGCGGAATTATTCACGATGATTTTTTCGAATTTTTTGTTCACTTCGTTACTTAAATTTAGATTTTTATTTTTTTCAAACTTTTGATGTTTAAGCATTTTCTTTAAAAGCGATTTCAAAAATTTTACCATTTTTTGAGATCTAGGATCACGTATTAGTTTTATCAAATACAAAATTTTCCCTCTACACGCACTCCTTTGACCTCATTTTTCCATGGTTTTATGAGTTTTAATTGAGAAATTCTTGCACATAGAAAACAGATTCGTCGTGACTACTGAATTTTTAGTCTATCGAATTTATTCCGTTCACGTACTGTCTTATAATTTGATTGCAATTACTAAATATTACGATAGTTATAAATAAACTAGAAAAGGTAATTCAATTACGATAAAAGTAATATCTACAAATTATGCATATGGATATTAGGGCGCTCCAATTAAAACAAATATTTTTTTTTGCAATTTATATTATTTTTTATTATGCAGATTAAAAATAATACATATGACCAATAAATAAAAGAACTGATTTAAATGAAAGTTTGATAATACTAATTGGAAGCAACATTTCTTGTCATTATTCATTTTGAAAAAAAATAACAAATTTTGAAAAATTTCATCCTGGTGCTGACAAAAGCAACTGAATTCAACAACTCTCACAAATATAAGGATCTCAAGTCTTCTGTTTTCTTATTTATAGCACTTTATAACAATGGGTTTTTCATCCAATGTTTTTACAAAAATGCTGTTCGAAACTTTATAACGAGAACAATTAACATTTTTTAAGGAACTGATGGTAAACCTAATAAAAACATTTAATACTTACACTCTCTATGAAAATATTGCCCTTCTAACGAAAATATCTAGCGTAGCCACCATTTACTAATATTTCTCCGTTGATTTTAATTTTATTTTGCATTCAAAGGAATTTTGAATAATCATAATGCAACAGCGTTACAGAATTTGAGCACAACTTGAATTTTGGGACGTAGCGAGACGAATTATTAAAACACATATTTATATGTAGATAGTCTCTAATTTAAAGAAACATAAAAGAAAAAATTTTAAGTCAAGGCGACATAAAATTGAAAAGAGCTTTAACCATTGCCAAAAGCATTGAATTGGTAAGCGAAAACTCGGCGGAAATCCAGCACCATCTGAAAATGCCGTAAACGTTTTAAAGAACAGAAAAAAAATAATCTTGTAGCAACCCGCATTTATAATTTATATTATCAATTTTATTATTTAAGTTTAACGATCAGTTTCAAACGATACAACTCTTTCATACTTGAATTTAACGTTTATTTAGAATACAACCCTTTATCTTTTATCATATTACATTTGAAGGTAGGTCTTCGATTTAATAAAGACAAGTGCAAAATTTTACAAAAGGAAATAAAATTTATTGGACACGATTTCAGTGAAAAGAGTGTTAGGCTTGATGAGAACAATGTAAATTCTATTTTAGAAATGCCAGTACCAAAAAATGCTCAGAAACTTCACGATTCTTGTGTATGGTTAACTATCTGGGTCAATTTATAGAAAATTTATCCGCGAAGAACAAACACTTAAGGGATTTATTAAAGCAGGAATACTTATGGCAATGGGATAACGCACAAAATGACAAATTCAACAATTTGATAAAGGAGATAACAAATGCTCTTGTATTGACGTATTACAATCCCAATAAACAGATAACTCTATCAGTCGATGTATCAAAATTTGCATTGGGCGCTGTTCTTGTGCACGATGCAAGGCCCATAGCGTATGCATCAGCGTCTTTAAAGGATTGTCAAAGTAATTATGCTCAAATAGAAAAGGAGTTATTTGATATCCCATTTGGATGCACATGGTTTCACCAATATGTATATGGTCATAATGACATTGTAGAGACAGATCGGAAGCCACTTGTGTCGCTTTTTAATGCACTTTTACATAAAATACCTGCAAGACTTCTAAGATTAATGATAAGGCTTCCTTCATATAATTTGATGGTTGTATATAAATCAGGGAAGCATCTTCACATTACCGATGCCTTATCTAGGGCTCTGTTAAAAACAAATACTCTAGTTGAAATATATAAAAATATTGATTTACATTGTCATATTATTATAAAAATATAGATTTACCCGAAAATTGATGTAGTATTTAAAAAAGTAAAAGACTGTGTAAAGTTAGGATGAACTAAGGATAAGAAAGCATATGATGTAAACTTGTTGCCTTATTTTATTACTAAAGATGACTTTTTTTTTTTTTTTTTTGAAAGACAATAGACTTATAATACCCAAATGCTTACGATATGAAATGTTTGGAAAGTTACACGAAGAGCTTTTAGGTATTCAGAGGTGTCAGAATCTTGCAAAAGATTCAATGATATATATAATATAGTATCGGATTGCGAAACTTGCATTAAATATAGAAATTTCAATCCCAGACAAACTCCAATGGATCACCAAATAATATAAACAACGTGGTATAAAGTGGGTACAGATTTATTCGAATTTCATAAGAAATACTATTTAATTTTTGTAGATTATTTTTCAAAATATATAGGAGCAAAGCATCTAAAGGCGGTATCTTCACGTCAATAAATTGAAGTATTTTTGCAAAACACGGTATACCAACTGTTATGATTTCGGATAATGGTCCACCATTTAATTCAAAAGAATTTAACATATTTTGTTGAGATTAGTTAATTGGTTATCAAACATCTAGTCTCTATTTGCCAAGATCTAATAGCCTTGCTTAATGGTCTGTCTAAACATTTGAGAAATTTTTAAAAATGTAGCGAAAAAGCTACTGATTATTATACTGCTTTTCTACATTATCGCACTACTAAGAAAGATAACATTGCCAGCCCTGCCGAACTTCTATATCCGTATCCTTACCAGGTACAGCAGTTGATGTGTGTAAAGAACCTAGATCCTACTGTATAAAATATAATAATTGATTTACTTATAGAAGAAATAGGCAATATATTTTAGAAGTGTCACAAAAAACAAAAGCTTACGATGAATTTAAGGAAAATGTAGGCAAACAAGATAATGATAACACAACTGAAGTAGTTGAAGTCGGTAAGAAAAATAGAGATCTGGTAGAAAGGTAATGCCAACAAAGAGATTAGGGATCAATAGGAAATAATTATTATTATATATTATATGTAATATTATATATTATTATATATTATATATTATATATTATATATTATATATTATATATTATATATTATATATTATATATTATATATTATATGTAATATATATATATATTATATATATATATATATATATATATATATATGTGTGTGTGTTTATAACTTTAAGAAGGAGATTTATAAATGCTTGTTGTCCAAATGTACTGTTTTTATTAAAATAATTTTATTTATAATCTATATATAACTTTTAAATCAATCAACATAAAATTATTATTAAAATAGATTTCATAAATATAACAGATATGAGATGAAAATCTATCAAATTTATTGATTTTACGTAATTGGAACTAATTTTCATTTTAGTTTACAAAACCTCCACAATTGTAACATTTTTGCTACCAATCTTTTTTCTGTGTGTACTTTTTATAATTATAAAGAAATCTACATGACTTACACAACATTTTTGAGGAACCGTTTCCTGTCTATCAAACATGAGAGAATAATTTGCTCTACCTATTACCTAAAAATCACAGGAAAGTATATTTTTTTAGTCCTCAATGGGATGAAATTGTGACGTGATGGAAAAATTTCATTTAACCTTGTACACTATATAAAGTTAAAGGAATAAGAATTTTGCACAATTATTATCAATACAATGTTTTCTTTTTGCGATTTTGTTGACCTGTGTATTTGGTGTAATCTTACAATACTGTTTTTTAATAAAATGCACAATTCGACTTTTTGAATAGAAAATGTATATTTTGGCCTCTAACATATTCTGAATCTAAACGCGTTTGTATTTTTTGGCTCTATTTGTCCGACGAAAGGATTTTTTAACACTCTATTTAACAATATGGAATTATTTTTATATTTTTTCATTAATTTCATAATTTTCATTAATTTTTTAAAATTTTATGCATGACGTGATTATGATATTAACATATATATGGCTTTTATACGTGTTACTGTGACTCTCGCATTGATAAATTAAATACCAATTATAACTAAATTTATCAACAGACTTTTGACTTTCGTTAAAACCACTTTAGACTTTGAAAAGAGTGTTGGACTAATTTACTTATACTTTATAAACATCAACATAAACATATAGTACCCCAATCCCCTTTGGTGTAAGTTATACAAATTAATATTCATACAATATAAAATATTTTGTTTTTCAAATTGACATTAAGAATTTGCATTAAGCGCAAACTTTTTTTCATAATTTCACATTTTAAAACCTTCATATTTTCAAGGATATCAGACAGTCATGCTAAATCTTGCTATTTTAGCTAATGCCAAGTTTTGTTCAGAGCTACCCCTTCTGTGTAATGCTAGTGTTTTATATAAAAATACATTACAATTTACACAAGTTTGTTCACAATTTTCCGTAGGTCCCATTTTCCGAATCATGATGCATATACACAATGCACAGTGGGACAGAATCGAAACTTTTTGGAAATAAATCTGTAACTTCTGATCGGCTGGTTGCATTTTGATGAAGTTTGGTATAGACGTAGCAGAGGAGTGCACAATGTTAAGTTTGGTTAAATTAAATTGTTAAATTGTCTACATAAATTTATTTACATTAAATTTTATATGTATTAGAAAGAGAATATTTATTAAGGAATATGATAAATACCAAAAATATAATTATGCTTAGAAAAGGTGAATCTTTACACTTAAATTTGGGATATGTGGCAACCCTATTAAAAATAAAAAATATTTATTAATTATTTGTATAAAAATATTTTGTTTATAGATATTATTAAAAGTATATAGAAATGTTCATAAATTTCTAAGTAATTATTCACGCGAAACTAAAGGCAAAAGTTGCAAGTTTGTAAAAATATAGTCATATATACAGTAAATTGGATATATAAAAGTTTAAAGGCGCATATTTCTGAAATGAGGCATGATATTGACTTGAATCTTTTTTGCAAAAGATTGGAAATTATATATGCTAATGGATCTTAATTCGGAATACATATTTTTAAAATTTCTTTCGCTATTTAGAAATAAACCAAACAAAAGGCCCAATTTGGGGTTTTTGAAGAAAATACATATTTTTTAATTGTGATAACACATTTGTTTATAAAGATATCTTATTGAAATTTGCAGGAAATATGGATCTTGTTAATATAAATAAAAGTGCGTTAACCAAATTTCAATCAGGTGTAGGGTTTTCCTGAATTACAAAAAAAAACTAATGAAAATTCCCAAAAATAGGATTTTTTACATTGAGTTATTGGGCTTATTTTTATCTTAAAGTCGTCTCTGTGAAGTTACCTTTCAGAAAAGTGAAAAATTATTATATGTTGTTAAAGAAAATTTCATTTTGTATAAAAAAGAGTGTAGACACTATTTCGGCTAAAAGAATACAAAAAGTCGTCTTTTTTTAATTTTTAAATTCAATGTCGTTTATTTTTGGATTCGGTAAAGATATCGACTTTAATTTTTTTTATTCAATAGAATTTTATTCTTTAACCAGTTAAGAAAATATCTAATAAAATTGTTCAGAAAGACTAGGATATATATGAAAAAAAAGTGGACCAAGAACATGCAAAATTATGGTGCTTAAAAATTCAAACGCAAATAACTCGAAAACGCTAAGAGATGCATGGGACACCTAGGCATGTTTTTTATAGGTCTCATCAGGGCCTACAAGAATTTATATATATATATATTTGAAATCGGACGAGAAACAAAAATTTGGCAAGCGATTAAAAAATTTTTATGACAGAGGTACCGAACTTTGAGTCCAATTAGCTCCGCCTCTAAGGGGTTTGTTGTGCCCCCTACCAAACTTAACACTGGACACTCCTCTGCTATGTCTGTACCAAATTTCATGAAAATTCAAGCAGCCGATCAGACGTTACAGATTTATTTCCAAAAAAATTTCGATTCTGTCCAACTGTGCAATGGTATATATGAATATTACTTGTTTATTTATTTATATATTATATATTATATTATATTATATTATATTATATTATATTATATTATATTATATATATATATATATATATATATATATATATGTATATACATATATATATATATATATATATATATATATATTCGAGTAATAATGTAACGAAAAAAATAAAAATGTAAAATAAAAATATTAATATTGAACTTTTAAAATTTATTTCCAAACATTGCTTAAAAAAAAATAAAAGCTGAGAAATATATTAAGACCATTCAAATTGTTTGATTTTAAAGAATAAACATAATAGTATTTCTGACATTTTCTTTGACAATATTAGCAAGCCAGAATCTTTTTTTCCGTTTCCTTCCTACCGAACTATTACACCCGAATAAGTAACCTAATCTTAAAATTCAGATACAATTTTTTCCAGCTTTGCTCTCTCATCTGATAATACAGCTACAGTATACTCTAAAGCGCCCTTAACTGCTGCACCCAATGCACTACCCTTCTCTTTCAATTTGTCCTTTTTTTCTTTTAGAATATCCTTGACTTTTTCTAATTTAACTTTCGCATTTTCTAAAATATATTTAGCTATTTTTTCCAATTCAGCTGTCTCTTCTTGTAGCTTCGATTTATGTGCACTCAAAACATCCTCGACTTTTCTTAGATCATCTTCAATTTGTTCTGTTTCTTCGTCGGCAGCAGTTTCTAACTCTTCTTTAAATTTATATACATTTTCCGTCAAATCAGCAATGGATTCCTTAAGATAAGCTATTTTTTCCTTTTTCAATTTGAAAACCTTTTGTTTCAATTCAAATACGGTTTTTTGTAAAGTATCTTTTGCATCATTTAGGGCAGCTATTTTTATCTCTGAGGCAGCCTTAACTTGTTCACATAACCCAGTACCTTTTGTTTTCAATTCGTCTAAATTTTCTTTCAACATGGCCACTACTTTTTCTAAGTTCGCTTCAGCATATTCTAAAGTATCTTCAGCTGCTTTTCCCAATTCAGCTTTTTTTTCAGTCAAATCAGCCTTGGCTTTTTCTAGAGCATCCGCAGTATGGTTCTGTTTTTCGTTGGCAACAGTTTTTAAATCTTTTTTAAATTTATCCACCTTTTTCTTTAAAGCGGCAGCGGATTCCTCAGCCTTAGCCATTTTGTCCTTTTTCAATTCAAGAATTTTATCACGCAGGTGAGATACATCTTCTTGTAACTTATTTGTTGCAACATTTAAGTAAGCTATTTGCCTCCATAAAATAGCCGCAGTTATTATATTCCATTCTTTCAACTCTTCCTTCTTTTTCTTGAGCTGGTCTTTTGTTTCTTTTAATTTTGCTTCAGCTACTACCAAGGCTTTTTTAGCAGTTCTTTCTAAATCACCTTTTTTGGCACTCAAATGTATCTCAAGTATATTTAGAGCATTTATAACTATACCTTTGTTTTCATTGGCAACAGCATCCAACTCACTTTTCAATATTTCCATATTTTCCTCAAAAAGAACAACTTTTTCGTTAAAGGTAACAACTTCATTTTTTAAATCAAGATAAATTTTGTCAAAAATAGTATCCTCTAAATTGTATACAACATTTTGTTCAGACTGAGCCACTGGGATAAGTACAATGGCCAATAGGCCAAAAAGTAAAGAAAAAAACTTCATCGTTCTTTTTTTTTTAGTTTTGAATGTTATTTACTTCAAATGCGCTAACAATACTGACTTGTTTTAAAATACCAGTATGTTGGTATTTATAGCTAATAATTGCTGGGTACATTAACTTAATCTAGAAGTTTTAAGTCATGCAAGTAATATAGAATATTCCATGCAAATAATTTGTTAGTTATTTTAATATTATTCTTTATTTTTTTTAAATTTCATCTTAGGCAAATAAAGACTAACATTGTTATAGTGAGTTTCAATATTAAAAAAAGTAAATAATATTTCCATAAGTATTTACCAAAATATGTATTATTTAAAAAAACAAACATGTTTATGGTGTTTTATAGTATTATATAATATTCACTACATAAAATTTAATTTAATTTTAATTCAGCATATCTGTGGAGAGGTAAAGAAAAGAAAAAGAAGAAAAGAGAAAAAAATAGAATAATAGAAAATAAAAACTATCGAGAGTTAAATTATTAACCATATACAAAATAATTAAACGTACTACAGTTATGTATTGTTAGATGCTTTTGGTAAATCAACTTTAAATTTTCTTTTATTATAGTTTTTTCTCTATTAAGTGCCTATTTTGGGATTTTAGAGCTCTGATCATGCGAATTGTGCATAAAAATGATAACATCTCCTTTGGCTCAAATTAAATTGCATTCCATAAAATCAGCCAGTTTAAATTTATAGATCTACTTTCAGAATATATTGATTATACAGCCTTTCATCATGCCTAAGATAGGAGAAGAAAATTACTTTTTGCCCAAAAGCAAAAACGAAGAAATCTTGTTTTGTCAGAAAGCTGATTTCAAGAGACATTTTAATATCATTACTACGACTCTATTCCCTACAGGAACTCAGAGAATACTCTACATGGTCCTTAGATGAACATTGAAGAAATTACAAACAGAATAAAGGGAATAAAAAGGAGGTGATTCGAAACATACGGACTATTAACGTATCTAAACGTTACCTCAAAGGCTTAGTAAAATTTATAAGGAAAATTTATGCAAAGAACCTCTTTAAAATACATATTTTATATATATTTTAGGGAATTATTTATAATTCCTGAAAAGACAGAATTTTTGTAAAAAAAACAAATGTTCTCTACAAATAATTCGAGTATATTTATGAAAAGGTTTGATGAAAAATATC
Organism: Protocalliphora azurea; assembly: GCA_932274085.1. Classification (NCBI taxonomy): domain Eukaryota; kingdom Metazoa; phylum Arthropoda; class Insecta; order Diptera; family Calliphoridae; genus Protocalliphora; species Protocalliphora azurea. Next base: position 139,621,856 of record OW026523.1, on the reverse strand, counting down.
TACAAATCTAAAAAAATTAATTTATTGTGGAAACTACAAAACTGACCAAAATTAAGTGAAAACTTGGCAAGAAATTAACCTAAGCTTATTTTTCTAAATACTTAGAGCCAGTTTTTCACTTCCAGATTAAATGTCAATTAAAAATTTTATTAGTTAATCTAAAATTTAATCTAATCCGCCATTTGAGTTTTTAAGTATGCGATTTAATCTTTTAGTATTACCATACTGAACGGCAAATATTTGTATGATATTTTGTGCAAATATCAAATGTTGTCATCAAAATAACAGCTTTTGTTAATAAGAAGAAAATATAGAGAATTTTTTTATTACTATTTATGGAAATTTGGACTAATAAATTAAATTTTAAGAGAAATACATCACAAAATCGATGTTTGCTCATCCTTACGTCAAGTAAAAAAATATTTATTACCTCGGGAATACTTAGATTTCACAAGTTATAGTTTTGTTATAAATATAATAGTTAAATAAAATATATTAATTTTCCAAATTACTATAGTTTTTTATTTTTCTTTGAATTTATACATAACGTCACCATCTTTTTGTATATCTGTATATGAATATTTGATCACAAGTTTAAACCCCCAGCTTTGGCCGCTTTAACTATTAAATAAAATGAGATGATTGACAACTCAAAAACAACATTCAACGATAACATTTAATTTAGTTGCTAATATCTAAGTGAAAAACTGGCCCTTATATACACATACTGAAGTATAGTAAAATAAATAATTTATAGCTATCATTCCCTACATAGGGACATTTTAACGATATCCGTCTACCCTTAGAACACCAATATATCTGTTATATAGTGGAAATACTGGAAAATATAAAATTTTAATTTAGCGCTCAATATATTTTGACTTTTAATTTTTATTTTTTTTCAGGAACTAACCCTATAAATAAAATACAATATAACCTTAAATTTGAATGTTAGCTCCGGCATCATGGCTCGCTTTTAACAGGAAAATATTAACCGAAGCAAAAATAACATTTTTATTTTTTTTTTACAAAATACTTATTTGTGCTTTAATTCATAGTTTGTATACGTTTTGAATATATGTTCTTGTTATTTATTTGTTAATAAATTTTAAATGAGTAAAAACATATTGTTTTATTTAAAGAGCAAACTGTATTTGTCAAATATAAACATATTTAATAAACAAAATTAGTCATTATGAGATTAAAAACAAATTATTAGATGAATTTGAAATATGTATTTGTATTGTATGTTTGTAGAAGCGTAAATAATTTTGAATTGACACAGCTGTTTGTGATATGAAAACGATCTTATGTATCAAGGGCCTTTGTCAAAAATTCTCTATCTCAAATTTTAAATGAAAATTTATAGTCTTTCAATTTTATTAACAATTTTGTATACCCCTATCTTACAAAATAAATATTTTATTTTTATTTTTTAGTGCCAAACCCTCTATCTCTCTAAGTAATTATAATTATTATATTTTTTTTGACAATCTAAATATAATATATAGCAATTCTTACTAATTTATACATGCTGAATATGGATATAGCAAAATTTTTATACAGTTGAATAGTTCTTTAGATATACAATAAAAGATATTCACTATGGAAAGCTACCTTGCCCTACCTATTTCTTTCATTGTAATAGTTCCATAAATATGCAATAATTAAGATTTATTTTGTATGGGCGGTAAAACTTCCCCTAAAGTTACCTGCCCTATGTTCATGTCAGTTATGATTCTTGATAAGGAAACTATTACCACACAATTTTAAAACTTTTACTTTAATAATTTTTAATTTAAGCGATAAATAATTTCTACTCAAATAATAATTATTATTTTGTTTGTATCTGCTTCGATTCAAAATAATTTAGCCTATTTAACTATATTGGTTTTTCTAAATTATTAATTAGTTTGGAAGTTTTAAGAATCATATATTAAATGATAATTAAATATAAAAATGCTTTAAAATGCAATACCCTTTATCTATTAAAAACCAATTGTATGTAAAATTTTGTCATTATATTAAATAAATATTGGAAAAGAAATTATGTTGAATACTTGCAAAATAGGAGTAATGAAAAGTAGTATTTTTCGAGATAGAGCGGTTTGAATATAGGTAGTTGATATGAGTTTAAAATTTTGAATATTTCGAAAATAAATCTTTATAATTTAATGGTTTATTTAAGTCCAATTTACGTTAAAAAACACAGAGGTGTCCGCAGAAATTCCATAGTTATATTTATTTGCTTTTAAAATTATTTGCTTTTAAAAATTCACGTCCAATGGTTCTCAAATGAGGTCCGTACCAAAGTTTTAGGGAAAGACACGAAGAAAGTTTAATTAAAGATACATTTTAGTATTTTATTTCTGGTAGTTAAGAGTCAATATAGCAAATTAAGTTATGTTTATTTTTTTACGAAACGTTTTGAAATTTAGTAAAAATATTAATGAATTGATAAATTCATATAGGAGTCAAAAGTAATCAAGATTGTAATTATATCCGTCTATCAAATTAACTGATCGCGCATTATAATATTTTGATATTTTCTATCGCACATAATTAGACTTTTCTGGACCAAGATATTCCAAAATAAATTTGTAAGATTTAAAGTAGTTTTAGAATAGCGTATATGCGAGATTGAATCAATTATCGATCCTCTTCACCTTTTGTGGAAATAATCCATTTTTAATAAAATTGTGAGCTGTTATTAATTTCAAATGGAAAACAAGACGCTTATTTAACGCTTATTGTAAAGTAAACCTCAATTAGAATTCAAATTTAAAATTGAAAATTTTGGTCTATGTTGAACATTGAAAAACATACTTATTTGATATTAAACATAATTATCTCCCAAACTCTTGATTTACTATTTCATTTACTTGTTGCACAAAAATTGCAAAAGTCTCAAGTTCTGTTGTCTCAAGGGGGTAGTGAGAATTCCTGCTTTACGATTTATCTTTCTATTTAAATTGAGATTGTAAATTTTTTTATATTAAAAAATTATTGATTAATTAAGATTATAAACCGCATATACCAGTATTGCCATTTTAGCACTTTGTTGCTAGATTTATCACTTGAAGAGGTCAAAATGCTATGAGTATTTTATAAAAATATCCTAAATGCTTTTTAGCACTTTTTACAGTATTTTTAATTCAATACTTTTATATTTTTTGATAATTTTTTTGACCGATTTAGCACTTTTCCAATTACATATTCTGACAACAGTGCCATATACTCGTAGTCGTTGAAGTTATAAGTTTCAATTTATGCTGCTGACACAGCACAGTTCTCCGAGTCGTGCAGACATTATCGATAATATCTTGATGATTTGACATAGTTCTCGGCGTCACAAAGACAACAACTCCGAACAAATATTGATCACTTTTTTTAACAAAAGACGCTAATATCCTGCAAGACAATCTAAACGACAACGTCATGCACATTGTCGTCAACTATATTAAAAAAATATGGGTTCTGCTGTGATTTGAACCCTGGCCACCAATTCGCTTTCCTTTGTTGCACAGTTAAGTACGCTAACCATTTTATCTACAGCGTTGCTTGTATAACAAATGTAATGTATTATTATTTCTTTTTATTTGTTGGTAAAGTGGTGAAGGGTACAAAAGATTCGGCACAGCCGAATATAGCGTTCTAACTTGTTAATATCTCATATTATTTGAATCAAGACGAATATAACAAAACCATGTCTTAAAGGAATGAGAATTATAATGAAGTTGGTTTTATTATTTGAAAAACAAAATGTGGTAAAAAAAAAAACAAACGATTTATGATTTTCCAACCATAATATGTCCATATGCAAAAATTCAACAAATATGTTTACTTGTAACATTTTGTAGTTATAAGTTTCGTAATTGGCTACACAATAAGCATTTTGATGGAATTTAAGCTAAAACTAATATATTTCTAGTCTTAGATGGTGTCCAGTTTTGAGTTATGTTTTTAATATATCTTAGTTTAATACTATTCTTTCCTAAAAATTAAATATAAAGTAAAGTCTAAATAAAGTATTTAACTCGAGAATTTAACATTGCCGCAAAATCCAAGTGATATAATATTTATGCACACAACTTCGTCTTAATATATTAATACCACTTATAATTTTTAGACTTTTCATATTGAGAAAGCACATTAATTTTGATACTCTACACCACCATAGGTGGGGTTTATAACAAAAAAAAAAAAAAAAAATATTGGTGCAAGACCCACCCTGATGTATAGTAATCGGCTTACAATCGCTTTCTGAATCAGTTTAACGATGTCTGTCAGTCCGTCTATAATTAAATGAAATTTGGTACATAGGTCATCAATAGTCCAAAAACTATTCCTATTGAAATTCGTTGTTATCGGTCCATTATTTCACATAGCCATAATGTAAATGTCCTCCCGGAATAAGGATTCAAGGGTCATAAATACCTTAAAAATAACAATATTTTAATGAAATTTGGAACAAATAAGTCCTATGTAAGTGTACATCTTTGTACCAAATAAAAATATTATATCTATTAATATTGTTATGTCATCGAAATGCTTTATTTAACTTTCTCACTATATTTAGTCTAAGCTGTAAGAATTAAGCGGAATTATTCACGATGATTTTTTCGAATTTTTTGTTCACTTCGCTACTTAAATTTAGATTTTTATTTTTTTCAAACTTTTAATGTTTAAGCATTTTCTTTAAAAGCGATTTCAAAAATTTTACCATTTTTGAGATCTACGATCATGTGTTAGTTATATCAAATACAAATTTCCCCTCTACACCCACTCTTTTGACCTCATTTTTCCATGGTTTTATGAGTTTTAATTGAGAAATTCTTGCACATAGAAAACAGATTCGTCGTGACTACTGAATTTTTAGCCAATCGAATTCATTCCGTTCACGTACTATCTCATAATTTGATTTCAATTACTAAATATTACGATAGTTATAAATAAACTAGGAAAGGTAATTCAATTACGATAAAAGTAATATCTACAAATTATGCATATGGATATTAGGGCGCTCCAATTAAAACAAATATTTTTTTTGCAATTTATATTATTTTTTATTATGCAGATTAAAAATAATACATGTTTGAAACTTAGAAGTAGAAATTACAAATTCGTTGCTCAGAAATTATGTTGTTGAGTAGAATTTCTATAATTATATGACCAATAAATAAAAGAACTGATTTAAACGAAAGTTTGATAATACTAATTGGAAGCAACATTTCTTGCCATTATTCATTTTGAAAAAAAAAATATCAAATTTTGAAAAATTTCATCCTGGTGCTGACAAAAGCAACTAAATTCTCAACAACTCTCACAAATAGAAGGATCTCAAGTCTTCTGTTTTCTTATTTATAGCTTTTTATAACAATGGGTTTTTCATCCAATGGCTTTACAAAAATGCTGCATTTGTGGACTTGTTCGAAACTTTATAACGAGAATAGGTTGCAAATTATGGAAAATGCTCAGCCGATTAATGACCCTCCTCGTAGGGTACATTTCAGTTTTTTTAGAATAGCTTAAAAAGGAGCTGGAGAGGATGAAAAGTTCAAATTTCATTTTCGAAGAAAAAGAACCAACGAAATGGGTTAATACAATTGCTTTTGTAACAAAACCAAATGGATCGTTGAGATTATATCTAGATTCTAGAAATCTAAACAAAGTTATTGTTATGCCTAGGTTTTCTTTTCCTAACCTAGATGAGTTTAAATCTAAATTGAGTGAATCCAAATTTTTTAGTTCTTTAGATGCAAATTCCGGTTTTTGGATGGTGCCTTTGTGTGAAGAGTCATCGAAACTTTGCACTTTCCGAACACCTTTTAGAATATATCGTTTTCTTCGATTAATTCAGCACCAGAAATTTTTCATGCCGAGATGGTTAGACTATTTTTTGATATTAAAGGTGCTATCATATGTATGGATGATTTCATAATTCATGCTACTACTTTGAAAGATCATAATACAATTTTATATCAGGTACTAGAAAGGACCATGAAGGTAGGTTTTCGATTTAATAAAGACAATTGCAAAATTTTACAAAAGGAAATAAAATTTATTGGACACGATTTCAGTGAAAAGAGTGTTAGGCTTGATGAGAACAATGTAAATTCTATTTTGAAATGCCAGTACCAAAAAATGCTCAGAAACTTCACGATTCTTGTGTATGGTTAACTATCTGGGTCAGTTTATAGAAAATTTATCCGCGAAGAACAAACACTTAAGGGATTTATTAAAGAAGGAATACTTATGGCAATGGGGTAACGCACAAAATGACAAATTCAACAATTTGAAAAAGGAGATAACAAATGCTCTTGTATTGACGTATTACAATCCCAATAAATAGATAACTCTATCAGTCGATGTATCAAAATTTGCATTGGGCGCTGTTCTTATGCACGATGCAAGGCCCATAGCGTATGCATCAGCGTCTTTAAAGTATTGTCAAAGTAATTATGCTCAAATAGAAAAGGAGTTATTTGCTATCCCATTTGGATGCACACGTTTTCACCAATATGTATATGGTCATAATGACATTGTAGAGACAGATCGGAAGCCACTTGTTTCGCTTTTTAATGCACTTTTACATAAGATACCTGCAAGACTTCTAAGATTTATGATAAGGCTTCCTTCATATAATTTGATGGTTGTATATAAACCAGGGAAGTATCTTCACATTACCGATGCCTCATCTAGGGCTCTGTTAAAAACAAATACTCTAGTTGAAATATATAAAAATATTGATTTACATTGTCATATTATTATAAAAATATAGAATTACCAGAAAATTGATGTAGTATTTAAAAAAGTAAAAGACTGTGTAAAGTAAGGATGGCCTAAGAATAAGAAAGCATATGATGTCTTATTTTATTATTATAGATGGCTTTTTTTTGAAAGACAATAGACTTATAATACCCAAATGCTTACGATATGAAATGTTTGGAAAGTTACACGAAGAGCTTTTAGGTATTCAGAGGTGTCAGAATCTTGCAAAAGATTCAATGATATATATAATATAGTATTGGATTGCGAAACTTGCATTAAATATAGAAATTTCAATCCCAGACAAATTCCAATGGATCATGAAATAATACAAACTACGTGGTATAAAGTAGATAGAGATTTCTTCGAATTTGCGAAATCTAGCACTGAAAGTGCTAAAATGGAAGCAGTCGTGTATGCGGTTTGTCATCTTTCATTCATATTTAGCATCAAAACATGTATTTTATTTATTAATAACTTTTGGAATATAAGGAAATTTAAAAACCGCAATTTAAGTAGATGTATTAATGTTTTGAAAGACCAGTCTAGGAATCGAGATATATCGATTTGAAGTTAGTAGCTATCATATAGGGGAAATTGTGACCTTTGGTGGTCTTTTTTTCTTTTCGACATAACTCGAGTACCACCAGTCCGATTTTGCTGAAACAAATTTAAAAAAATTAGGAATTACAATTCCTTTAATCTACGTTTTCGCTACATAAGCAACAGTTTCGCAGTTATAAATAAATGTATGAAAAAAAAACTATTTTTTGCCTAAGAGATTGAATTTTTTTATTTTTAATTCATAAAAAATCCAAAACGGTAAAAAAAAGTGCAAAGTCCTATTACTTTCACGTAAAGTCACATAACCTTTAAATAAAATGAGACATAGATCATGAAAATCGATGGACGCGTTTCGCTTTTATTCACAATTAAGTGAAGGTATCTCATTTTGATAAGAATATTGATTTTATGTTTCAATGAATTTGGATAATATTTATTATGTATTATTTATTGTAATTATTAACACGTAAAATTAAAAATATTACAGGTAATTATTAGGTTATTACATAGATACATAGGTTATAAAAATCGATGAACGCAAAACTTATATTCGTTTGTTTTCACCCTTGTTCGCCCACTTGTTCAGAGTCTGTATCGGATGAGGATCTGTCTTCATCTGGAAAAAATCAATTGTTTTTAATCAGTCAGTTAACTTCATTTTTGTGACTTACCACTAGGAGGAAACTCCCATTGTATATTCTTCTTCTTCATCTTCATTGTAGGGATCGTACGTCTTTTGCGACCACCAACAAATTTCAGCCACCAGCGAATCGAGCCTTTGGCCTTTATGTCGCGTTTACATTGGCATTGCCACTTGATGGAAGCGCTCGCCATGTTCATCCGACTCTGAGGCTAGCTGCTTGCTGAATTATTCGAGATGGTGATGCAAGATCTGAATTTTGAGGGACATATTCACTCGAATTTTCTGGAAGTAGTGCAAAATCTTGGTGACAAGAGCGGGGTAATTGTGTGCTCGCGTACTTCCCAAAAAATATCGTATGACTTTCTTCACTGCCCTCCACGCAAATTAATCATTACCGTCTAAAGCACCTTTAAATTCCTTTGATTTCATGAGCTTTCGTATGTCCGGCCCATTCAGAACACCTTCCTTCAATTTTGCTTCGCTGATTCGTGGGAAAATATTTTCCAAACAATGAAGAACTTTCAGTTGCTTCACAACGGCCTTGATGAAATTTTTTACGATTCCCAGTTTGATATGGAGAGGGGGCATGAGGACGTTTTCCATTGGCACCAGTGGATCATTTACGCAGTTGTGTCCTTTCTCCGTTGGATCTCGAGCAAGCCACTCTTGCGTTTCGTATTGGTTTCCTTTAAATCGGGTATTCCAAAGACACAAGAAACACATGTTTTTCGTATAGCCTCCTTGTAGACCTCTTAGCATCGCCACGACTTTCAGATCACAACTGATCAACCACATGTGATCAGTGTAGCAAACTTTATCCAAAATTATTTTCATGGAATCGTATGTTTCGCTCATGTCTGTGCTGTAGCCAATGGGAATGCTTGGTTTTTTATTATATTTATGTATCAAAACGACTTTCAGGCTTGATTTCGAAGAATCGATGAACATTCGCCAATCAGCTGCGACATAATTAATGGCCATCGCCTCCATCAGTCCCTTTATATCGTGGCAGTAAACAAATGTGTTCCCTTCGTTGAGTGTGTAGTACCGTTGGAATAGCAATTGTCGTCTTCGATATCCGGTGACTTTGACATTAGGCTCCAATTTGTTGCCTTCTTTCAAAAGCTGGGCAAGTTTTTCTGCTTCACGTTGAGAAAGGTTTAATTCTGCAACAATCTTGTCCATTCTTGCTTGTGATATTGGAATTATTTTGTTCGATGGGTCGGCTTCTGGTGTTGGTTTATAGGTGAAATCCGTTTGATCCATTGTTTCAATAGAAAAAGAAGTTTCTCTGTCAGGACTTCGAAGCGGTGGAATTGGTATTTCATCCGAATGCGGTAGAGGTATTTGTGCACTTTTAACAGATATGTAAACTCTTCGTTTAAGGCCTTTACGATATACTCCACATATTTTGTTTGCGCAAGCGTAACAGTTGTCGGAATTGTGCTCTCTTGGATCAGTTCAAATCATTGGTACACCAAAACGAAATGAACTGCGTTTCCTTGGATCCACATTTTAAGACCATTGTAGCACGTTTTACAAATTTTGTCTGGGACCCGCGAAATGCCGCGAATTATTTCGCAATCAAAATAAAGTTTAAAAGCGCGCTCCACTTGCTCAGTGAGTAATGCAGCATTTGTTGAAAAAGCTCTTTTGCCACAAACGTAACAAAATAAATTAATATTTTCTGGATAGTTTGCACTCATTTCGACTTTATACTTTTATTACTTTTTCGTCACTTTAAAAAAACCGTACTTTACGCGTTCGGAGACACTTGTTGAATGACAAAAATCGATCAGTGAACACCTATAAATACTACGTAAGTTTCAATATTTTACTGAGAGGTACTTATGAATTCGCGCATCTTTTAAGGGTGGATATAAACCTGATTCGTATGCGTTTTAAATTTTTCGAAACGTTCTAAAGCATGACCACTCATAAATGTGGCTGCAATTTGTGTAAAAAAATCATGCAGGTAGCCAACGGAAAAAACCCAAATAATTAAAAAAGTGCACTTTACTTTTTTCCTTTTAATTGTCCACGCACATTTATGACCGTTTTTTAGTTTGTTACCGCTACCATAAAAATCAAATAACCTTTTGTTATAACTTTTTTTTAATTCTGACAATCATAAAAAAGTCATCAATGTTTTTTCCAAGGAATTTTGAGCATATCTCGTGCAAATTTTTGAAATTCATTCCTTCACTTAATTGTGAATAAAAGTGAAACGCGTTCATCGATTTTCATGATCTATGTCTCATTTTGTTTAAAGGTTATGTGACTTTACGTGAAAGTAATAGGACTTGACACTTTTTTTACCGTTTTGGATTTTTTATGAATTAAAAATAAAAAAATTCAATTTTTTAGGCAAAAAATAGTTTTTTTTTTCAATGATTTATTAATAACTGAGAAACTGTTGCTTATGTAGCGAAACGTTGTATGAACAGATTAAAGGAATTGTAATTCCTATTTTTTTAAATTTGTTTCAGCAAAATCGGACTGGTGGTTCTCGAGTTATGTCAAAAAAAAAAAAAAAAAAAAAAGACCACCAAAGGTCACAATTTCTCCTATATGATAATTACTAACTTCAAGTCGATATATCTCGATTCCTAGACGTGACCCAGCGAAACGCCGGGACACGTATAACTTCTTTTTTACCGATATAACATTTCCCGTTGGTTTCATCCCATCCCGATTTTGACTGTCGCATAGTGTTATGTTTAACATCATTTGTGTATGTTTTTCAATGTTCAACATAGACCAAAAGTTTCAATTTTAGTTTTGAATTCTAATTGAGGTTTACTTTACAATAAGCGTTTAATAAAATTATTTATATATAAAAAGTTAACCCCAAATCAATGTGAAATCTAAAAGTAAATATAAATGAATATTAAATACAAATGAATATTTCATAAGATCTACTTGTTGAGGAATTTTTATATCACTCTCAATTTTAAATCAAGTTCACGTATTAAAGAATATATAAAGTACAAAAATTGCGATTAAAATACCTTTGATCTAGCTGTCCTGTTTTCTATTTGAAACTAATAACAGCGCACAATTTTATTAAAAATAGACTATTTCCACAAAAGTGTGAGGATCGGTAATTGTTTTAATCTCACACATACGCTATTCTAAAATTATTTAAACCTTCCAATTTTATTTTGGAATATCCAGAAAAGTCTAATTATATGCGATAGAAAACATAGCTTTGATTCAAATTACTGTCGAATTTTATGGATTTGATTTGCCATCAAATGATTCTAAAAGCTTTTCTTTGTCATTCAAAATATTATAACGAGCGATCAATTAATTCAATTATTTATTAATTGAATTAAATAATTAATTTATCAATTCGTTAATATATTTACTAAATTTCAAAGCGTTTCGTAAAAACATGAACGTACGTAAATTTGCTATATCGACTTTAAAACACAACGAAAAAAAAAAATTAAATCTGTCTCTAGTTAAACGTTCTTCGCGACCCCCATAAAACGTTTTTCGAACCATTTGTTTTAAAGTATTGAAAACACCTTTTTTCTAATAAATTTCTCAGTTTTAACTTTAAATCAAAATAATTTTTAAAAGCAAACAGTAGCATAATTTTAAGCTTAAATAATTGCTGTGAAAAATGTATTACAGTGGTGTACACCATGCAATTCTTAAAACTAGTAATGTACTATTCATTTAAATTAATATGACACCTTACTTCTAGTTGCCTCACGGATGCGAACAGTAATATAACTTTAGTTATCTGTTTTTAGGCATCTTAATTTTCTCCACACTTACATATAATATCGGATCAGTTTCTGGTATATTATTTTAAAAATAACTATTAAATTTTTGCTGACACCCCTATAATTTTATTTTAACATAAATTAGTGCTTAATATATCAAGGCCTTTCCTTCGGAAACTCTTAAATAAACCTATAAATTATACTCAAAATTTTAAACCCATATCAAACTCACATCTCAAAAAAAAAAACACTTCTTTTCAGGAGACCATTCATTACTCCTATTTTGCAAGTATTCAACATAATTTCTTTTCCAATATTTATTTAATATAATGACAAAATTTTACATACAATTGGTTTTTAATAGATAAAGGGTATTGCATTTTAAAGCATTTTTATATTTAATTATCATTTAATATATGATTCTTAAAACTTCCAAACTAATTAATAATTTAGAAAAACCAATATAGTTAAATAGGCTAAATTATTTTGAATCGAAGCAGATACAAACAAAATAATAATTATTATTTGAGTAGAAATTATTTATCGCTTAAATTAAAAATTATTAAAGTAAAAGTTTTAAAATTGTGTGGTAATAGTTTCCTTATCAAGAATCATAACTGACATGAACATAGGGCAGGTAACTTTAGGGGAAGTTTTACCGCCCATACAAAATAAATCTTAATTATTGCATATTTATGGAACTATTACAATGAAAGAAATAGGTAGGGCAAGGTAGCTTTCCATAGTGAATATCTTTTATTGTATATCTAAAGAACTATTCAACTGTATAAAAATTTTGCTATATCCATATTCAGCATGTATAAATTAGTAAGAATTGCTATATATTATATTTAGATTGTCAAAAAAAATATAATAATTATAATTACTTAGAGAGATAGAGGGTTTGGCACTAAAAAATAAAAATAAAATATTTATTTTGTAAGATAGGGGTATACAAAATTGTTAATAAAATTGAAAGACTATAAATTTTCATTTAAAATTTGAGATAGAGAATTTTTGACAAAGGCCCTTGATACATAAGATCGTTTTCATATCACAAACAGCTGTGTCAATTCAAATTTATTTACGCTTCTACAAACATACAATACAAATACATATTTCAAATTCATCTAATAATTTGTTTTTAATCTCATAATGACTAATTTTGTTTATTAAATATGTTTATATTTGACAAATACAGTTTGCTCTTTAAATAAAACAATATGTTTTTACTCATTTAAAATTTATTAACAAATAAATAACAAGAACATATATTCAAAACGTATACAAACTATGAATTAAAGCACAAATAAGTATTTTGTAAAAAAAAAAATAAAAATGTTATTTTTGCTTCGGTTAATATTTTCCTGTTAAAAGCGAGCCATGATGCCGGAGCTAACATTCAAATTTAAGGTTATATTGTATTTTATTTATAGGGTTAGTTCCTGAAAAAAAATAAAAATTAAAAGTCAAAATATATTGAGCGCTAAATTAAAATTTTATATTTTCCAGTATTTCCACTATATAACAGATATATTGGTGTTCTAAGGGTAGACGGATATCGTTAAAATGTCCCTATGTAGGGAATGATAGCTATAAATTATTTATTTTACTATACTTCAGTATGTGTATATAAGGGCCAGTTTTTCACTTAGATATTAGCAACTAAATTAAATGTTATCGTTGAATGTTGTTTTTGAGTTGTCAATCATCTCATTTTATTTAATAGTTAAAGCGGCCAAAGCTGGGGGTTTAAACTTGTGATCAAATATTCATATACAGATATACAAAAAGATGGTGACGTTATGTATAAATTCAAAGAAAAATAAAAAACTATAGTAATTTGGAAAATTAATATATTTTATTTAACTATTATATTTATAACAAAACTATAACTTGTGAAATCTAAGTATTCCCGAGGTAATAAATATTCCGGACGACGTAACGTCGAGTTCATACCAAAGAAATTTTTATCAATTTTTTTACTTGACGTAAGGATGAGCAAACATCGATTTTGTGATGTATTTCTCTTAAAATTTAATTTATTAGTCCAAATTTCCATAAATAGTAATAAAAAAATTCTCTATATTTTCTTCATATTAACAAAAGCTGTTATTTTGATGGCAACATTTGATATTTGCACAAAATATCATACAAATATTTGCCGTTCAGTATGGTAATACTAAAAGATTAAATCGCATACTTAAAAACTCAAATGGCGGATTAGATTAAATTTTAGATTAACTAATAAAATTTTTAATTGACATTTAATCTGGAAGTGAAAAACTGGCTCTAAGTATTTAGAAAAATAAGCTTAGGTTAATTTCTTGCCAAGTTTTCACTTAATTTTGGTCAGTTTTGTAGTTTCCACAATAAATTAATTTTTTTAGATTTCTAGATATTTTTCATCAAACCTTTTCATAAATATACTCGAATTATTTGTAGAGAACATTTGTTTTTTTTACAAAAATTCTGTCTTTTCAGGAATTATAAATAATTCCCTAAAATATATATAAAATATGTATTTTAAAGAGGTTCTTTGCATAAATTTTCCTTATAAATTTTACTAAGCCTTAGAGGTAACGTTTAGATACGTTAATAGTCCGTATGTTTCGAATCACCTCCTTTTTATTCCCTTTATTCTGTTTGTAATTTCTTCAATGTTCATCTAAGGACCATGTAGAGTATTCTCTGAGTTCCTGTAGGGAATAGAGTCGTAGTAATGATATTAAAATGTCTCTTGAAATCAGCTTTCTGACAAAACAAGATTTCTTCGTTTTTGCTTTTGGGCAAAAAGTAATTTTCTTCTCCTATCTTAGGCATGATGAAAGGCTGTATAATCAATATATTCTGAAAGTAGATCTATAAATTTAAACTGGCTGATTTTATGGAATGCAATTTAATTTGAGCCAAAGGAGATGTTATCATTTTTATGCACAATTCGCATGATCAGAGCTCTAAAATCCCAAAATAGGCACTTAATAGAGAAAAAACTATAATAAAAGAAAATTTAAAGTTGATTTACCAAAAGCATCTAACAATACATAACTGTAGTACGTTTAATTATTTTGTATATGGTTAATAATTTAACTCTCGATAGTTTTTATTTTCTATTATTCTATTTTTTTCTCTTTTCTTCTTTTTCTTTTCTTTACCTCTCCACAGATATGCTGAATTAAAATTAAATTAAATTTTATGTAGTGAATATTATATAATACTATAAAACACCATAAACATGTTTGTTTTTTTAAATAATACATATTTTGGTAAATACTTATGGAAATATTATTTACTTTTTTTAATATTGAAACTCACTATAACAATGTTAGTCTTTATTTGCCTAAGATGAAATTTAAAAAAAATAAAGAATAATATTAAAATAACTAACAAATTATTTGCATGGAATATTCTATATTACTTGCATGACTTAAAACTTCTAGATTAAGTTAATGTACCCAGCAATTATTAGCTATAAATACCAACATACTGGTATTTTAAAACAAGTCAGTATTGTTAGCGCATTTGAAGTAAATAACATTCAAAACTAAAAAAAAAGAACGATGAAGTTTTTTTCTTTACTTTTTGGCCTATTGGCCATTGTACTTATCCCAGTGGCTCAGTCTGAACAAAATGTTGTATACAATTTAGAGGATACTATTTTTGACAAAATTTATCTTGATTTAAAAAATGAAGTTGTTACCTTAAAGGATTCAGTTGCCGTTTTTGAGGAAAATATAAACATATTGAAATGTGAATTGGATGTTACCAATGAAAAGAAAGCTATAATTGTAAATAATCTAAATGAACTCGAGTTAAATTTGAGTACCAAAAAAGCTGATTTAGAAAATACTGCTAAAAAAGCCTTGGTAGAAGCTGAAGCAAAATTAAAAGCAACGGAAGACAAGCTTAAGAAAAAGAAAGAAGAATTGAAAGAAAATGGAAAAAGATGGAATATAATACCTACGGCTATTTTAGGGAGACAAATAGCTCACTTAGACGTTGCAACAAGTAAGCTACAAGAAGATGTGTCTCACCTGCGTCATAAAATTCTTGAATTGAAAAAGGACAAAATGGCTAAGGCTGAGGAATCCGTTGCCGCTTTAAAGAAAAATGTGGATAAATTTGAAAAAGATTTAAAAACTGGTGCCAACACAAATCAAGAACAAACTGCGAATGCTCTAGAAAAAGCCAAGGCTGATTTGAGTGCAAAAAAAGCTGAATTGGAAAAAATAGCTAAAGATATTTTAGAAAATGCCAAAGTTAAATTAGGAAAAGTCAAGGCCATGCTAAAAGAAAAAACGGACGAATTGGAAAAGAAGGGTAGTGAATTGGGTGCAGGAGTTAAGGGTGCTTTATATTATACTGTATCTGTATTATATGATGAAGAAGCAAAGCTGCAAATATTTGTATCTGATTTAGAAGATAAGGTTACTGATTTGGATGTAATAGTTCGGTAGGAAGGAAACGGAAAAAAAGAGGCTGGCTTGGTAAATGTGGTCAAAGAAAATGCCAGAGAAACTATTATGTCTATTCTTTAAAATGAAACAAATTGAATGGTCTTCATGTTTTATTAATATATTTCTCAGTTTTTATCTGTTTTTAAGCCATGTTTGAAAATAAATGTTAAAAGTTCAATATCTATACTTGTTTAATGATCTTGATCTAGATTTTGGTGTAAATTCGTTTAAAGGATTTAGTGGTGTTGTAATATCAGGTATCATTACACTGAGCGTTATTAGGATTAGTGTAATATAAATGCTGTATTTTTATTTATGTTTTTTTTTATTTTTATTTTTCTAGTTACATTATTATTATTATATTTATGTATATAAATTTTTTATTTTTTATTATTTATTATTATTATAATTTTTTTTTTTTTTTTTTTTTGAATTGAAGTTAGCAAATATTAAAAAAAAAAAAAAACAAGTAATATTCATATACACCATTGTGTATATGCATCATGATTCGAAAAATGGGACTTATGGAAAATTGTGAACATACTTATGTGAAGTGTAATATATAAAACACAGTGGGGTAGCTCTGAACAAAACTTGGCATTAGCTAAAATAGCAAGATATAGCATGACTGTCTGATATCCTTGAAAATATGAAGGTTTTAAGATGTGAAATTAAGAAAAAAAGTTTGCGCTTAATGCAAATTCTTAATGTCAATTTGAAAAACAAAATATTTTATATTGTATGAATATTAATTTGTATAACTTACACCAAAGGGGATTGGGGTACTATATGTTTATGTTGATGTTTATAAAGTATAAGTAAATTAGTCCAACACTCTTTTCAAAGTCTAAAGTGGTTTTAACGAAATTCAAAAGTCTGTTGATAAATTTAGTTATAATTGGTATTTAATTTATCAATGCGAGAGTCACAGTAACACGTATAAAAGCCATATATATGTTAATATCATAATCACGTCATGCATAAAATTTTAAAAAATTAATGAAAATTATGAAATTAATGAAAAAATATAAAAATAATTCCATATTGTTAAATAGAGTGTTAAAAAATCCTTTCGTCGGATAAATAGAGGCAAAAAATATAAACGCGTTTAGACTCAGAATATGTTAGAGGCCAAAATATACATTTTTTCTTTAAAAAGTCGATTAAGTTTTTTGCATTTTATTAAAAGAACAGTTTTGTAAGATTACGTAAAATACACAGGTCAACAAAATCGCAAAAAGAAAACATTATATTGCAAATAATTGTTCAAAATTCTTATTCCTTCAACTTCATATAGTGTACAAGGTTAAATGAAATTTGTCCATCACGTCACAATTTTATCCCATTGAGGACTAAAAAAATATACTACTCTGTGATTTTTAGGTAATAGGTAGAGCAAATTGTTCTCTCATGTTTGATAGACAGGAAGCGGTTCTGCAAAAATGTTGTGTAAGTCATGTAGATTTCTTTATAATTATAAAAAGTACACACAGAAAAAAGATTGGTAGCAAAAATGTTACCATTTTGGAAAATTAGTTCCAATTACCTAAAATTAATAAATTTGATAGATTTTCATCACATATGTGTTATATTTATGAAATCTATTTTAATAGTAATTTTATGTTGATTGATTTAGAAGTTATATATAGATTATAAATAAAATTATTTTAATAAAAAAAAGTACATTTAGACAACAAGTATTTATACATCTCCCTCTTAAAGTTATAAACATATATATATTATATATTGTATATAATATGTAATACTAATTATTTCCTATTGATCCCTAATCTCTGTGGTGGCATTACCTTTCTACCATTCTACCAGATCTCTATTTTTCTTTATTTTTCTGACCGACCTCAACTACTTCAGTTATATTATCATTATCTTGGTTGCCTACATTTTCCTTAAATTCTTCGTAATATTTTATTTTTTATGACACTTCTAAAATATATTGCCTATTTCTTCTATAAGTAAATCAATTATTATCTTTTATACAGTAGGATCTAGGTTCTTTACACACATCAACTGCTGTACCTGGTAACGATACGGATATAGAATTCTTTTTAAAATAAAACATTTCACCTACGTCAATGGGTCTTAGATTCTTTATTTATAATAATCAGTACCTTTTTCACTACATTTTTTTTTACATTTTCTTAAATGTTTAGACAGAGCTTTAAGCAAGGCTATTAGATCTTGGCAAATAGAGACTAGATGTTTGATAACCAATTAACTAATCTCAACAAAATATGTTAAATTCTTTTGAATTAAGTGGTGGACCATTATCCGAAATCATAACAGTTGGTATACCGTGTCTTGCAAAAATACTTTTCAATTTACTTATAACGTATTGACGTGAAAATATCGCGTTTAGATGCTTTGCTCCTATATATTTTGAAAAATAATCTACAAAAAGTAAAAGAGGTTTGAAATGCTTTGAAGATTCATAAAAAATATGATAAATTCTTTTTAACACTTTTTTACAGTATTTTTAATTCAATACTTTTAGATTTTTTGAAAGCATTTTGTAAAAAATTTGACGGTATTAGTTGTCAGTTTTAAAATATCAGACCTATTTTTGCTTTATTTCCTAATATTACAAATAATTTTGAATAAAAATTGTTTTTATATTATCATTTGAACTCAATTTTATAAGAGCAACGAGAATATGATTTTTTAAAAAAAAACAATTTAACAATGCCGTTCGCTACAATACAATAGTTTAGAATAATTTTTTTTTACCGATTTAGCACTTTTCCGACTACATAATCTGGCAAAACTGGCATACACTCGTAGTCGTTTAAATTATAAGTTTAAATTTTTGCTGCTAACACACAAAGTCGTGTTTTTTTTTTTTTTTTTTTTTTGTATAAGCAACCAGTAGCACAGTAGTCCGAGTAGTGCAGATATTATCGACGATATCTTGATGATTTGACATTGTCCTCGATGATACAAAGATGACAATTCCGAACAAATATTGATAATTTTTTTGAATAAAAGGCGCTAATATCTTACAAGACAATCTAAGCGACAATGTCATACACAATGTCGTCAACTATGTTAAAAAAAAATATGGGTTCTGCTGAAATTTGAACCCAGACCATTTTTATATTTTTAGGTATGAATATGAAAATATTATTTCTTTTTATTTGTTGGTAAAGTGGTGAGGGGTATAAAAGATTCGGCACAGCCAAATATAGCGCTCTGACTTGTTAATATCTCATATTATTTGAATCAAGTCGAATATAACAAAATCTTGTCTTAAAGAAATGAGAGTTATAATGAAGTTGGTCTTTTATTAAAGCAAAGCACTTAGTATAAAATGGTTGGAGTAAATATAGTTGAAAAACAAACATTCAATGGTTTAGAAAAACAAAATAATATGTCCATGAGTAAAAATTTGACATATTATGTTCATTTGTAACTCTTTTTAGTTAAATTTTTTGGAATTAACTACACAATAAGTATTTTTTGTGGAATTCGAGCTGAAATATGACATATTTCCAGACTTGAATAGTTTCTAATTTTGAGTTATAATTTTAATGCATTTTATTTTAGTACTATTTTACCATAAGAATGAAGTATAAAGTAATGTCTATTAACTCGCAAATTTTAAATTTTTCCAGCAAAATTCAAGTCAAATAATATTTATGCACACAATGTTGTCTTATCATACTGATATCACCCAAAAACATAATGGTGTAAGACCCACATTGATCATGAATAATTAAGGAGATTAAAGTCACATTTCAGAAGGACATTTGTTTAGTCGATCCACTTCGCACTTATAAGTATCAAAGTATATATACGTGCGAAATTTTTTTACATTGACAGACAGACAGACAGACAGACAGCCAGCCAAACGGAAGAATCTGGAATAAGGAAGTAATGTTAAGTTGAAGTGAGTGTTGGAATAATTTACTTATACGTTATTAACATCAACATAAACATATATTACCCCAATCTTTTATGGTTTAATATGTCATACATATTCCCATTCAAACAATATAAGATATTTTATTTTCCATATTTGCATCAACTTGCTTTTCTTAATTTTACATCTAAAAGACTTCACTTTACTTCAAGAACATTTTAAACGAATTTACACCGAAATTTAGATCAAGATCATTAGGCAAGTATCAAGAATGAAAAAATTTTAACAAAAGTTTGTTTTCTCTCTAATTGTTATGGAGTTTAAATCGTCCCCTTAACTTTTATTTCCAAAAGTTGTTTGAAAAACAGATAAAAACTAAAAAGTTATTGCATTAAGATAATCAAATATTTATTCAAAGTTTTAAGGAAACTTTAGCTAAGTAATCAAGATCATCCAAGATGTCTTCTCTCATATCTTCTCTGTCTATATTTTCCAAGCCAGTCTTTTCATCTTCCAATTTAGATACACGCTCTTTCGTCTCTGATATTTTATCTAATAACGTCTCTACCCTCCAATCATTCTTAGCTCGTGCATCCAATTCAGCATCCTTTAGCATGGCGCCCGTTGTTTCTAATTTAACTTTGGTATTTTCTAGAACTTCTTTACCTGTTTCTTTCAATTCGGCAACCACATCTTTTAGCTCCATTTCTTTTACCTTCAAATTAGCCTCAGCATCATTAATTTGTTTTTTCTCTTTGTTGTCACCTTTCAAATTAATTATTTTTTCTTTCAAATTATTAATAACTTTCATAACATTATCGTATTTTGTGATTTTCAATGTACAAATAAAATTTGTAAGTTGAAATGTTTCTTGTTGTGTCTCATTTTTTGCATCTTTTAGGTCAGCTGTTTTTTTCGCTAAAGCAGCCTTAGCATTTTCATCTAATTCTGCAATCTTTTCTTTTAATTCGGCCTCCCTCTCCTTAAGCTTAGTATCGATTTTTTTCAATTTAGCTTTAGCATAAACTATAAAAACATCAACTGTTGTTTCCAAATCAGCAGACCTTTTTCTTAGCTCAAGTTCCTTTGCATCCAAATTAGCGTTGGCTTTTTCTAGAGCATCTTTAATTAGTTCTTTTTGTTCATTGGGAGCAGATTTTAAATTATCTTTCAATTCATTCACCTCTTTCTCCACCTCTAAAACGGAGTCCTGAGCATCAAATATTTTCCTAATTCCCCATTCAATAACATTGTTTATCAGTTCAAATGACTTTTTTTGTAACTTATCTTCTGTATCCTCTAGGGCAGCTATGGTTTTCTCTAAATCAGCCTTAGCATCTTCATCTAATTCTGCACCGTTTTCTTTTAATTCGATCATCCTTTCTTTAAGCGTAGCCTCGATTTCTTTCAATTTAGCTTCAAAAATGTCAAAAGCAGCTTTAGTTTCTGTATACAAATCAGCTACTATTTGCTTTTGCTCATCTTTTTTCGCACTCAACTCAGCTTTGGCTTTTTCTAGAGCATTTTTAATTTGTTCTTCATTTTCTTTGACAGCACTTGTTAAGCTATTTTCCAATTTATACACTTCTTCACTCAAATCATTAATGGATCTCGTAACATCAGGCAGTTGTTTGCTTTTCAACTCAATTACCTTGAGTTTAAGTTCAGATATGTTTTCCTCTAAAGCAGCCTTAGCATCTTCACCTAATTTTCCACGGTTTTCTTTTAATTCGGTCATCTTTTCTTTAAGCGTAGCCTCGACTTCTTTCAATTCAGCTTCAATTCCATCAATTTTGTTAGAATTAATATCCTCTGAATTATATAAAACACCTTGTTCCGACTGAACCACTAGGACAAGTAGAGTGGCCAATAGGCCAAAAAGTAAAGAAAAGAACTTCATCGTTCTATTTTTTTTTTAGTTTTGAATGTTATTACCTTCAAATGCGCTAGCAATACTGTCTTGTTTGAAAATATGTTGGTATTTATAGCTAATAATTGCTGGGTGTATTTAACTTAATCTAGAAGTTTTGCATCATGCAAGTATTCTAGAATATTCTGAGTAAATAATTTATTATTTATTTTAATATTATTTGCTTTTCTTTAATTTCATCTAAGGCAAATAAAGATTAATATTGCTGTGAGTTTTCGTGTTTAAAAAATAAATAATGTTTTATTTCCCTAAATAAATATTTACCAAAATAAGTATTTAAAAAAAAAAACTAACATATTTATTGTGTTTTATAGTATTTAAATTGAGTATATCTATGGTTAGGTAAAGAAAAGAAAATGAAGAAAGGAGAAAAAAGAATGGAATAATAGAAAACGTAAACTGTCGAGAGTTTAAAAAGTTACCCCACATACAAAATAATTCCATGCAATATAGCTGTGTATTATTAGATGCGTTAAGTCAGCTACAGCTTTTTGTAAATTGAATTTAAATTATGAAAATTATGCACCGATATTAAATTGATACTAACATTCTTACGGGATTTATGTACGTTAAAGTGATTTTCGGAAGAGGATTTTATATGGGAGCTATGGTCAATTGTTGACCAATATTCATAAAATTTAGTACAAAGATTGACACTTCTACCAACTTTCTTTGTACTGAATTTCATTAACATATTCTTATTTTTATGGAATTTTTGAGTGTTTGTATGACATTTGTATGGGGGCTAAGTTTAACAATGGACATAGTCCTCGATGATGATGACTTTTTCGAAGAAAAGGCACGAATCTCATACAAAACAATCTAAGCGACATTGCTATGCACATTGTTGTCAACTATGTTTAAAAAAATGGGTTCTGCTGATATTTGAAACCAGGCCATCAATTAACTTTCCCTTGTTGCATAGTTACTTGTTAGTTACTTGTGGAAAAAACGTAAGATATTATATTTAAGTATAAATATGAAGATATTATATATTATTTCTTTTTATTTGTTAGTAAAATGGAGAAGGATTTTTATACTCTTCGACATAGACGAATATAAAGCTCTAACTTGTTAATATCTCCGAATATAACAAAACCTTGTCTTATATAAAATAATATATTGTTTGTCTTAGATAATGTACAGTTTTGAGATATGCTTTTAATACACTTTATTTTGATACTATTCTTCCTTAAAAACGAGATAAAAATTAAAGTCTAAAGTAGTTAAGTCGAAAATTTAATGATGCTACACACAACGTCGTCTTAACATATTAATACCACTTATAATTTTTAGACTTTTCATATTAGGGAAGCACATGCGTTTGTGTTAATGTTTATAACCCAAAAAATTTTGGTGTAAGATCCACGTTGATTTATAGTATCGGCTTAGAATCACTTCCTGATTCAATTTAACGATGTCCGTCCGTCTTTTTAAACATTTTAATCAATCTGCTGGTCACAATTTTAAAAATAATTAAATGAAATTTGGTACATAGGTCATCTATAGTCCAAGGAAAAATCCTATTGAAATTGGTTATTATCGGTCCATTAAAAATTTTAAATCAATATCATTTTCTTTTATAGTCTGTACTAAAAGTGCTGCCAATTAATATAAATTACACTTAAAAAAATAAATGTCTTATATCAATTGAAATAGTAATTAATATAAAAATTATAATGGATAATTTAAATTAAGTGTCCAACTAGTTTGGACATATACTAAATTAAAATTCGTAAACAAATTGAAAAAAAGAAGCATAAATGGAACTAGTATAACTAGTCATACTTATTGTTGGCGTTTTATATACTTTATACAGGGTAAATAAAACTCAGCTTCAAAACAGCTGAGTAAGTTAAATAGCAAGTAAACAAATAATATGAATATAATATATGAAAAAAAAGCAAATATTTTATATGATAACAGTATTTAAAAAATAATTGTGAAACTCTACACATAATAAATTGAGTTTCTAAACAGCTGGACCGATCAAAAAGTAATGTATGGGATGCATGTATGTATGTTTACAACTTTATTGAAGGGTATAATAAAAGAAAGTTACATAAGTAAATAAATACATCAATACCTTTTGATTTATTGACAAAGACTCAAATTCAGTGGCGTTAAGACATGAATATCCGTGGGCTAATTTATAACTTAATCCAAAGTCTTTTCTTTTCAAAACTTTGCTTAATATATATTTACATCTAAATTTACATTCTAAATCTCTTTTGAATATATTTATGTAGCACATTCGCATATACATAACTACGAGTAAAATCTCTGGGAAATTGTCAAAATTTTACCACTTACCATAAACCCTCTAACGACAGTTAATTATGACGTACGTATTGAAACATAAGAAAAGCTTTTTCTCATTTGAAGTTCTAAATCAAGCTATACCAAAAAACATTTATAAGCATCTGTAATTTATGCAGACATCTGTTGTCTACAACATATATATATATATATATATATATATATATATATATATTTCTTTTTTAGAAATATTTCTTTTTATTTTATCGTATCTACCTTCAGGTAAAATAGGATTAAGAAGTTTAAAAAAAAATACATGTGTATGTAAGAAAATAACTTCAGATGTTTATATTTAGACACATCGTACATGGGGTCACAAAGCTTGGTTATAAAATGTACTAAATTTTCTTATTATCTTGAGGAATTTTTATAAAATAAAAACAAAAAAAAAAAAAATTCATATAAATAATTATATCCTAGTAAAGCGATCATTTAATAAATTTAAAGCTACTTTTAATAATTAATTTGTATAAAATAAAAAATTAAACTATGTTCTACACTTTAATTGTCGACATAAGTATGAGAACATGGGTGATTGATTTAGCTTGCGAAATTGTTTAAGGGAATATTTTAGGGTGTTGGTAGGTTGCATTTGTATATATTTACATATAAATGATGGGATCCCCTGCAAGCATTTAGTGAAGAGTTTTTCGAAATAGCTCACTTCTTCGCCACTCTTAGAAGTACAATAGAAGATTTCTCTCAATTTTCCATCAACAAAATATATTAGTATACGAATTGAATCTTCTGAACGTAACTTCTTTAATCACTATTAGAAGTTGTTTGGATAACAGTTACAGTTATCCAAAAACGAAAACACTATTTTTCAACTCCTTTGCTAGCATTTGGAAGATTGTTTTTTATCAATCTGCATAATCTGTCTAATTTGGCACTCTAAGATGATTAATAGTAGAACGTGTAAAACTTTACAAAAACAACACATGTTAGGTTCGAAATTTTATCATAAAATCATGATTTTGGCGATTGTTTACATTTCATAATGGGGGAAAATAACAAGCAGAAACAATACAATTTTGCTTAATAAAAATATGAATTTTCAAGTGAGTAGAATGAAAAAATATTGACTTATTAACTAAATTATTTATGTAAGCTGACAGTGAAACAAAAATTCATAAGTTTTACTTATAAAAAGAAAATTAAGAAAATAATGTAACCGTTTATCATAATTTAAAAGAAATTATCAATATTTCAACTAGTTCTGGGCAGGCGAATATATTTAGGAAAACATTTAAATTTTCTATGTAATTAAAATATGTTATTAACAATTTGAGGGCCAGTACATGGACAGAAAATTTTGTTTTATATTCTTATTATTATTCTTAATAATTTAAACAACATTTTTTAAAAATAATGGAGTTTGACTTATGTATGATATGCCTGTAATAAAAGTCGCTAATTTTTAGAATAATTTTCTATAGAACAAAAAATTAAGAATATATTAAAATTCGATTTTACAAGTCTATTCTGTGAAAGATTAAAATTTGTATATACAGCAACCAAAATTTTGGGAATGAATCGCATTAGAGCTGAATTTTTGCATTTTAAGTTTGAAAAGGAATTTATGATTTTTAAAATTTTAAATTAAATTTTTTTTTTAAAGTTTGAAAAGAATTCAAATATTGTTCTTGTTATTAAATATTTTGAAGAAATTGTTTTGTTGTTGTAATGCTTGAAATGTCTAGAGTAGATTGTGGTAATTTTTGGTTAAGTAGCGATATTTATTTCTAAGTTTCAAAAATCTTAAATATTGACAAAAATGATTGAAAAAACTTTCGGGGCCAAGATGAGATTTAAATAATGATTTAAAATGGTACATCATGATTAAAATTTGTAATAGAATATGGAAATGGTTAAAAGACCATATAATCTTAAAGGGAATTCCCTTTATCCCCTTTATAAAAGAAGAAACATTTGAAAGAAATATTAGAGAACATTTTTTATAAATATTGTTTCAAATATTTCCAAAATTCTTAGTAGTCAGCTATTTGTTCAGCGAGAAAGTATGATTTATAGAAAGTATATGGTGTTTGCCTTTAGAAAAATATAATACATTTGTTCTTTAATTGTTTTTATGTAGAAAACTGGCGATTTTAGAAAAAAATTAACTAAAAATATTTTATTTATTTTAATTACATAGAAAATTCAATACAAAATTAAAATAAATATATATGTAGTTTTGTAATATTTAGAAATCGTATATCATATTACTGAAAAACATTGTGAAAATATTTATTTACACTTTTTATAATGCGAACATCATAGCCTTTCTAAAAATCATACATTGTCGCCGAACATACTAATAACTGCAGAAAATTCTAATTCTAATAGATGTTAAATGTTCATTTGAGTTCAAAATCTTTTTGTGCAATTAATGTCGTAGTTTTCTATAATAAATACAAGGAAGTGTTATTTTGTTTATTTAAAAAATAAATTATAATATTAATAAATATTCTTATTTTATTATATATACCTACTTTATTAAAATTGAAAAAAACAAATATTCCTTTCTACTTTTGTACTTAAAATATTTCTTAGTATTCTTTTTTAAATTATTTTTTTTTATATTCATTTAAATTGAAAATATTGTTGTGTAAATAATTTCATTACTTTCCATAATAAATATCAGAAAGAGTTAATTTTGTGATTTAAAATATTTTAATATTTTTACTTTTGATAATTTTGTTTATTCCTAATACTTCATTACAAAATGTATTATTATTATTTTTTTTTTTTTAATTTTTTTATTTTTTTTTTTTTTTTAATTTTTTTATTTTTTTTAAATTTTATGTAAAATAGTTTTAAAATTCTGCAAATATTTTCTATCGAAAATGTAACAACATCGGCACACCGGGAAGTTGATATGTATGGCTTTTACTATCGAATTCTGATGTAGTTAGGGATAGCATCTTTTGATCTACTGATCTGATCTACTTAGTAACACCGTTCGGGAAGAAATGTGCTACTAAGAGATATTTCCTTTTGAGTAACGGGATAAACTTTGTAATAAATATTTTAATAATAGAAATAATAAAATATATGAAATTGAATATAAAAAAATCAGAAATTATTTGTTAAAAAAAACTAAATTATTCCAAAAAAAAAAACTATTATCGAAACAAATTCATAGAAAATAGAAATAATACTCGTATTACATGGCAACTAATTAATGAAATAACGGGTAAAAATGTGAGCAATATCTATAGTACAATAATAAATAACTTTAAAAATGAATCAATAAATAATATTAATTTTGCTAAATCTTTAAAGAAAATGTGCAAAAAATACCTCATAAGTGTAACATAAAAACGTTATTTTAATAAAAAATACATATTCAAAACTCAATTAAGTGTACAACAGCTGTATATTAAAAAATTAAAATTCCAACAAAGGAGCAGGAGTAGATGGAATTAGGTAAAAAGATCTAAACCTATATGCCTATATTTTAACACCAAATATAATAATTTTTTTTTTTAACAAATGCATTGATAGCGCTATTATACCAGAGGTACTAAAAACGTCTCTAATACGACCAATTCACAATAATGGAGCAAAAAAATGACTACAACAACTACAGACCGCTAGCTATATTTCCGGTAGTTGAAAAAACATGATTTCTAAAGAAGTATAAAATTATAAATTTCTAATCAGAACAGTTTTCAGAAGGTGAAGAATATAAATAAGCTACTAGATTATTTCTCAAATCATATAAATAAGAACAATCTTAGCTCTTTTTATAGACTTTAGCAAGGCCTTTGTTATTAAGTTTTACATTATCTCATGTTAACCTTCTAAATACCATGGAGAGAAATTGTATTAGAGGTAATGCATTAAACTGTTTTAAAAACTATCTTGAACTGAGGACATATCGAGTCAAAATCCTAAATGCAATCAGCGACAAAACCCTCTCATATAACGGTATACCTCAGGGCTCAAAACTTGGACCTATTTTATACTTAGTATATGCAAATGAAATTATAAGTACGCTTACAGACTGCAAAACATTCACATATGCTGATTATATGGCTATTATCATAGCAGATAAAAACATAGATAATGCAACTCAATAAGATAGTTAAATGCTGATAGTGGTCATGATAGTGGTATTATAATAAATGCATCTAAAACAAAAATAATGTATATCAAACAGAGATACATCATTCACACCAACGTAACCATATAATTTCATGATTCGGAATGTCTTCATGATTCTGCCACAACACCAACATTTCTAATATCGACAAATGTACAACAATCATTGAACTGGTAGTCTTACAAATACCTTGGTATATATATCGACGAAAACTTTAAATGGTTACCACACACCCAATACATCCGAAAAAATTAAGAAAATCAACATATAGCCCATAACACCTTAGCAATTGCACAACGTTTAATGTACTAAACAAACAAATTTTTCATTAGCAGAAGCTTATATAAGGTATGGTATATATAAATATGGGGAAGATCAAATCATTTCAATAAACGTAAAATCAAACTATAATAAACGTCTCGTAAACTATAATATAATGTACAATAACGTATCAAATAACTGCAAATAACTGCAATCTATTTATTTAACAATAATAAACATATTTTCAATAATAGAAGTCGAATAACCAACAACAACATCATCATTAGAAGCAAGAATAACATGGCTACGAAATTCAAAATATTAAACATCTACAGTGTGTAAAGCAAAACCTTTGTGAAACTAACAAATCATTTGTCAACACAAGACTTCGATCAATAGTTTCAAAACACCTATGGAAAAAATATATTAGATGTATCGTTACCAAAAATCTTCAATAACCTACCCGTCGACTTATTAGATATTTCTTATATTCCAAAAAGAAAAAAATTCCTAAAAACACAATTTTTATCGTAGCATTGAATAATTACAAAAACCAAAAATAATAAATTTGTTTATTAATAATTTACTTATTTTAATTCCTGTTTTTCATTTGCATTTTATATTTCTTACATAATAATGTTAAAAGCACAAACAACTGCCTTATATACACTAAAAAACAATAAATAATTTTGGAATAAAATTTCACTAGAAGAATCTCTCATCTGTTTTGTTATTTATAATTTTTTATTTTATCTTCTGACACACCATATGATATAACAATGGGTTTTTCATCCAATGGCTTTAAAATTATGATGGATTTGTGGACTTGTTCGTTTATAACAAGAACAATTAAGATTTTTAAGAAACTAATTTTAAACATAATAAAAACATTGAACTCTTACACTTTTTATGAAAATATTGTCTTCCTAATAAAAATATAATATTTTCCAATTTTTCTCCGTTGACTTTAATTTTATTTCTCATTTAAAGGAATTTTGAATAAAAACAGTTTTATTTAAATAACAATTTTTTATTTTATTCATAGTTCGATAAACGGTTCAGACGTATCAGTGCGCTAGTGATTGATTTGTGAAAACAAACTTATTTAAACTTTACAATAAATTATCGACTAAAATACATTCGTGATTAAAATTAAAAATAATTTATTGATATATAATTGTCTACTGAAAAGTAATAAAACTTAAAAATATATACTTGTTCTTTAAAATATGAATGAACCACCAGATAATGGTGGAAAAAGTGATCCACCAGATAGTGGAAATAAAACTCCACCAAGTGAAGTGAATAAGAATTTGCCTCTTAAAATTACAACACCTGGTCCGAAATATGTTATAATATCCAGAACAGACGAAGGAAAAACTCTTACCAACGTGTCTCTATTTTTGATTAAAAAGGTGGTGGACTCTACATGCGGTGGTGAAGTATCAGAGTGTAAAAAGTTAAGGAACGGTACTATTTTAGTCCGCACCAAAAATCTCTTCTAGTAACTTATCATAATTCATTGAACTATGTCAAAGTAGTGGTATACTCCAATGATTTAAGAGGTATCCCTGATGAAGAAATCTTAAATGAACTTAATGAGCAAAATGTCGTAAAAATAGAAAAAATTAAAAGAAAAGTAAATGATTTGATCGAAGAAACAGGCCTTATCATCATCACATTTGGATCCACCACTATTCCCGTAGAATTGAATATTGGTTATGAACGGGTTAAAATTCGTACATATATCCCCTTACCTCTTAGGTGCAAACAGTGTTTACGTTACGAACATATAGCAAGAATATGTAAAAATAAAAAAAAAAATTGTTCCAACTGTTCCCAGGAATTTCACACTACCGAACAAGAAACCTGTACGAAAACAAAAAAATGCTCAAACTGTAAAGAGCTTATGTATTTAGACTCTAATCATACCGCTTTGGACAAGAAATGTTCAATTTTTCTAAAAGAGCGTGAAATAAAAACAATAATTACACTTGAAAGAGTGAATAAAAAAACAGCAAATACTATATACAAACAACGTCACCCAGATTCTTCATTAACATACTCCACAGTTGCTAAGCAAGCAACCAACAATATTATTTCATCAAACACTATAAACAACAACAAAGAAACAAATACATCACACGCTACTAATATCACTAACAATGAAGAGATAGACACTTCACCAAGCTGCTCTCATCACTCACCATTAAGAGAAGAGAAAAATATAAATTACTCCAACATATCGGATCTTGAAATATTGGAACATGAAATGGAACAAAAAAACAATATATCGCAAACAACAAAAACAACAAATGAGAACAATACTCTTTCGAAAACATCTGATATCGAAATATCAGAAAATGAAAAAGACTCAATAAAACAAACAAACAACAAAAATGTTATTATTTTGCCGAAAACAACATCTAACAGAAATAGGCAAAAACTGAAGCAGAAAACAATTTCTGGTAAACGATTGAAAAGAGTTTAAATTAAATTATTATTAAGCACAATGGATTGTAAAATACTTTATTATTATTTATCATACGAATATTTGGAGTTATACGAGATGAAGGAAACAAATTTCTTTATTCCGTGTAATTCCTTATGTTTACTTATCTTAAATACATTATCTTTAGCTTTATACTCAAAATTTCGTAATTTTTTTAACATTATTCAGTATTCTCTAATATTACCTTTTATATTTTTACTTAATCTTATATACGTCTCACAAGAGATACGGTGGTATATGCATCTTAACTCACAAATCCATTGAATTCAGACAAATTACACTTTCCGACGATTTTGACGCGTTATGCGTGGAAATAAGCTCTAGATTTAAATTTAACATTATTAATATTTACATTGAACCTCATCATAATTTAATGTACAATCAGCTCACTAACGTTTTAGATAATATACAGATTCCAAGTTTAGTAGTCGGTGATGTTAATGCTTGGCATAGGACCTGGGGTTCTCAAGTTAATAATAGAAGAGGCAATACCATTGAAGATTTTATAAATAATTCAAATTATTCGATACTGAACGAGGGTCACCTACACATATTAGTACACATAGTTCTTTAACACACGTCGATATCACATTTTGTTCCCCAAATATTGCCATCGCGGCAGATTGGTACATTGAGGAAACACCCCTTAGTAGTGATCACTTTCCAATAACAATATCTATGTTTCCCCATTATCAGAATCGTAACTCAAACTATAGACCTAGATTTAAAATAGACCAAGCAGATTGGAAGAAATATCAGGAAAACTCAAAGGTAATTAGTACAAAAAAACATATCTCAGACAATATTAATAAGGAAACGGGAAATATTTGCAATATTATACATCAAGCGGCACACAATTCTATACCAAAATTTACAGTTAAGTTGTAAAATCAAAGATCAGTTCCTTGGTGGAATGTAGAACTTCAAAACCTTAAAGAGTCCAAAAGAACAGCGTGGAAGTTGTTTAATCGTAATATGTCTCAGGAAAACCTATTAAATTTCAAAAAGGCTAATGCGTTATTGAAACGGAAAATAAAATAAAGCAAAAATACTGCAATGTCGAAGCTCACATCATCGATTAGTCCTTCTTCCACTACAGAGAAAATTTGGTCCAAAATAAGAACTTTTACAGGCTATAAGAATTCCCAACATTGCATTGCAACTGACAATTCTCAAATGAATTTTACTGAGGATAAAATTGAAATTGCTGATATTTTATGTAAATTCTGGTCTGAAAATTCGTATGATGAAAAATTCTCAGTAGATTTTATCAGAAGGAAAAAATCAATTATCGATAATCTCCCTCGAACCATGCCAAGTGCAGACGCAAAGTTAATTGACTCTAACATTAACTATATAGAACTTGAATCAACACTTCTTAAGTTAAAAGGAAAATCTCCAGGTCGATGATTAAACAGCTACCAATTTCAGTAAAACAAAGAGTTTTACGTCTTTTTAACCACATTTTTAATAGTTATTTACCACAACAATTCAAGAATAGTATTATAATACCCATCCTGAAACCGAGGTCAAATAAGACAATCCAAGGATCTTATAGACCCATATCCCTTAACCCATGATTAGCTAAAGTCTTAGACAAAATAGTCTCGAATAGGCTATGGTGGTTTGTTTTAAACAACAAATTATTAGATAGTCACCAGTATGGCTTTAAAAAAGGAAATTCAACAACTGATGCTCTTCTTTATGTAGACCATCAAATTGCTAATAGTCTTTCTCTTAAAAAACAGAGTATCACTAGATTTTGAAAAAGCATACGAAAAAATTGACATACATCAACTGGTAGCATGGAAGATTGGTCCTAATATAATTAGATGTATTTTTAACTTTACGACTAATAGAAAAATCGTGGTCAAAGTTGGTAATCAACTTTCTCAATATCTCCCTTTACACAATGGTATACCTCAAGGCTCACCCCTTTCAGTTATACTCTTCCTAATAGCGTATGACAAATTATGCAAAGTAATATCAATACACAAAGAAGTTCAGTTCGCTGCATTCGCAGACGACTTTAATATTACAGTCAGATCAAATAGATCTAAAAATCCTGTACTCGATCTGAACCTTTTTTTTCAAAATATTATCGAATGATGTAAATATTCTGGAGCGATCTTATCAACATCAAAATGTAGATATATACATTTTTGTAGGAAGAAACAATGTAAACCAATATTTCACTTGGATAACTTTCACCTCCAAGAAGTGAAGGATCTTAGGATTTTAGGTCTGTACTTTAACAACAGATACAGATGGAACACTCATGTTGAAAATCTCGCATCATCACTATCGAAACAACTTAATATTATAAAATGCTTAGCAAGCAGTAAATTTAATTGCAATACTACCACGTTAATATCTATAACAAGATCAATAGTTTTATAAAAAATTTCATACGGTCTACCCTTCTTCGCATACGCTCCTAAAACTTTATTGAGAAAAATAAAAAGTGTACTGAACTCTGCAATAAGACTATCGCTAGGAGCTTTTCGCTCGACACCTATTAATAACATGCTCACCGAATCAAATATTTCACCACTTGAAGTCCAAAGAAGCATTGCAACATCTAAGTTATTTAAATCGATTCACAACAACCCACCATTAGAACAAATCGTTAGAAAATTGGAAAAAAGGAAAAATAATAAATATAAAATTACTTCAACATTGCAGAGAATAATGGAAAGATGTCAGACACTTCACTTACCCCTTCACCCTTCAACCCCTACAAAAATAAGAACCAAACCACCATGGCACTTTAAAAAAGACTCTATAAATATGTCGCTTACAAAGTTTATCAATATAGAGCACTATTTTACGATTTGATACAATATTTCAGTGACTCCCATTTAGTTTTTACCGATGGTTCAAAGAATAATAACGCATTAGGTTATTGTATTATCAGTGAACTTAATATTATTAGATCATCTATTTTGCCTAGTTACTCGTCAATTTTTTCAGCGGAGGTAATTGCAATATTTGAGGCCATTAAACTGGTCAGAAACAGAAAAGGCAAATTTATTATATGCACCGACTCTCTGTCCAGTTTGAAATCAATTGCTAATATAAATAATCAGGAATATTACTCAAAAGCTATTAGAGATATCTTAATTGATATTTACTCAAAAATTCGACTGGTATGGATTCCCAGTCACTCGGAAATCACTGGTAATGAATTGGTAGATAGTGCTGCGAAAGATACTTTAATAAGAACTATGATAACAACAGCTAATTATAATAAAAGAGATATCATGACATTCATTCACAAGTACTATACTGAAAATAATAATACGATTCTGGAAACTTCGGACTGGTATAGGGAAGTTAATCATCGGAATATTTTAATATTTGAATATTTACAAAATAATATAGATAACTTTACAAGAACTGAACAGATAAAAATAATCAGACTCCGATTGGGTCATGCAAAATTCTCCTACATTCACCTTATGAACCTACAGATCCAAATTCTTTGTAATTGCAACATCCCTTTCCCCAATGATCTGAAACACATCCTGACATCTTGCCCCAAATTTACTATTCAACGGGAAACATTTTCCACAACAACAACCCAATTTCATGTTTAACCAGTCCGACAATAGCAAACATGCAAAGTGTTATACAGTTCCTTAAAGCTACAAATATTTTTAATTTAACATAAAATTATATCCTTTTCATTGAAATATTATTATTTTTTCCTTTCATGATTGTATTCACTTATATTTTGTACATATATTATATTAATAACATTAACATAATTTCGTCATACCGAATGTATATTTAATTTTTATGTATATTGTTCTTTAGTATCTGTAATAATTTTGTTCGTTTTGTAAATTCTCGAGCTTAAGACCTATGTTGCTAAAGCTCTTCTCTTTATTATCTTATAATTTTAAGTAAATAAATAAATAAATATTTTATTATTTCTTCAAAAATGTCAAAAAAGTTCGATTGAGAATATTGAATTTGTACATTTGTGTACAAAGCCCAATTTTATGAATATCCACATATATATTAATTACTGTAACTATTTTACTGTATTATTATCACATTTGTCATTACAACCGCCAACATTCGATATTGATTATCTCTGCCGAGTTAGTAAATTTTATTTCAAACAGACACAAAAAACATGAAAAAACATTATAATTATATACTATTGACCATATGAGATGAAAATCTATTAAATTTATTAATTTTGGATAATTATAACTACTTTCCAATTTATTTTACTAAAACTCTATAATGGTAATAGTTTTTTCTGTGTGTGTTAAAAGTTTTTCAACTTTTAAAACATCTAGGGGTTACGTGTGCAAGTTGCGGACTTGACTTATATTACATTTTTGTAGTAAATAATTTGCTTTACATATTACCTAGAAAATTATATAATCCTTACACTTCACAGAGAAACATGTTTTTTTAGCCATTGACGCTTAAAATTGTGACGTGATGGACAAATTTCATTTAATTTTGTACACCATATCAAGCTAAAGGAATAAGAATTTTACAGAATTATTAGCGATATGGTTTTTTTGCGATTTTGTTGACCTGTGTAATTAGCGAAATATTACAGTATAATTTTTCAATAAATTTCAAAAATCTTACTCGACTTTGAAAGAGAGAAGGTATATTTTGACCCCTTAGCGACCATATGCATATAATGCGCTAATATTTTCTGAGACTAAAAGCGTTTATATATTTTGCTTCTTTTTGTCGCACGGAAGGATGCACTTGTTTTTTACCACTCTATTTAACAATATGAAATTATTTCACTATTTTGTATGAATTCTTAAAATCTTTATGCAATTCAATTATAGACCAATCTTCGTGAAATTTGACACACTTATTTACATTTATAAAAGACTCATTTTTGCTGAATTTTATTTATATCATGAATAATTAAAGAGATTAAAGCCACATTTCGGAAGGACATTTGTTTGGTGGATCCTAAAAAATTTCAGTCCACTTCGTTCTTATAAGTATCAAAGTACATATACAGATAATGCATTGATACTAATATCTAGATGATTTTA
Source organism: Protocalliphora azurea (assembly GCA_932274085.1). Classification (NCBI taxonomy): domain Eukaryota; kingdom Metazoa; phylum Arthropoda; class Insecta; order Diptera; family Calliphoridae; genus Protocalliphora; species Protocalliphora azurea. The sequence goes on along the minus strand of OW026523.1, from coordinate 139,585,632 downwards.
TGCACTTTAGGGCGATTCCTGAAAGTGGGTTTATATGGGAGCTATGATAAATTATGGATTGATTCTCATAAAATTTGGCAATGTTGTAACATTCGTATGGGATTTATGCATGTCAAAGTGATTTTCGGAATAGGGTTTTATATGGAAGCTATGCTCAATTGTGGATCGATCTTCATAAAATTTAGTACAAAGATTGAAACTTGTACTTGAAACTTTCTCGCACCGAATTTCATTAAAATATTCATATTTTAAAGCCATTTTTGAGTGTTTAAACCCTATTCCGAGGGGCCATTTGTATAGGCGCTAGATGAGCTAATGGACCGATCACAACCAAGGATACAAGGCTTTTTCCTTGTATCATAAAAGTCCCACGTGCTAAATTTCATTGAATTATGTCCAAATTATACATGTATATCCAGCCAGACATCGTTAGATCAATTTAAAAAGTGATTATAAGTCAAGTGGTATACCTGAAGGTGGGTTTTGAATAATTTTATAATACAGCGTTTACATTATATAGCTCCTAACAATACGCACACCACTAAACATTTTAAACGAATTTACAACAAAATCTAGATCAAGGGCATTAAACAAGTATCAATAATGAAAAAATATTAATACAAATTTGTATTGTTTTGGAGTTTGAATCATCCCCTTAACTTTTGTTTCCAAACATTGCTTAACAAGCAGATAAAAACTGAAAATTTATTGCATTAAGATAATCAAATATTTATTCAAAAGTTAAAGAGAGTTAGAGACAAGAAAAAAATATAATTATAAAACATTAAGACAATTAAAATTATTTCATTTTAAAAACAAACAGTATCTCTGAGATTTTCTCTAACAATATTTACCAAGCCAGCCTCTTTTTTTCCGTTTCCTTCCGACCGAACTATTACACCCAAATCAGTAAACTTATCTTCCAATTCAGATGTAATTTCTTGCAGTTTTTCTCTTTCATCTAATAATGCAGCTATAGAATATATAGCACCCTTAACTCCTGCATCCAATTCAGCACCATTCTTTTTCAATTCGTCCACCTTTTCTTTTAGCATTGCCTCGACCTTTTCTAATTTTACTTTGGCATTTTCTAAAATGCTTCTACCTATTTTTTTCAACACAGCTGCCCCTTCTTTTAGCTCCGCTTTTTTTGCAGTCAAATTAGACTCAGTTTTTTTTAAAGCATCGTTAATTTGTTCTTTATTTTCGTTGCCAGCAGTTTCTAACCCATCTTTCAGTTTATACACATCTTCCTTCAAATCATTGACTATTTTTTCGTTTTTCAATTCAAAAATCTTTCTTCTCAGTTGATATATTTTTTCTTGTGACTTATTTCTATCATCTTTTAAGTCATTTACAATTTTCTCTAAAGCAGCCTTAGCATCTTCATCTAATTCCGCACCATTTTCTTCTAATTCGGCCATCCTTTTCTTAAGCGTAATCTCGATTTCTTTCAATTTATCTTCAGCATTTCCTAGAGCATCTTTATTTGATGTTCCCCAATCAGCTTCCTTTTCTTTCAACTCATCTTTTTTCGCACTCAAATCAGCCTCGAGTTTTTCTAGAGCATCTTTAATTTGCCCTTTCTTTTCATTGGGAGCAGATTCTAACTCAACTTTCAGTTTATAAATTTTTTCATTCAAATCAGCAATGGATTGCTTAATATCACGTGTTTTTTCGTTATTCAATTCAAAAATCTTTCTTCTCAGTTGATAAATTTTTTCTTGTGACTTATTTTTTTCATCTTTTAAGTCATTTACAATTTTCTCTAAAGCAGCCTTAGCATCTTCATTTATTTCTGCACCATATTCTTCTAATTCGGCCATCCGTTTCTTAAGCGTTATCTCGATTTCTTTCAATTTATCTTCAGCATTTCCTAGAGCATCTTTATTTGATGTTCCCCAATCAGCTTCCTTTTCTTTCAACTCATCTTTTTTCGCACTCAAATCAGCCTCGAGTTTTTCTAGAGCATCTTTAATTTGCCCTTTCTTTTCATTGGGAGCAGATTCTAACTCAACTTTCAGTTTATAAATTTTTTCATTCAAATCAGCAATGGATTGCCTAATATCACGTGTTTCTTCGTTATTCAATTCAAAAATCTTTCTTCTCAGTTGATAAATTTTTTCTTGTGACTTATTTTTTTCATCTTTTAAGTCATTTAGAATTTTCTCTAAAGCAGCCTTAGCATCTTCATTTATTTCTGCACCATATTCTTCTAATTCGGCCATCCGTTTCTTAAGCGTTATCTCGATTTCTTTCAATTTATCTTCAGCATTTCCTAGAGCATCTTTATTTGATGTTCCCCAATCAGCTTCCTTTTCTTTCAACTCATCTTTTTTCGCACTCAAATCAGCCTCGAGTTTTTCTAGAGCATCTTTAATTTGCCCTTTCTTTTCATTGGGAGCAGATTCTAACTCAACTTTCAGTTTATAAATTTTTTCATTCAAATCAGCAATGGATTGCTTAATATCACGTGTTTCTTCGTTATTCAATTCAAAAATCTTTCTTCTCAGTTGATAAATTTTTTCTTGTGACTTATTTCTTTCATCTTTTAAGTCATTTACAATTTTCTCTAAAGCAGCTTTAGCATCTTCATCTAATTCCGCACCTTTTTCTTCTAATTCGGCCATCCTTTTCTTAAGCGTAATCTCGATTTCTTTCAATTTATCTTCAGCATTTCCTAGAGCATCTTTAGTTGATGTTTCCCAATCAGCTTCCTTTTCCTTTACCTCATCTTTTTTCACAGTCAGATCATCCTCGGCTTTTTTTAGAGCATCTCCAATTTGTTCTTTCTTTTCATTGAGAGCAGATTCTAACTCATCTTTCAACCTATACACTTTTTTATTTAATTCAGCAATGGATTCCTTAAGATCAGCTATTATTTCGTTTTTCAATTCCAAAACCTTTTCTTTTAGTTCAGATACGGTTTCTTGTAACTTATCTTCTGCATCCCTTAGGGCAGTAATTTTTGTCGCTAAAGCAGCCTTAGCTTCTGCACCTAACTCAGCACCCTTTTCTTTTAATTCCTCCAACTTTTCTTTCAACACGGCCATGACTTTTTCTAAGTTAACTTCAGCATTTTCTAAAGCATCTTTAGTTGCTTCTTCCGAATCTGCTCTTTTTGCAAACAAGTCAGCCTTGGCTTTTTCTAGAGCATTCATAATTTGTTTTTGCTTTTCGGTCGGTGCAGTTTTTAATTCGTTTTTCAACTTGTTTATTTTTTTCTTTAAAGCTGTAATGAATTCCTTACGCTCAGCTAATTTTTCCTTTTTCAATTCAAGAATTTCATCGCGCAGGTCATATACATTTTCTTGTAGGTTATCTTTTGCATTATTTAGGTTAGCTATTTGTCTCTTTAAAGTAGCCTTAGTTATTATACGCCATTTATTACCCTTCTCTTCTAAATCTTCCTTCTTTTTCTTAAGCAAGTCTTCGGTTTCTTTTAATTTTGCTTCAGCTCTTTCTAAGGCTTTTTTAATAACTTTTTGCAAATCAGTTTCTTTGGCACTCAAATTTACCTCGAGTTTATTTAGAGCATCGCTGATTATGTCTTTCTTTTCATTGGTAGCAGTTTCCAATTCACGTTTCAATTTTTCCATACGTTCTTCCAAACCTGCGATTGATTCCTTTAAAGTAACAAATATATTTTGTAAATCATCTACCCCTTGTTCAAAAATAATATCCTTTATGGATATAAATTTACAAATAATTTCATTCCTTTTTTCTATTATTCTCTGCCTTAAATTAGATAAAACAGTTTGTTCAGATTGAGCCACTATGACAAGAATAATGGCCAATAGGCCAAAATATAAAGAAAAGAACTTCATCGTTCTTTTTTAGTTTTGAATGTTATATACTTCAAATGCGCTAGCAATACTGACTTGCTTGCAAACACCAGAATGTTGGTATTTATACCTAATAATTACTGGGTGCATTTAACTTAATCTAGAAGTTTTGAGTTATGCAAATAACATAGAATATTCCATGCAAATAATTTATTAGTTATATTAATATTATTTTCTTTTTTTAATTCCATTTTATGCAAATAAAGACTAATATTGTTATGGGTGTCAATATTTAGAAAAGTAAATAACATCTGCATAAATATTTACCAAAAAAAAGTATTACTTTTTTTTAACAAATTATTTATAACAAACTTTATATTATATCAATACGTTTTATAATATTAGATATAAAACTTTATACAATTTTAATTAATTTAAATTCAGTATATCTGTGGTTAGATAAAGAAAAGAAAAATAGGAAAAGAGAAAAAAAAAATAATAGAATAATAGAAAATAAAAATTATCGACAGTTTAAGTACTAACTACATACAAAATAATTAAATGTAATAAAGTTATGTATTGTTAGATAGCTACAGCTTTTTGTAAATCAACTTTAAATTTTCCTTTAATATAGCTTTTTCTCTTTTAAGTGTCACTTTTGGAACCTTAGAGCTCAGATCATGGGAATTGTGCATAAGAACGATAACATCTCCTTTAGCCCAAATTAAATTGCATTCCATAAAATCAGCCTGTTTAAAATTATAGATCTACTTTCAGAATATATTGATTATACAGCCTTTCATTATGGCTAAGATAGGAAAAGAAAGGAACTTTATGCCCAAAAGCAAAAACAATAATTCTAACGAAGAAATCTTGTTTTGTCAGAAATCTGATTTCAAGATACATTTTAATAACACTACTACGACTCTATTCCCTACAAGAACTCAGAGCATACTATATGTGGTCCTTAGATGAACATTGAAGAAATTACAAACAGAATAAAGGGAATAAAAAAGAGGTAATTCGAAACATACGCTCTATTAACGTATCTAAACGTTACCTCTAAGGCTTAGTAAAATTTATAAGGAAAATTTATGCAAAGAATCTCTTTAAAATACATATTTTATATATATTTTAGGGAATTATTTATAATTCCAGAAAAGACAGAATTTCTGTAAAAAAAAAAAATGTTTTCTACAAATAATTCGAGTATATTTATGAAAAGGTTTAATGCAAAATATCTACAAATCTAAAAAAATTAATTTATTGTGGAAACTACAAAACTGGCCAAAATTAAATGGCAACTTTGCAAGAAATTAACCTACACTTAATTTTTCTAAACACTTAGAGCCAGTTTTTCACTTCCAGAATCTAATCCGCCATTTGTGTTTTTAAGTATGCGATTTAATCTTTTAGTATTACCATACTGAATGGCAAATATTTGTAATGTATTTTGTGCAAATATCAAATGTTGTTATCAAAATAACAGTTTTTTTAATAAGAAGAAAATATAGATAATATATTTTTTATTACTATTTATGGAAATTTTAAGAGAAATACAGAAATATAGTCCATGTTTGGTCATCCTTGCGTCGAGTAAAAAAAATTGATAAAAAATATTTCTGGTATGGACTCGACGTTACAACGTCTGAAATATTTATTACCTCCTAAATACTTAGATCTCACAAGTTAGAATTATGTTATAAATATAATGGTTAAACTGAATATATTAATTTTCCAAATTATTATAGTTTTTTATGTTTCTTTGAATTTATACATATCGTCACCATCTTTTTGTAAATGAGTATATGAATATTTCATCACAATAGCAAACTCTTAACATTGGCGTCTTAAACTGGTATATAGAACGAGATGATCGACAACTCTAAAATAACATTTAACGATTAAATTTAATTCCATCTTTCCCTAGAATTCCAATGTATTAATCGATATATTTGAAAATATCTTAATTAAATTTAGCGCTCAATACATATATATATATATATATATATATATATATATATATTTTCAGGGACGAACCTTATAAATAAAATACATTATATGATTGAATAAGATATATAATAGCATTTTGATTCCAATATAGCCTTTGGTTTGAATGTTAGCTCCGACATCTTGACTCGTTTTTTAAATGGAAATATTAACTAAAACCAATGACATATTTCATTTTTTTTTTTTTTTTTTTTTTTTTTTGAAGAATACTTATTAATACTTTAAGTCATAGCTTGTACACGCTTTGCAAATATTTTATTGTTATTTATTTGTTAATAAATATTAAATGAAATAAAAGCATATTGTTTTAATTTGTATATCAAACTGCATTTGTCAAATATAAACATATTTAATAAATAAGATTAGTCATTATGTCATTAAAAACAAAATATTAGATGATTTTTGAATATTCATATTGAATGTTTGTAGAAGTGTAAATAATTTGGAATTGACACAGCTGCAGTTTGTGATATGAAGTCAATCTTAAGTATCGAGGGCCTATGTTAAAAACCCTCTATCTCGCTTCAAAATTGCCAGTATTGTAAAATACTAAAAACAAATTGTACGTAAAATTTAGTAATGGCTTTAAAGAAATATTGTAAAAGAAATTATGTTTAATAATTGCAAAATGAGAGAAATAAACGGGTTTTTTGCACTCCTGAAAAGTTATGTTGTTCGAGATAGATTTAAATATAGTCAGCTGATATGAGTTTAAAATTTTAAGTAATTTGAAAATAAATCTTTATAATTTAATGGCTTATTTAATGCTAATTTACGTTAAAAAATTACAGAAGTGTCACCAAAAATTCCATAGCTCTTTTAAAATAATATAACAGAAACTGATCCGAAATTATATGTAGATATATAATGTTAAATTACTGGACGCATTAGTGACGTAGTAAGATGTAAGATGAATTAAATTACCAGTTTTAAGAACTGCAGGTTATTAGTACAGTTCTAACAAATTTTGCACAGCATTTAAGCCTAAAATTATGCTATTGCTTGTTCTTATGAAACGTTATGAAATTTATTAAAAATGTCAATGAATCGATAAATTCATATAGGAGTCAAAAGTAACCAAGATTGTAATTATATTCGTCTATCGAATTAATTGGTAAGCTTTTGGAATCATTTGAGGACAATTCATACCCATAGAATTCAACAGCATTAATTTGAATAAAAGCTATATTTTTTATCGTACATTATTAGAATTTTCTGTCCTCAGATATTCCAAAATAAATTTGGAAAGTTGAAAGTAATTTTAGAATTTTGAATAAAATTTGTTTTTTAGTTTCAAATGGAAAACCGGACAGTCAGGTCAAAAATACTTTAACCGCAATTTTTGTCCTTTATAAAGTGATGTAAAAATGCCTCAACAAGAAGATTTTATTCACATATTGAAAAATTTATTTTTCAAATACTTTGTATTTTGTAATACATTTGTATTTATTTTTAGATTTTAGACTGATTTGAGATTAACTGAAACCCTTGGTGTATGGATGAACATTGAAAAATATACATATTTGATATTAAACACAATTATCTTTCAAAGTTTTCACTTGCTATTGTATTTACTTGTTGCACAAAAATTCTAATCACCGATCTGAAGTCGTCTCCAGGGGATCACGAATATGTTGCTTGTGAGAACCCCTGCTTTACGACTCATCTTTCAAAACGTTAATACCTAAATTGCGGTTTGAAATTTTCTAATATTCCAAAAGTTATTAATAAATAAAGTACATATTTTCATCCGAAATTTGAATGAAAGATAACAAGCCGCATATACTAGTGGTCGTTTAAACTATAAGCTTCAATTTACGTTGCTGATACTCAATCTCGTAAAATTATTTTGTGAGGTAGTAATTACTTTTTAATTACTTTTACGTTCGACTAAGAATTAAAATTACACAAAAATATTGTTTCCTATGGGAAACTCCTCATACAAAATTTATGTCATTTCAAATTTGCTTCGTTCGATGCTCCTTTTTTCTATTGGGTATAATGGTAAAAGAATAATTTTGTTTATTTTTTTGCTAATACACATATTACGCCAATCCCAAGTGCAAGTGATTTTTAATTTAGAGGAAATTTCGTGATCACATACAAATTTAGATGAAGATTTATCTGCTTCGATAGCGTATTTCTCCAATTGACCAAGTAGTGAAGTGTCATGATTGTTGGGTCTACAGAGAGGATTGGAGAAAAGAAAAAAAAAAATTTTAGCTGACAAAGTGAGGTTCGAAAATGTCTGCTCAAAGTGAAATAATATAGTTAAGCATGGTCACCAAAAACATTTCAACACTTTTGGACATTATTTTACTGCTGAATTGTTTCACCTTTTAAAATTGTTCCAATGGGTCAATTTCTTTGAAATTTTAATTTTCTTTAAAGCTATTATATTCAAGTATTTAACTGAAAAGAAAAATTATTTTTTATTCATTTTTACAAAATAATTTATATTTTCGGGAATACCCTCCATAATAGCTCTATTGTTACCTTTTTATTGCTTTGTTTAGTCAGCTTTAAGTATTCTTTAAATATGTTTTATTTACTATGACCAATTAGTGTTTGGGATTTCCTGAGATATTTCTTTTTCCGGGAAACGGAAATGAAAAATTATAAAAAATCACTGATTTCTTATAAAGAATATTAAATAACAATATACATCGTAATTAGTTAACTAAAAATAATATTAAAATATGATGCATCTTTCAAGATTTAAACAATTTTAAATATATTACACAAAACTTATAATCGGTTGAATATGAACATTCTAGAGCAAATTCTTGTACTATTTTCTTCCAAATTCTGATAACGTAACTTTTTAGGAAAAATTGTAACTTTTGTGATAAAGGCCTGTAAATTTTCCGAGCTACCGCTGGCAACTTTGGATTATAAAGTAGTAATTCCATTTTGTCATATTGTGTCCGATCTTATGGCTTATTTCTTTTATTTTTTTATGATTCTAGTTTTACATATAATTGAACAATCCTACCCTTATTATTATCCCACTCTATCAGACTATGATTTGATATTATTATATTATTATACCACATTGTCATAATATGATTATATTTTATATTATTATTTATATTTTTTTTTTTTTTTTTTTCAAAATAATAAGGAAAAGTGTTCGCTAGCCAAAAAAAACATATTTACATATTATTCGTATAATGAAAGTTTTTTTAACTAACCATTTTAATTGTAGTTAATCAATATCTTATTTTACTTAAACTTCACTGAGCATAACTAAGCTTTGTTTATTTATATTTATTCATATATAAACTAAATGAAAATTACAATGAAGTTGGAAAATAAACATTAAAAACAAAGTATATTTAAATACAAACAAGTTGTAAATTTTTCTACTAAGTTTCTGAAAAAGATGAGTATTATATTTATTTACTTGAAACATTTTATTGTCATGGGAATAATATTAATACAGTTTAAAAACAGAATATTGTTTAAGAACAAGGAAAAGACTGCAAATATTTAGTGGTTGTAGAAGTAATGATATTTTTCATATTAATAAAAATTTGTTGCTGGTTAAAATATTTAAAAACATATAATTTTTGTAGTCAACCATATTAAAATTTGTATTGAGTGTAAACATTATACGAAAAAATTTAGTAAAAAATATTGTTATCATGAACACAAACTTATTAAAATTCAAGAAAATTAATAATGAGAACATAATATTGTTGTAGTGATAATGCTGTAACCATGTTTTTTCTCTGCGTGTATTGTAAGTTATATTAAAAACTAAATATCTTAGATTTTGATGTTAATTAGATTTTCATGTCAAAAATTAAAAAAAAAAAAATAAATAAATCTTAATCTGTGGTATTATATTTACGTTTCAATACAAATAGATTTTCTTATCGTTTTATTTCAATTTTATCTTCATCTTACATTTTAATTAATTATTTCTAATTGAGAGATGTAAAACACAATTTTGGAAAATATTTAAAATTGGTTCTATTAATCGTTTTAAAATCCTCATTATTAAATTCTTGAGACATTCTATGACGAGAAGTTTTAAAATTTTTGAAAAATAAAACATTGCGTATTTTATTATATTCGATAGGGATTTTCAGATTTTATATTGAATTTAGTTTTTATTTTCAATATTTATCTTTTTAATTTTATTTTTTTAGCAAACTTATTTATCTTATTTTTGGTAATGAAGAACAAATTTTTGACAAATCTTTATATTCAGTATTAAATTAAAAATACCCTTAGGAAGTACTGTGTGTACAATAATGTAACTTTTCATTAAGGCTTTAAAAACAGCAATATTTTTTAAAATAATATTAAATTTCTCGTTTTCTCGGGAAAATTAAAAAAAATTCCTGAGAATTCCCAGACCCCAAGCCCTAGACCCAATACATTTAAAATGAACAACAGTTCTTAACAGTTTAGTGGATTGGCCTCCTTTGGTATATATAAAAGTTATAAACTACGTATAAATAAAAAATCTAGTAAAATCCTAACTAGCATGAATTAAAAAAAAAAAAAAAATTGAAAAATCGTTTTAGTATGTCAGTGTTGCTAGCTTATCCTTTTAAGGTTAAGTCTACCTTTTTTATTTCGCTTTTTAGTTTATATAATATTTAATTTAATTTTAATTCAGCATATCTGTGGATAGATAAAGTAAAGAAAAGGAAGAAAAGAGAAAAAAATAGAATAATAGAAAATAAAAACTATCGAGAGTTAAATTATTAACCATATACAAAATAATTAAATGTAATACAGTTTCGTATTGTTAGATGCTTTTTGTAAATCAACTTTAAATTTTCTCTTAATATAGTTTTTTCTCTTTTAAGTGCCTCTTTTGGGATCTTAGAGCTCTGATCATGGGAATTGTGCATAAGAACGATAACATCTCCTTTAGCTCAAATTAAATTGCATTCCATAAAATCAGCCAGTTTAAAATTATAGATCTACTTTCAGAATATATTGATTATACAGCCTTTCATTATGGCTAAGATAGGAAAAGAAAGGAACTTTTTGCCCAAAAGCAAAAACAATAATTCTAGCGAAGAAATCTTGTTTTGTCAGAAAGATGATTTCAAGAGACATTTTAATAACACTACTACGACTCTATTCCCTACAAGAACTCAGAGTATGCTATATGTGGTCATTAGATGAACATTGAAGAAATTACAAAAAATTTAAAATTTACCTCTAAGGCTTAGTAAAATTTATAAGGAAAATTTATGCAAAGAATCTCTTTAAAATACATATTTTATATATATTTTAGGGAATTATTTATAGTTCCCGAAAAGACATAATTTCTGTAAAAAAAAAAACAAATGTTCTCTACAAATAGTTCGAGCGTATTTAAAGGTTGAATGAAAAATATCTACAAATCTAAAAATTTAATTTATTATGGAATCTACTAAAGTGACCAAAATTAAGTGAAAACTTTGCAAGAAATTAACTTAAGCTTAGTTTTTCTAAATACTTAGAGCCAGTTTTTCACTTCCAGATTAAATGTCAATTATTTATTAGTTAATCTAAAACTTAATCTAATCCGCCATTTGAGTTTTTAAGTATGCGATTAAATTTTTTTAGTATTACCATAATGAACGGCAAACATTTGTATGGTATTTTGTGCAAATATCAAATGTTGTCATCAAAATAACAGCTTTTGTTAATAAGAAGACAATATAGAGAATTGTTTTATTACTATTTATGGAAATTTGGACTAATAAATTAAATTTTAAGAGAAATACATCACAAAGTCGATGGTTGATCATCCTAACGTCAAATAAAAAAATTGATAAAAATTTCTTTGGTATGAACTCGACGTTACGTCGTCCGGAATATTTATTACCTCGGGAATACTTAGATCTCACAAGTTATAATTTTGTTATAAATATAATAGTTAAATAAAATATATTAATTTTCCAAATTATTATCGTTTTTTTATGCTTCTTTGAATTTATACATAACGTAACCATCTTTTTGTATATCTGTATATGAATATTTGATCACAAGTTTAAACCCCCAGCTTTGGCCGCTTTAACTATTAAATAAAATGAGATGATTGACAACTCAAAAACAACATTCAACGATAACATTTAATTTAGTCGCTAATATCTAAGTGAAAAACTGACCCTTAAATACACATACTGAATTATACATCTTAACGATATCCGTCTACCCTTAGAACACCAATATATTAAAGTGCTAATCGTACGTCTGTTATATAGTCGAAATACTTTAAAATATAAATTTTTAATTTAGCGCTCAATATATTTTGACTTTTAATCCTTTTTTCAGGAATTAACCCTATAAATAAAATACAATATAACCTCAAATTTTAATGTTAGCTCCGGCATCTTGGGTCGCTTTTAACATGAAAATATTAACCGAAGCAAAAATAAAATTTTTATTACTTTTTTTTTTTGCAAAATACTTATTTGTGCTTTAATTTATAGTCTGTATACGTTTTGAATATATGTTCTTGTTATTTATTTGTTAATAAATTTTAAACGAGTAAAAACATATTGTTTTATTTATAGAGCAAACTGTATTTGTCAAATATAAACATATTTAATAAATAAAATTAGTCATTATGAGATTAAAAACAAATTATTAGATGAATTTGAAATATGTATTTGTATTGTATGTTTGTAGAAGCGTAAATAATTTTGAATTGACACAGCTGTTTGTGATATGAAAACGATCTTAAGTATCAAGGGCCTATATGCAAAATTCTCTATCTCAAATTTCAAATGAAAATTCATTGTCTTCCAAATTTATCAACGGTTTTGTATCCCCCTATCTTACAAAATAAATATTTTATTTTTATTTTTTAGTGCCAAACCCTCTATCTCTCTAAGTAATTATAATTATTATATTTTTTTTGACAATCTAAATATAATATATAGCAATTCTTACTAATTTATACATGCTGAATATGGATATAGCAAAATTTTTATACAGTTGAATAGTTCTTTAGATATACAATAAAAGATATTCACTATGGAAAGCTACCTTGCCCTACCTATTTCTTTCATTGTAATAGTTCCATAAATATGCAATAATTAAGATTTATTTTGTATGGGCGGTAAAACTTCCCCTAAAGTTACCTGCCCTATGTTCATGTCAGTTATGATTCTTGATAAGGAAACTATTACCACACAATTTTAAAACTTTTACTTTAATAATTTTTAATTTAAGCGATAAATAATTTCTACTCAAATAATAATTATTATTTTGTTTGTATCTGCTTCGATTCAAAATAATTTAGCCTATTTAACTATGTTGGTTTTTCTAAATTATTAATTAGTTTGGAAGTTTTAAGAATCACATATTAAATGATAATTAAATATAAAAATGCTTTAAAATGCAATACCCTCCATCTATTAAAAAACAAATTGTATGTAAAATTTTGTCGTGATATTAAATAAATATTTGAAAAGAAATTATGTTGAATGCTTGCAAAATAAGAGTAATGAATGGTCTCCTGAAAAGAAGTGTTTTTTTTTTTTTTGAGATGTGAGTTTGATATGGGTTTAAAATTTTGAGTATAATTTATAGGTTTATTTAAGAGTTTCCGAAGGAAAGGCCTTGATATATTAAGCACTAATTTATGTTAAAATAAAATTATAGGGGTGTCAGCAAAAATTTAATAGTTATTTTTAAAATAATATACCAGAAACTGATCCGATATTATATGTAAGTGTGGAGAAAATTAAGATGCCTAAAAACAGATAACTAAAGTTATATTACTGTTCGCATCAGTGAGGCAACTAGAAGTAAGGTGTCATATTAATTTAAATGAATAGTACATTACTAGTTTTAAGAATTGCATGGTGTACACCACTGTAATACATTTTTCACAGCATTTATTTAAGCTTAAAATTATGCTACTGTTTGCTTTTAAAAATTATTTTGATTTAAAGTTAAAACTGAGAAATTTATTAGAAAAAAGGTGTTTTCAATACTTTAAAACAAATGGTTCGAAAAACGTTTTATGGGGGTCGCGAAGAACGTTTAACTAGAGACACATTTAATTTTTTTTTCGTTGTGTTTTAAAGTCGATATAGCAAATTTACGTACGTTCATGTTTTTACGAAACGCTTTGAAATTTAGTAAATATATTAACGAATTGATAAATTAATTATTTAATTCAATTAATAAATAATTGAATTAATTGATCGCTCATTATAATATTTTGAATGATAAAGAAAAGCTTTTAGAATCATTTGATGGCAAATCAAATCCATAAAATTCGACAGTAATTTGAATTAAAGCTATGTTTTCTATCGCATATAATTAGACTTTTCTGGATATTCCAAAATAAAATTGGAAGGTTTAAATAATTTTAGAATAGCGTATGTGTGAGATTAAAACAATTACCGATCCTCACACTTTTGTGGAAATAGTCTATTTTTAATAAAATTGTGCGCTGTTATTAGTTTCAAATAGAAAACAGGACAGCTAGATCAAAGGTATTTTAATCGCAATTTTTGTACTTTATATATACTTTAATACGTGAACTTGATTTAAAATTGAGAGTGATATAAAAATTCCTCAACAAGTAGATCTTATGAAATATTCATTTGTATTTACTTTTAGATTTCACATTGATTTGAGATTAATTTTGTATATATAAATAATTTTATTTAACGCTTATTGTGAAGTAAACCTCAATTAGAATTCAAATCTAAAATTGAAGTTTTGGTCTATGTTGAACATTGAAAAACATACATATTTGATATGAAACATAATTATCTCTCAAACTCTTGATTTACTATTTCATTTACTTTTTGCACAGAAATTGTAATAGTAGATCTCAAGTTGTAATGTTTCAAGGGAGTCGTGAATGTGTTGTTTATAAGAACTTCGTCTTTCGAAACATTAATACATCTACTTAAATTGCGGTTTGAAATTTCTTTATATTCCAAAAGTTATTAATATTAATGCTGATATTTTAGCACTTTCAGTGCTAGATTTCGCAAATTCGAACAAATCTCTATCTACTTTATACCACGTAGTTTGTATTATTTCATGATCCATTGGAATTTGTCTGGGATTGAAATTTCTATATTTAATGCAAGTTTCGCAATCCAATACTATATTATATATATCATTGAATCTTTTGCAAGATTCTGACACCTCTGAATACCTAAAAGCTCTTCGTGTAACTTTCCAAACATTTCATATCGTAAGCATTTGGGTATTATAAGTCTATTGTCTTTCAAAAAAAAGCCATCTATAATAATAAAATAAGACATCATATGCTTTCTTATTCTTAGGCCATCCTTACTTTACACAGTCTTTTACTTTTTTAAATACTACATCAATTTTCTGGTAATTCTATATTTTTATAATAATATGACAATGTAAATCAATATTTTTATATATTTCAACTAGAGTATTTGTTTTTAACAGAGCCCTAGATGAGGCATCGGTAATGTGAAGATACTTCCCTGGTTTATATACAACCATCAAATTATATGAAGTAAGCCTTATCATGAATCTTAGAAGTCTTGCAGGTATTTTATGCAAAAGTGCATTAAAAAGCGAAACAAGTGGCTTCCGATCTGTCTCTACAATGTCATTATGACCATATACATATTGGTGAAAACGTGTGCATCCAAATGGGATAGCAAATAACTCCTTTTCTATTTGAGCATAATTACTTTGACAATACTTTAAAGACGCTGATGCATACGCTATGGGCCTTGCATCGTGCATAAGAACAGCGCCCAATGCAAA
This sequence comes from Protocalliphora azurea, assembly GCA_932274085.1. NCBI lineage: Eukaryota > Metazoa > Arthropoda > Insecta > Diptera > Calliphoridae > Protocalliphora > Protocalliphora azurea. The sequence goes on along the minus strand of OW026523.1, from coordinate 139,570,102 downwards.
TTTTGATACATCGACTGATAGAGTTATCTATTTATTGGGATTGTAATACGTCAATACAAGAGCATTTGTTATCTCCTTTTTCAAATTGTTGAATTTGTCATTTTGTGCGTTACCCCATTGCCATAAGTATTCCTTCTTTAATAAATCCCTTAAGTGTTTGTTCTTCGCGGATAAATTTTCTATAAACTGACCCAGATAGTTAACCATACACAAGAATCGTGAAGTTTCTGAGCATTTTTTGGTACTGGCATTTCTAAAATAGAATTTACATTGTTCTCATCAAGCCTAACACTCTTTTCACTGAAATCGTGTCCAATAAATTTTATTTCCTTTTGTAAAATTTTGCAATTGTCTTTATTAAATCGAAAACCTACCTTCATGGTCCTTTCTAGTACCTGATATAAAATTGTATTATGATCTTTCAAAGTAGTAGCATGAATTATGAAATCATCCATACATATGATAGCACCTTTAATATCAAAAAATAGTCTAACCATCTCGGCATGAAAAATTTCTGGTGCTGAATTAATCGAAGAAAACGATATATTCTAAAAGGTGTTCGGAAAGTGCAAAGTTTCGATGACTCTTCACACAAAGGCACCATCCAAAAACCGGAATTTGCATCTAAAGAACTAAAAAATTTGGATTCACTCAATTTAGATTTAAACTCATCTAGGTTAGGAAAAGAAAACCTAGGCATAACAATAACTTTGTTTAGATTTCTAGAATCTAGATATAATCTCAACGATCCATTTGGTTTTGTTACAAAAGCAATTGCATTAACCCATTTCGTTGGTTCTTTTTCTTCGAAAATGAAATTTGAACTTTTCATCCTCTCCAGCTCCTTTTTAAGCTATTCTAAAAAAACTGAAATGTACCCTACGAGGAGGGTCATTAATCGGCTGAGCATTTTCCATAATTTGCAACCTATTCTCGTTATAAAGTTTCGAACAAGTCCACAAATGCAGCATTTTTGTAAAGCCATTGGATGAAAAACCCATTGTTATAAAAAGCTATAAATAAGAAAACAGAAGACTTGAGATCCTTCTATTTGTGAGAGTTGTTGAGAATTTAGTTGCTTTTGTCAGCACCAGGATGAAATTTTTCAAAATTTGATATTTTTTTTTTCAAAATGAATAATGGCAAGAAATGTTGCTTCCAATTAGTATTATCAAACTTTCGTTTAAATCAGTTCTTTTATTTATTGGTCATATAATTATAGAAATTCTACTCAACAACATAATTTCTGAGCAACGAATTTGTAATTTCTACTTCTAAGTTTCAAACATGTATTATTTTTAATCTGCATAATAAAAAATAATATAAATTGCAAAAAAAAATATTTGTTTTAATTGGAGCGCCCTAATATCCACATGCATAATTTGTAGATATTACTTTTATCGTAATTGAATTACCTTTCCTAGTTTATTTATAACTATCGTAATATTTAGTAATTGAAATCAAATTATGAGATAGTACGTGAACGGAATGAATTCGATTGGCTAAAAATTCAGTAGTCACGACGAATCTGTTTTCTATGTGCAAGAATTTCTCAATTAAAACTCATAAAACCATGGAAAAATGAGGTCAAAAGAGTGGGTGTAGAGGGGAAATTTGTATTTGATATAACTAACACATGATCGTAGATCTCAAAAATGGTAAAATTTTTGAAATCGCTTTTAAAGGAAATGCTTAAACATTAAAAGTTTAAAAAAAATAAAAATCTAAATTTAAGTAGCGAAGTGAACAAAAAATTCGAAGAAATCATCGTGAATAATTCCGCTTAATTCTTACAGCTTAGACTAAATATAGTGAGAAAGTTAAATAAAGCATTTCGATGACATAACAATATTAATAGATATAATATTTTTATTTGGTACAAAGATGTACACTTACATAGGACTTATTTGTTCCAAATTTCATTAAAATATTGTTATTTTTAAGGTATTTATGACCCTTGAATCCTTATTCCGGGAGGACATTTACATTATAGCTATGTGAAATAATGGACCGATAACAACGAATTTCAATAGGAATATTTTTTGGACTATTGATGACCTATGTACCAAATTTCATTTAATTATAGACGGACTGACAGACATCGTTAAACTGATTCAGAAAGCGATTGTAAGCCGATTACTATACATCAGGGTGGGTCTTGCACCAATATTTTTTTTTTTTTTTGTTATAAACCCCACCTATGGTGGTGTAGAGTATCAAAATTAATGTGCTTTCTCAATATGAAAAGTCTAAAAATTATAAGTGGTATTAATATATTAAGACGAAGTTGTGTGCATAAATATTATATCACTTGGATTTTGCGGCAATGTTAAATTCTCGAGTTAAATACTTTATTTAGACTTTACTTTATATTTAATTTTTAGGAAAGAATAGTATTAAACTAAGATATATTAAAAACATAACTCAAAACTGGACACCATCTAAGACTAGAAATATATTAGTTTTAGCTTGAATTCCATCAAAATGCTTATTGTGTAGCCAATTTCGAAACTTATAACTACAAAATGTTACAAGTAAACATATTTGTTGAATTTTTGCATATGGACATATTATGGTTGGAAAATCATAAATCGTTTGTTTTTTTTACCACATTTTGTTTTTCAAATAATAAAACCAACTTCATTATAATTCTCATTCCTTTAAGACATGGTTTTGTTATATTCGTCTTGATTCATATAATATGAGATATTAACAAGTTAGAACGCTATATTCGGCTGTGCCGAATCTTTTGTACCCTTCACCACTTTACCAACAAATAAAAAGAAATAATAATACATTACATTTGTTATACAAGCAACGCTGTAGATAAAATGGTTAGCGTACTTAACTGTGCAACAAAGGAAAGCGAATTGGTGGCCAGGGTTCAAATCACAGCAGAACCCATATTTTTTTTAATATAGTTGACGACAATGTGCATGACGTTGTCGTTTAGATTGTCTTGCAGGATATTAGCGTCTTTTGTTAAAAAAAGTGATCAATATTTGTTCGGAGTTGTCGTCTTTGTATCGTAGAGGACTATGCCAAATCATCAAGATATTATCGATAATGTCTGCACGACTCGGAGAACTGTGCTGTGTCAGCAGCATAAATTGAAACTTATAACTTCAACGACTACGAGTATATGGCACTGTTGTCAGAATATGTAATTGGAAAAGTGCTAAATCGGTCAAAAAAATTATCAAAAAATATAAAAGTATTGAATTAAAAATACTGTAAAAAGTACTAAAAAGCATTTAGGATAGTTTTATAAAATACTCATAGCATTTTGACCTCTTCAAGTGATAAATCTAGCAACAAAGTGCTAAAATGGCAATACTGGTATATGCGGTTTATAATCTTAATTAATCAATAATTTTTTAATATAAAAAAATTTAAAATCTCAATTTAAATAGAAAGATAAATCGTAAAGCAGGAATTCTCACTACCCCCTTGAGACAACAGAACTTGAGACTTTTGCAATTTTTGTGCAACAAGCAAATGAAATAGTAAATCAAGAGTTTGGGAGATAATTATGTTTAATATCAAATATGTATGTTTTTCAATGTTCAACATAGACCAAAATTTTCAATTTTAAATTTGAATTCTAATTGAGGTTTACTTTACAATAAGCGTTAAATAAGCGTCTTGTTTTCCATTTGAAATTAATAACAGCTCACAATTTTATTAAAAATGGATTATTTCCACAAAAGGTGAAGAGGATCGATAATTGATTCAATCTCGCATATACGCTATTCTAAAACTACTTTAAATCTTACAAATTTATTTTGGAATATCTTGGTCCAGAAAAGTCTAATTATGTGCGATAGAAAATATCAAAATATTATAATGCGCGATCAGTTAATTTGATAGACGGATATAATTACAATCTTGGTTACTTTTGACTCCTATATGAATTTATCAATTCATTAATATTTTTACTAAATTTCAAAACGTTTCGTAAAAAAATAAACATAACTTAATTTGCTATATTGACTCTTAACTACCAGAAATAAAATACTAAAATGTATCTTTAATTAAACTTTCTTCGCGTCTTTTACCTAAAACTTTTATACGGAACTCATTTGAGAACTATTGGTCGTGAAGTATTGAAAGCACTTTAATTCTAATAAATTTCTCAGTTTAAACTTTAAATCAAAATAATTTTTAAAAGCAAACATTAGCATAATTTTAACCTTAAATAAATGCTGTGCAAAATTTATTAGAACTGTTCTTAAAACTGTTAATGTACTATTCATTTAAATTAATATAACGACTTACTTCTAGTTACCTCACTAATGCGACCAGTAATTTAACATTAGATATCTTTTTTTAGGCAAATTAATTTACCCCCCACTTATATAATATCGGATCAGTTTCTGTTATACTATTTTAAATATAACTATGGAATTTCTGCTGACACCTCTGTGTTTTTTTTAACGTAAATTAGCCTTAAATAAACCATTATATAATAGAGATTGATTTTCGAAATACTGAAAATTTTAAACTCATATCAACTACATATATTCAAACCGCTCTATCTCGAAAAATATTATTTTTCAGGAGACAGTTCATTTCTCTTATATTGCAAGTATTCAACATAATTTCTTTCACAACATTTATTTAAAACCTCTGCCAAATTTTACATACGATTTGTTTTTAATGTTTTAAAATATACAAAATGTGTTCCACCAATTTTGACCTATGGATGCCAAATCTGGTTTAATAAAGCTACTAAAATTTGCACAAGAAAATTACAGATAATACAAAATTAATATCTGCAAAATAATTCATAACCTACACCCCAGATATTTTAGTGATCTACTGCATAGAAACTTTATGCGCAAAATGTTTAATTCATTTGTATTTAATGAAAAATGCGGAACGTCGCAAGATAACAATCACTAAGACGCTGTTTTTTTTATTTAGATGTTAATTGTTGTAATACATTTAAGTAAATTCTCATTACAATGTAGTTAATTATTTTACAAAGGTTTTAGTAAAGTCAATAAAAAAATATTTTGCAATATTATCAATTATGCAGCGTAATAGAGGGTTTTGTATCATAAAACATGTTTATATTTAATTACAATTTAATGTATGATTCTTAAAGTATCCAAACTAGTTAATAATTAAAAATAAACCAACATAGTTAAATACGATACTTTACTTTGGAATCGAAGCAGTGGGAATGGTGCTTTGGTTTGCTTTGGTTAATACTTTCATTTAAAAGCGAGCCAAGATGCCGGAGTTAACATTCAAATTTAAGGTTATATTGGATGAGACTAAAACCAAAATGATAATAAATCTGTTACTCAATCATATAATGTATTTTATTTATAGGGTTAGTTCCTGAAAAAAGGATTAAAAGTCAAAATATATTGAGCGCTAAATTAAAATTTTATATTTTCAAGTATTTCGACTATATAACAGACGTACGATTAGCACTTTAATATATTGGTGTTCTAAGGGTAGACGGATATCGTTAAGATGTATAATTCAGTATGTGTATTTAAGGGTCAGTTTTTCACTTAGATATTAGCGACTAAATTAAACGTTATCGTTGAATGTTGTTTTTGAGTTGTCAATCATCTCATTTTATTTAATAGTTAAAGCGGCCAAAGCTGGGGGTTTAAACTTGTGATCAAATATTCATATACAGATATACAAAAAGATGGTTACGTTATGTATAAATTCAAAGAAGCATAAAAAAACTATAATAATTTGGAAAATTAATATATTTTATTTAACTATTATATTTATAACAAATTATAACTTGTGAGATCTAAGTATTCCCGAGGTAATAAATATTCCGGACGACATAACGTCGAGTTCATACCAAAGAAATTTTTATCAATTTTTTTATTTGACGTTAGGATGATCAACCATCGACTTTGTGATGTATTTCTCTTAAAATTTAATTTATTAGTCCAAATTTCCATAAATAGTAATAAAAAAATTCTCTATATTTTCTTCTTATTAACAAAAGCTGTTATTTTGATGATATTTGCACAAAATACCATACAAATGTTTGCCGTTCATTATGGTAATACTAAAAAAATTTAATCGCATACTTAAAAACTCAAATGGCGGATTAGATTAAGTTTTAGATTAACTAATAAATAATTGACATTTAATCTGGAAGTGAAAAACTGGCTCTAAGTATTTAGAAAAACTAAGCTTAAGTTAATTTCTTGCAAAGTTTTCACTTAATTTTGGTCACTTTAGTAGATTCCATAATAAATTAAATTTTTAGATTTGTAGATATTTTTCATTCAACCTTTAAATACGCTCGAACTATTTGTAGAGAACATTTGTTTTTTTTTTTACAGAAATTATGTCTTTTCGGGAACTATAAATAATTCCCTAAAATATATATAAAATATGTATTTTAAAGAGATTCTTTGCATAAATTTTCCTTATAAATTTTACTAAGCCTTAGAAGTAACTTTTAAATACGTTAATAGAGCGTATGTTTCGAAGTACCTATTTTTTATTCCCTTTATTCTGTTTGTAATTTCTTCAATGTTCATCTAATGACCACATATAGCATACTCTGAGTTCTTGTAGGGAATAGAGTCGTAGTAGTGTTATTAAAATGTCTCTTGAAATCAGCTTTCTGACAAAACAAGATTTCTTCGTTAGAATTATTGTTTTTGCTTTTGGGCAAAAAGTTCCTTTCTTTTCCTATCTTAGCCATAATGAAAGGCTGTATAATCAATATATTCTGAAAGTAGATCTATAATTTTAAACTGGCACAATTCCCATGATCAGAGCTCTTAAATCCCAAAATAGGCACTTAATAGAGAAAAAACTATAATAAAAGAAAATTTAAATTTGATTTACAAAAAGCATCTAACAATACGAAACTGCATTACATTTAATTATTTTGTATATGGTTAATAATTAAACTCTCGATAGTTTTTATTTTCTATTATTCTATTATTTTTTTTCTCTTTTCTTCTTTTTCTTTTCTTTATCTATCCACAGATATGCTGAATTAAAATTAAATTAAATTTTATATAGTGAATATTATATAATACTATAATACACAAAAAATATGTTTGTTTTTTAAAAAATACATATTTTGGTAAATACTTATGCAAATATTATTTACTTTTTTTAATATTGAAACTCACTATAACAATGTTAGTCTTTATTTGCCTAAGATGAAATTTAAAAAAAAGAAAGAATAATATTAAAATAATTAACAAATTACACAGTACAACAGCCAATCTGGGGGGTGAGAAATTCCAAGTCAGGGTGATGGTACTAGGTCAGTATAGTAAAACCCTCAAAGGGTTTGGCGTTCGTATGTGTCAGTTTTTTTTATGACCTTTTAAATTTTTTCCTTATCTTGATGTTTTTTCGCTTAGTTGTAACATTTTGGCAAAAACGTAGTTTAACATAACTCGAGAACCACTTGTCCGATTTTGCTAAAACAAATTCAAAAAAATTTAGAATTACAATTTCTTTAATCCGTTCATATAACGTTTTTCTTTATAATCAACAGTTTTGCCGGTAAAAATAAATTTGTGGAGAAAAAAAAAAAAAATATTTTTTTGCCTAAAAATTAATTTTTTTTTTTTTAAATTCATAAAAAAATCAAAACGGAAAAAAGGATCAAGTGTTATTAATTTCATGTAAAGTCACATAACCTATAAACAAAATGCGACATAGATCATAGAAATCGATTAACGCGTTCTGCTTTTATTTACAATTAAGTGAAGGTATCCCATTTTGACAAGAATATTGATATTTGTTTTTATTCAAAAAAGTGTCATTTATCGCCTTTTTTATAAATTTTCCCCAATAACTCCAGACTTCTGGCTATAAACTACTAAAAAAATTAAGTAAACATTTTTATAATTTTTTATTTTTATTTTATTTATTTATTTTAATAAATATTGCCTAGACTTTTTCGATGGTGGTTGTTCGGGACTAGTGGCTGTGACTTTCACACCGGGTGCCAACAAATTGTTTGATTTCAAAATGGAAGCCAGCTCTTCCGATTTATGCTGTGTTAATTCCAACTTGGCAACAATTGAATCAAGCTTATTTTGATTTATTAAAATTGGCTCATTGGATACTGATGGCTCATATGGGGGATCATCACGTGCATGATATGTCGGAGCAGTCGTAGAAGAGAAAATATCTGGGCTAGAAGCTTTTGGCACAGAAATGTGGTCCGAATGAGGCAATTGTGTTGTGGCACTTGCAACACCAACGTAATTATACGATTTTCTTATCCTTTTTGCGGCTCCTTTATTCGCACATGCATAGCAATTCAATGGATTGTGACCTTCGCCAGGATTAATCCAAGTCATTGGGATACCGAATGGCATACTTTCACGTCTTCTATTTCTCCAATCCATTAGACGGTTGTAGCAGCTTTTACACACTATATTTGGTACCCAATTTTCGTTCACTATAACATTTCGGATGAAGTACATCTCGTATGTTTGAACAAAATCAGTACTGAAATTTCCCCTTTTTTTATGTGTTGAGACATATTGACCACAGCAGTAGCAAAAGCTATTTATATCTGGCTTGCACAGTTCCATATTCTGTTCTCTTTTGTTGACTTTTAAAAAACTGGAGAAAAATCACTTTTACTGTTCGCGTTCGTCGGCACTTGTTGAATGACAAAAATCACAGAACCAGTGTGAGAAAGAGAAGAAGTATAATGACAATGCATGTTTTATGTGAACATTACAGAACCAGTGTTGCCACATCAATATTTCTCTTTTAGTACAGTAGAAAAATATGAGAGAGTTCGGCTTGTGAGTGTCAATGTTTTCTCCAAATAATGTTGTGCATATCTGGAGCAAATTATTGAAATTCATACATTTACCTAATTGTGAATAAATGAGAAACGCGTGCATCGATTTTCATGATCTATGCCTTTTTTTGCTCATGAGTTATGTGACTTTACGCGAAAGTAATTAGTTTTGGCACTTTTTTCCATTTTGGATTTTTTATGAATTTAAAACAAAAAATATTTAAATTTTTAGGCAAAAAATACTTTTTTCCCTTCATACATTCATTTTTAACTTCGAAAGTGTTGCACATATAGGAAAACGGTATAGAAACAGATTAGAGAAATTGTAATTCTTAATTTTTCTAAATTTGTTTCATCAAAATCGAACAAGTGGTTCTCGAGTTATGTTAAACTACGTTTTTGCCAAAATGTTACAACTAAGCGAAAAAACATCAAGATAAGGAAAAAATTTAAAATGTCATAAAAAAAACTGACACATACGAACGCCAAACCCTTTGAGGGTTTTACTATACTGACCTAGTACCATCACCCTGACTTGGAATTTCTCACCCCCCAGACAATAATCCCAAAAATGTTCCACAGTGTTATTTGCATGGAATATTCTATATTACTTGCATGACTTAAAACTTCTAGATTAAGTTAATGTACCCAGCAATTATTAGCTATAAATACCAACATACTGGTATTTTAAAACAAGTCAGTATTGTTAGCGCATTTGAAGTAAATAACATTCAAAACTAAAAAAAAGAACGATGAAGTTTTTTTCTTTACTTTTTGGCCTATTGGCCATTGTACTTATCCCAGTGGCTCAGTCTGAACAAACTGTAGTATATAATTTAGAGGATACTATTTTTGACAAAATTTATCTTGATTTACAAAATGAAGTTGTTATCTTAAAGGAATCAGTTGCTGTTACTGAGGAAAATATAAACATATTAGTGGTATTCGATGTTCGATGCGTTTTGTATTGCAAAAGTTTGCACTTGCAAATGTTTTGACATTGATTGTGAGCGCTCTAATTATTTCGTACTTCGAAATACTAATGCAATTTTTGCACTAAAACAGCTGATCTACATAAAAAATGTCTAAACGTAGTTTTCAAAATGCCAAGGAAAAGTGCTAAAGAAAAAATTGTTGAATTTTTAGAAGAAGAAGTTGCTGAAGAAATAATTTGGAATGGGGGTACCTACACATTTAATGGTTCTGTATATAGAAATCTATTCTTTTTAAACTATTGTTGTTTCCAGAAATTCTAAATGATGACGATGCTGTTGAAGACAGTCTGGATGAATTTGAAGAAAATATATTTATTGCATTGTCTTGTCGCCGTGGAATTTCTGATCCAGTTTCCAAATCTGCCATTTGGAGAAACGATATACTTACAAATTTGGATGACGAAAGGTTTAAGCAAATGCTAAGGATTAGTAGAGATCAGTTTAAAGAGCTGCTTAGTATAATAAAGCACTCTGAAGAATTTAATAAGCTCCATCCATGTAAACAATATTCGGTTGAACTACAGTTGGCTGTTGTGCTATATCGTTTAGGTTCTTCTGGGGAAAGTGCAGCATTCAGAAAAGTTGGATCTTTTTTCCGGATTGGAGATGGTGGAACAATATCTGATTTCATAAATAGAATCTTTTATGTTCTTCTATCTCTAAAATCTAAATATATATATATTGGCCAAACGAAATAGAACGTGCAGAAATTGTTGCTGACACTGTGGACAAGCTACCATTCTGCATTGGTTATATCGATGGGACGGAAATAAAATTAGCAGAAGCTCCTATTGTTGACCACGTACAATATTTTTCCAGAAGTCGGATATACTCAGTTAAGGCACAAGTTGTATGTGACCATAAATTACGAATTCGGCATGTTGTGGTAGGCCACCCTGGGAGTTGGCACGATGCTCGCATATATCGAAATAGCACACTTTTCAAAAAAAATGATGAGTATTTTTCTTCACAACAATGGATTGCAGGAGATTCAGCGTATCCTCTATCCAAAACATTAATAACACCATACAGAAGTAACGCAAAGCAACTAAACAGAATTTCACGAATTGAATTCAATTTAAGGCATAGCCGTTATCGTGTAAGAGTAGAGCATTGTTTCAGTCTTCTTAAAGAAAGATTTGGAAGCCTTAAAGAATTAAGAATACGTGTTGCAAACAAAGAAAGCCATCAGCAGTGCAGCGATTGGTTTTTAGTTTGCTGCATACTACATAACATGTTAAAAATGGAAAATGATTGTTATTTTGAAAATACTTACGACTATAAAAACTTATGCGGGGAATCACCGGATACAGACGAATCTGCGGTAAACATCGATGGAGAAATAAAACGTCAAGCTATTTATTCGTTAATAAGAAAGTAAACATTTATTTAATGAAATCAAAAATTAAAAATCATTTAATTCTGTTAGTAAAAATAAAAAAATTCAGTTTTATAAAATTCTATATTCTAGATTATAGTCTAGTCTATAGTCTATTCTATAGTCTAGTCTATTATATAGCCTATATGTAGTGTAGTCTATAGTTTAATAGTTTGTACTTTGTTGGCTTTATTAATTCTGCCATTTAGATTGCAATTGATTCCACTCTCTAATTGCTATTTTAATAATAATATTAGTTGTTTTGATGTTTGTGTCTCATGTCAATTTCATATTTTTTTAATCGCTCATCTTTTTCGATTTCCATTACTTTCAGTCTCTCGTCTCTTTCAATTTGTTTCGCTTTCAGTTCTAATTCATGTTTTCTTAATTCTATATCCGCCTTCATTTTCTCCTCCTCTAATTCCATTTTTTTTTTTTTTTTTTATTAAATTCTACTTCTTTATCTTGTCTTTCTTTTTCCCATTCAAACTTTCATTTAAATAAAGAAGTTCGCTCTGCTTGAAAGGCGGCAAGATAAGCTGAGGATGATTTGGGAGCATATTTCTTAATTTTTTCCGCAAATTCTTGTGCTTTTTTAGAAATTTCCCCATTTGAAGTCTTTGCGGTTTCTTCAGAAGTAGTTTCTACAACAGGAACAAATTCACTATCTTGTGTGGAGTTATCCTCAACAATAAATGAGATATCATTTCTGTCCTCTGTTATTAACGACTCATCCATTGTTGTTGGCTCTCCCGAATCAAAAATTTGGAACGCCAATTCATTTTGTGTTTTCTCACCAAAAATTTTACTTAATTGGTGATAATGGGGACACATTTGTAAAATTTTTGCTTAAAAAAAAAAAAAAAAATATTAAAAACCTTCACTTTTAGTTATTTAAAAATGTCTTGAATGCTCACCTTCTACACTTGAGGTTCCCGTATCACACTCCAAGAGTCCTGCCCCCGTAGAATTGCGCCAATCATTCGCCTTCTTATAAGAGGTCTTGAGATACCTCACTTTCCATCTTATAAGGTCCCAAGTGGCATTGATGCCGGTTTTTGATATTAATTTTTTATAAAAAATTTGTGCTGTGGGTACCTAAAAATAAAATCAAAATAAAAACTAACAACTAATAATATTTGTTTAAAAAACTTACCTCTATATTTGTGGCCTCCTCCAAATAATCCAAAACTATTTTTATTTCTTCAGGCGTCCACTTTTTGTTTGGTTTTTCTCTTTTTATTTTCTTCTGCGGTATTGTTTGCTCCATTGTTTTAATTTTATTTATTTTATTAGTGTTTACATCTGTTAGCTGTTTAAATGTCAGAGTTGCAAACGCAATACACGTAACGAAAAAACTATACCATTTTAGTATTGCATGAACGCAATGTTGTAACAAATGCAATTGTGTGTATTTTGTTGTTGGATTGCAATAAAAAGCTACGATGTTTTGCATTTGCACTTTTACAATGCCATTTGCACTGAACACTGAACGCCGCTATTGAAATGTGAATTGGATGTTACCAATGAAAATAAAGCTAAAATTGTAAATAATCTAAATGAACTCGAGTTACATTTGAGTGCCAAAAAAGCTAATTTAGAAAATACTGCTAAAAAAACCTTTGGTAGAAGCTGAAGCAAAATTAAAAGCAACGGAAGACAAGCTTAAGAAAAAGAAAGAAGCATTGAAAGAAAATGGAAAAATGGACTGAAATTTCTAGGATCCACTAAACAAATGTCCTTCTGAAATGTGGCTTTAATCTCTTTAATTATTCATGATCAATGTGGGTCTTACACCATTATGTTTTTGGGTGATATCAGTATGATAAGACAACATTGTGTGCATAAATATTATTTGACTTGAATTTTGCTGGAAAAATTTAAAATTTGCGAGTTAATAGACATTACTTTATACTTCATTCTTATGGTAAAATAGTACTAAAATAAAATGCATTAAAATTATAACTCAAAATTGGAAACTATTCAAGTCTGTAAATATGTCATATTTCAGCTCGAATTCCACAAAAAATACTTATTGTGTAGCTAATTCCAAAAAATTTAACTAAAAAGAGTTGCAAATGAACATAATATGTCAAATTTTTACTCATGGACATATTATTTTGTTTTTCTAAACCATTGAATGTTTGTTTTTCAACTATATTTACTCCAACCATTTTATACTAAGTGCTTTGCTTTAATAAAAGACCAAATTCATTATAACTCTCATTTCTTTAAGACAAGATTTTGTTATATTCGACTTGATTCAAATAATATGAGATATTAACAAGTCAGAGCGCTATATTCGGCTGTGCCGAATCTTTTATACCCCTCACCACTTTACCAACAAATAAAAAGAAATAATATTTTCATATTCATACCTAAAAATATAAAAATGGTCTGGGTTCAAATTTCAGCAGAACCCATATTTTTTTTAACATAGTTGACGACATTGTGTATGACATTGTCGGGTAGATTGTCTTGTAAGATATTAGCGCCTTTTATTCAAAAAAATTATTGATATTTGTTCGGAATTATCGTCTTTGTATCATCGAGGACAATGTCAAATCATCAAGATATCGTCGATAATATCTGCACGACTCGGACTACTGTGCTACTGGTTGCTTATACAAAAAAAAAAAAAAAAAAAAAAAAACACACACACGACCTTGAGTAGTAGCAGCAAAAATTTAAACTTATAATTTAAACGACTACGAGTATATGCCAGTTTTGCCAGATTATGTAGTTGGAAAAGTGCTAAATCGGTAAAAAAATTATTCTAAACTATTGTATTGTAGCGAACGGCATTGTTAAATTGTTTTGTAAAAAAAACCATATTTTCGTTGCTTTTATAAAATTGAGTTTAAATGATAATATATAAACAATTTTTATTCAAAATTATTTGTAATATTAGGAAATAAAGCAAAAATAGGTCTGATATTTTAAAACTGACAACTAATACCGTCAAATTTTTTACAAAATACTTTCAAAAAATCTAAAAGTATTGAATTAAAAATACTGTAAAAAATTGTTAAAAAGAATTTATCATATTTTTTATGAATCTTCAAAGCATTTCAAACCTCTTTTACTTTTTGTAGATTATTTTTCAAAATATATAGGAGCAAAGCATCTAAACGCGATATTTTCACGTCAATACGTTATAAGTAAATTGAAAAGTATTTTTGCAAGACACGGTATACCAACTGTTATGATTTCGGATAATGGTCCACCACTTAATTCAAAAGAATTTAACATATTTTGTTGAGATTAGTTAATTGGTTATCAAACATCTAGTCTCTATTTGCCAAGATCTAATAGCCTTGCTTAAAGCTCTGTCTAAACATTTAAGAAAATGTAAAAAAAAATGTAGTGAAAAAGGTACTGATTATTATAAATAAAGAATCTAAGACCCATTGACGTAGGTGAAATGTTTTATTTTAAAAAGAATTCTATATCCGTATCGTTACCAGGTACAGCAGTTGATGTGTGTAAAGAACCTAGATCCTACTGTATAAAAGATAATAATTGATTTACTTATAGAAGAAATAGGCAATATATTTTAGAAGTGTCATAAAAAATAAAATATTACGAAGAATTTAAGGAAAATGTAGGCAACCAAGATAATGATAATATAACTGAAGTAGTTGAGGTCGGTCAGAAAAATAAAGAAAAATAGAGATCTGGTAGAATGGTAGAAAGGTAATGCCACCACAGAGATTAGGGATCAATAGGAAATAATTAGTATTACATATTATATACAATATATAATATATATATGTTTATAACTTTAAGAGGGAGATGTATAAATACTTGTTGTCTAAATGTACTTTTTTTTATTAAAATAATTTTATTTATAATCTATATATAACTTCTAAATCAATCAACATAAAATTACTATTAAAATAGATTTCATAAATATAACACATATGTGATGAAAATCTATCAAATTTATTAATTTTAGGTAATTGGAACTAATTTTCCAAAATGGTAACATTTTTGCTACCAATCTTTTTTCTGTGTGTACTTTTTATAATTATAAAGAAATCTACATGACTTACACAACATTTTTGCAGAACCGCTTCCTGTCTATCAAACATGAGAGAACAATTTGCTCTACCTATTACCTAAAAATCACAGAGTAGTATATTTTTTTAGTCCTCAATGGGATAAAATTGTGACGTGATGGACAAATTTCATTTAACCTTGTACACTATATGAAGTTGAAGGAATAAGAATTTTGAACAATTATTTGCAATATAATGTTTTCTTTTTGCGATTTTGTTGACCTGTGTATTTTACGTAATCTTACAAAACTGTTCTTTTAATAAAATGCAAAAAACTTAATCGACTTTTTAAAGAAAAAATGTATATTTTGGCCTCTAACATATTCTGAGTCTAAACGCGTTTATATTTTTTGCCTCTATTTATCCGACGAAAGGATTTTTTAACACTCTATTTAACAATATGGAATTATTTTTATATTTTTTCATTAATTTCATAATTTTCATTAATTTTTTAAAATTTTATGCATGACGTGATTATGATATTAACATATATATGGCTTTTATACGTGTTACTGTGACTCTCGCATTGATAAATTAAATACCAATTATAACTAAATTTATCAACAGACTTTTGACTTTCGTTAAAACCACTTTAGACTTTGAAAAGAGTGTTGGACTAATTTACTTATACTTTATAAACATCAACATAAACATATAGTACCCCAATCCCCTTTGGTGTAAGTTATACAAATTAATATTCATACAATATAAAATATTTTGTTTTTCAAATTGACATTAAAAATTTGCATTAAGCGCAAACTTTTTTCTTAATTTTACATCAAAAAAACTTCATATTTTCAAGGATACCAGACAGTCATGCTATATCTTGCTATTTTAGCTAATGCCAAGTTTTGTTCAGAGCTACCCCACTGTGTTTTATATATTACACTTCACATAAGTATGTTCACAATTTTCCATAAGTCCCATTTTTCGAATCATGATGCATATACACAATGGTGTATATGAATATTACTTGTTTTTTTTTTTTTTTAATATTTGCTAACTTCAATTCAAAAAAAAAAAAAAAAAATTATAATAATAATAAATAATAAAAAATAAAAAATTTATATACATAAATATAATAATAATAATGTAACTAGAAAAATAAAAATAAAAAAAAACATAAATAAAAATACAGCATTTATATTACACTAATCCTAATAACGCTCAGTGTAATGATACCTGATATTACAACACCACTAAATCCTTTAAACGAATTTACACCAAAATCTAGATCAAGATCATTAAACAAGTATAGATATTGAACTTTTAACATTTATTTTCAAACATGGCTTAAAAACAGATAAAAACTGAGAAATATATTAATAAAACATGAAGACCATTCAATTTGTTTCATTTTAAAGAATAGACATAATAGTTTCTCTGGCATTTTCTTTGACCACATTTACCAAGCCAGCCTCTTTTTTTCCGTTTCCTTCCTACCGAACTATTACATCCAAATCAGTAACCTTATCTTCTAAATCAGATACAAATATTTGCAGCTTTGCTTCTTCATCATATAATACAGATACAGTATAATATAAAGCACCCTTAACTCCTGCACCCAATTCACTACCCTTCTTTTCCAATTCGTCCGTTTTTTCTTTTAGCATGGCCTTGACTTTTTCTAATTTAACTTTGGCATTTTCTAAAATATCTTTAGCTATTTTTTTCAATTCAGCTTTTTTTGCACCCAAATCAGCCTTGGCTTTTTCTAGAGCATCCGAAGTTTGTTCTTGATTTTCGTTGGCACCAGTTTTTAATTCTTTTTTAAATTTATCCACTTTTTCCATTAAATCGGCAATAGATTCCTCAGCCTTAGCCATTTTGTCCTTTTTCAATTCAAAAATTTTATCACGCAGGTGAGACACATTTTCTTGTAGCTTATTTGTTGCAACGTTTAAGTGAGCTATTTGTCTCCCTAAAATAGCCGTAGGTATTTTGGAATTTTTTGTGGAATTCGAGCTGAAATAATACATATTGAATAGTTTCTAATTTTGAGTTATAATTTTAATGCACATTATTTTAGTACTATTTTTCCCTAAGAGTGAAGTATAAAGTAAGGTCTATTAACTCGCAAATTTAAAATTTTTCCAGCAAAATTCAAGTCAGATAATATTTATGCGCACAATGTTGTCTTAACATACTGATATCACCCAAAAATATAATGGTGTAAGACCCACATTGATCATGAATAATTAAATAGATTAAAGCCACATTTCAGAAGGACATTTTTTTAGTGGATCCTAGAAATTTCAGTCCACTTCGTTCTTATAAGCATCAAAGTATATATACTTGCGAAATTTTTTTACATTGACAGACAGATAGACAGCCAGCCAAACGGAAGAATCTCGAATAAGGAAGTAATGTTAAGTTGAAGTGAGTGTTGGAATAATTTTCTTATACGTTATTAACATCAACATAAACATATATTACCCCAATCTTTTATGGTTTAATAAGTCAAATTTTAGAACAAGATCATTAGGCATTAGTATCAAGAATGAAAAATGTTAACAGAAATTTGTTTTCTCTCCATTTGTTATGGAGTTTAAATCGACCCCTTAACTTTTATTTCCAAAAGTTGCTTGAAAAACAGATAAAAACTAAAAAGTTATTGCATTAAGATAATCAAACATTTATTCAAATTTCATAGGTAAATGAAGCTAAGTGAAGAAGATCATCCACGATATTATCTCTGATATCTTCTCTGTCTATGTTTTCCAAGCCAGTCTTTTCACCTTCCAATCTAGATACATGTTCTTGCAGCTCTGATATTTTTTCTGATAATTTATCTACAGTTTTCTGTAAAGCATCCTTAGCTTCTGCATCCAATTCAGCATCCTTCTTCTCCAGTTCGTCCGTTTTTTCTTTTAGCATGGCCTCGATTTTTTCTAATTCAACTTTGGTATTTTCTAAAATGTCTTTACCTAATTCTTTCAATTCGGCAACCACTTCTTTTAACTCCGTTTCTTTTACCTTCAAATTAGCCTCAGCATCTTTAGTTTGTTTTTCATTTTCATTGTCACCTTTCAAATTAATTATTTTTTCCTTCAAATCATTAATATCTCTCATAACATAACCTTGTTTTATGATTTTCGATTTAAAAGCATGATTTCTAAGTTGAGATGTTTCTTGTTGTGCCTTATTTCTTGCATCTTTTAGGTCAGCTATTTTTCTCTCTAAAGCAGCCTTAGCATTTTCACCTAATTCTGCACTCTTTTCTTTTAATTCGGCAATCCTTTCCTTAAGCTTAGTATCGATTTTTTTCAATTTAGCTGTAGCATAAACTAGAAAATCATCAAGTGTTGTTTCCAAATCAGCACAACTTTTTCTTAGCTCATATTTCTGCGCACCCAATTCAGCTTTGGCTTTTTCTATATCATCTTCAATTAGTTTTTTCTGTTCATTGGGAGCAGATTTTAACTTATGTTTCAATTTATCAACCTCATTTTCTATCTTTTCAATGGAAAAGCAAAAATATTGTACTTTGTCATTTTTCAAGCTAATAACCTCTTTCATCAGTTCAGATATCTTTTTTTGTAACTTATCTTCTGTATCCTCTCGGGCAGCTATGGTTTTCTCTAAATCAGCCTTAGCATCTTCATTTAATTCTGCACCGTTTTCTTTTAATTCGGTCATCTTTTCTTTAAGCGTAGCCTCGGCTTCTTTCAATTTAGCTTCAATTTCATCAATTTTGTTAGAATTAGTATCCTCTGAATTATATAAAACAGCTTGTTCCGACTGAACCACTAGGACAAGTAGAGTGGCCAATAGGCCAAAAAGTAAAGAAAAGAACTTCATCGCTCTTTTTTAGTTTTGAATATATACTTTAATTGCGCTAGCAATACTGTGGAGTTGTTTGAAAATACGCTGGTATTTATACCAGCTAATTGCTGGGAACATTTAACTTATTCTAGAAGATTTGCGTAATTTTTCAGTTATTTTGATATTATTTGCTTTTCTTTAATTTTATCTAAGGTAAATAAAGATTAATATTGCTGTGAGTTTCAGTGTTTAAAAAATAAATAATGTTTCATTTCCTGACATATTTATTGTGTTTTATAGTATTATATAATATTCACTATATAAAACTTTAATTAATTTAAATTGAGTATATCTATGGTTAGGTAAAGAAAAGAAAATGAAGAAAGGAGAAAAAAGAATGGAATAATAGAAAACGTAAACTGTCGAGAGTTTAAAAAGTTACCCCACATGCAAAATAATTCCATGCAATATAGTTGTGTATTGTTAGATGCGTTAAGTCAGCTACAGCTTTTTGTAAATCAACTTTAAATTATTGCAATTATGGACCGATTCTCCTTAAACTTGGCGATGTTGTGTTCACTTACATAAAACTTATTTGTGTCGAATATTAACTTGATACTAACATTCTTACGGGATTTATGCACGTTAAAGTGATTTTCGGAAGAGGATTATATATGGGAGCTATGGTCAATTGTTGACCAATATTCATAAAATTTGGTACAAAGATTGGTACTTCTACCGACCTTCTTTGCAATGAATTTCATTAACATATTCTTATTTTTATGGCATTTTTCAGTATTTAAACTCTATTTCGGAGGACATTTATATGGGGCCTAAGTTTACCAATGGACATAGTTCTTCACGACACAAACACGACAATTCCGAACAAATATTGATGACTTTTTCGAACAAAAGGCACGAATCTCATGCAAGACAATCTAAGCGACATTGCTATGCACATTGTTGTCAACTATGTTTAAAAAAATGGGTTCTGCTGATATTTGAAACCAGGCCATCAATTAACTTTCCCTTGTTGCATAGTTACTTGTTAGTTACTTGTGGAAAAAACGTAAGATATTATATTTAAGTATAAATATAAAAATATTATATATTATTTCTTATTATTTGTTAGTAAAATGGTGAAGGATTTTTATACCCTTCGAAAAGCTCTAACTTGTTAATATCTCCGAATATAACAAAACCTTGTCTTATATAAAATAATATATTGTTTGTCTTAGATAATGTACAGTTTTGAAATAAGCTTTATTTTGATACTATTCTTCCCTAAAAACGAGATAAAAAGTAAAGTCTAAAGTAGTTAAGTCGAAAATTCAATGATACTACACACAACGTCGTCTTAACATATTAATACCACTTACAATTTTTAGAATTTTCATATTAGGAAAGCACATGCGTTTGTGCTAATGTTTATAACCCAAAAAATTTTGGTGTAAGATCCACGTTGATGTATAGTAATCGGATTAGAATCACTTCCTGATTCTAGTCCGTTCGTCTTTTTAAACTTTTAATCAAACTGCAGGTCACAATTTTAAAAATAATTAAATGAAATTTGGTACATAGGTCATCTATAGTCCAAGGAAAAATCCTATTGAAATTGGTTATTATCGGTCCATTAAAAATTTTAAATCAATATCATTTTCTTTTACAGTCTGTACTAAAAGTGCTGCCAATTAATATAAATTACACTTAAAAAAATAAATGTCATATCAATTGAAGTAGTAATTAATATAAAAATTATAATGGATAATTAAATTAGGTGTCCAACTAGTTTGGACATATACTAAATTAAGCATAAATGGAACTAGTATAACTAGTCATACTTATTGTTGGCGTTTTATATACTTTATACAGGGTAAATAAAACTCAGCTTCAAAACAGCTGAGTAAGTTAAATAGCAAGTAAACAAATAATATGAATATAATATATGAAAAAAAAGCAAATATTTTATATGATAACAGTATTTAAAAAATAATTGTGAAACTCTACACATAATAAATTGAGTTTCTAAACAGCTGGACCGATCAAAAAGTAATGTATGGGATGCATGTATGTATGTTTACAACTTTATTGAAGGGTATAATAAAAGAAAGTTACATAAGTAAATAAATACATCAATAACTTTTGATTTATTGACAAAGACTTAAATTCAGTGACGTTAAGATATGAATATCCGTGGGCTAATTTATAACTTAATCCAAAGTCTTTTCTTTTCAAAACTTTGCTTAATATATATTTACATCGCTTGAAGCTTTCTAAATTTCTTTTGAATATATTTATGTAGCACATTCGCATATGCATAACTACGAGTAAAATCTCTGGGAAATTGTCAAAATTTTACCACTTACCATAAACCCTCTAACGACAGTTAATTATGACGTACGTATTGAAACATAAGAAAAGCTTTTTCTCATTTGAAGTTCTAAATCAAGCTATACCAAAAAACATTTATAAGCATCTGTAATTTATGCAGACATCTGTTGTCTACAACATATATATATATATATATATATATATATATATATATATATATATATATATATATATATATATATATATTTCTTTTTTAGAAATATTTCTTTTTATTTTATCGTATCTACCTTCAGGTAAAATAGGATTAAGAAGTTTAAAAAAAAATACATGTGTATGTAAGAAAATAACTTCAGATGTTTATATTTAGACACATCGTACATGGGGTCACAAAGCTTGGTTATAAAATGTACTAAATTTTCTTATTATCTTGAGGAATTTTTATAAAATAAAAACAAAAAAAAAAAAATTCATATAAATAATTATATCCTAGTAAAGCGATCATTTAATAAATTTAAAGCTACTTTTAATAATTAATTTGTATAAAATAAAAAATTAAACTATGTTCTACACTTTAATTGTCGACATAAGTATGAGAACATGGGTGATTGATTTAGCTTGCGAAATTGTTTAAGGGAATATTTTAGGGTGTTGGTAGGTTGCATTTGTATATATTTACATATAAATGATGGGATCCCCTGCAAGCATTTAGTGAAGAGTTTTTCGAAATAGCTCACTTCTTCGCCACTCTTAGAAGTACAATAGAAGATTTCTCTCAATTTTCCATCAACAAAATATATTAGTATACGAATTGAATCTTCTGAACGTAACTTCTTTAATCACTATTAGAAGTTGTTTGGATAACAGTTACAGTTATCCAAAAACGAAAACACTATTTTTCAACTCCTTTGCTAGCATTTGGAAGATTGTTTTTTATCAATCTGCATAATCTGTCTAATTTGGCACTCTAAGATGATTAATAGTAGAACGTGTAAAACTTTACAAAAACAACACATGTTAGGTTCGAAATTTTATCATAAAATCATGATTTTGGCGATTGTTTACATTTCATAATGGGGGAAAATAACAAGCAGAAACAATACAATTTTGCTTAATAAAAATATGAATTTTCAAGTGAGTAGAATGAAAAAATATGGACTTATTAACTAAATTATTTATGTAAGCTGACAGTGAAACAAAAATTCATAAGTTTTACTTATAAAAAGAAAATTAAGAAAATAATGTAACCGTTTATCATAATTTAAAAGAAATTATCAATATTTCAAGTAGTTCTGGGCAGGCGAATATATTTAGGAAAACATTTAAATTTTCTATGTAATTAAAATATGTTATTAACAATTTGAGGGCCAGTACATGGACAGAAAATTTTGTTTTATATTCTTATTATTATTCTTAATAATTTAAACAACATTTTTTAAAAATAATGGAGTTTGACTTATGTATGACATGCCTGTAATAAAAGTCGCTAATTTTTATAATAATTTTCTATAGAACAAAAAATTAAGAATATATTAAAAATTTTGGGAATGAATCGCATTAGAGCTGAATTTTTGCATTTTAAGTTTGAAAAGGAATTTATGATTTTTAAAATTTTAAATTAAATTTTTTTTTTTAAATTTTGAAAAGAATTCAAATATTGTTCTTGTTATTAAATATTTTGAAGAAATTGTTTTGTTGTTGTAATGCTTGAAATGTCTAGAGTAGATTGTGGTAATTTTTGGTTAAGTAGCGATATTTATTTCTAAGTTTCAAAAATCTTAAATATTGACAAAAATGATTGAAAAAACTTTCGGGGCCAAGATGAGATTTAAATAATGATTTAAAATGGTACATCATCATTAAAATTTGTAATAGAATATGGAAATCGTTAAAAGACCATATAATCTTAAAGGGAATACCGTTTATCCCCTTTATAAAAGTAAAAATATTTGAAAGAAATATTAGAGAACATTTGTTATAAATATTGTTTCAAATATTTCCAAAATTCTTAGTAGTCAGCTATTTGTTCAGCGAGAAAGTATGATTTATAGAAAGTATATGGTGTTTGCCTTTAGAAAAATATAATACATTTGTTCTTTAATTGTTTTTATATAGAAAACTGGCGATTTTAGAAAAAAAATTAACTAAAAATATTTTATTTATTTTAATTACATAGAAAATTCAATACAAAATTAAAATAAATATATATGTAGTTTTGTAATATTTAGAAATCGTATATCATATTACTGGAAAACATTGTGAAAATATTTATTTACACTTTTTATAATGCGAACATCATAGCCTTTCTAAAAATCATACATTGTCGCCGAACATACTAATAACTGCAGAAAATTTTGCAAATATTCTAATAGATGTTAAATGTTCATTTGAGTTCAAAATCTTTTTGTGCAATTAAAGTCGTAGTTTTCTATAATAAATACAAGGAAGTGTTATTTTGTTTATTTAAAAAATAAATTATAATATTAATAAATATTCTTATTTTATTATATATACCTACTTTATTAAAATTGAAACAAACAAATATTCCTTTCTAATTTTTGTACTTAAAATCTTTCTTAGTATTATTTTTAATTTAATTTTTTTATGTTCATTTAAATTGAAAATATTGTTGTTCAATTAATTTCATTACTTTCCATAATAAACATCAGAAAGAGTTAATTTTGTGATTTAAAATATTTTAATATTTTTACTTTTGATAATTTTGTTTATTCCTAATACTTCATTACAAAATGTAAGTATTATTATTATTTTTTTTTTTTAATTTTTTTATTTTTTTTTTTAATTTTTTTATTTTTTTCTAAATTTTATGTAAAATAGTTTTAAAATTCTGCAAATATTTTCTATCGAAAATGTAACAACATCTGCACACCGGGAAGTTGATATGTATGGATTTTACTATCGAATTCTGATTTAGTTAGAGATAGCATCTTTTGATCTACTGATCTGATCTACTTAGTAACACCGTTCGGGAAGAAATGTACCACTAAGAGATATTTCCTTTTGAGTAACGGGATAAACTTTGTAATAAATATTTTAATAATAGAACTAATAAAATATATGAAATTGAATATAAAAAAATCAGAAATTATTTGTTAAAAAAAACTAAATTATTCCAAAAAAAAAACTATTATCGAAACAAATTCATAGAAAATAGAAATAATACTCGTATTACATGGCAACTAATTAATGAAATAACGGGTAAAATTGTGAGCAATATCTATAGTACAATAATAAATAACTTTAAAAATGAATCAATAAATAATATTAATTTTGCTAAATCTTTAAAGAAAATGTGCAAAAAATACCTCATAAGTGTAACATAAAAACGTTATTTAAATAAAAAATACATATTCAAAACTCAATTAAGTGTACAACAGCAGTATATTAAAAAATTAAAATTCCAACAAAGGAGCAGGAGTAGATGGAATTAGGCAAAAAGATCTAAACCTATATGCCTATATTTTAACACCAATTATAATAATTTTTTAACAAATGCTTTGATAGCGCTATTATACCAGAGGTACTAAAAACGTCTCTAATACGACCAATTCACAATAATGGAGCAAAAAATGACTACAACAACTACAGACCGCTAGCTATATTTCCGGTAGTTGGAAAACATGATTTCTAAAGAAGTATAAAATCATAAATTTCTAATCATAACGGTTTTCAGATTGTGAAGAATATAAATAAGCTACTAGATTATTTCTCAAATCATATAAATAAGAACAATCTTATCTCTTTTTATAGATTTTAGCAAGGCCTTTGTTATCTCATGTTAACCTTTTAAATACAACGGAGAGAAATTGTGTTAGAGGTAATGCATTAAACTGTTTTAAAAACTATCTTGAACTGAGGACATATCGAGTCCAAATCCTAAACGCAATCAGCGACAAAACCCTCTCATATAACGGTATACCTCAGGGCTCAAAACTTGGACCTATTTTATACTTAGTATATGCAAATGAAATGATAAGTACGCTTACAGACTGCAAAAGATTCACATATGCTGATGATATGGCTACTATCACAGCAGATAAAAACATAGATAATGCAACTCAATAAGATAGGTAAATGCTGATAGTGGTCATGATAGTGGTATTATAATAAATGCATCTAAAACAAAAATAATGTATATCAAACATAGATACCTCATTCACACCAACGTAACCATATAATTTCATGATTCGGATTGTCTTCATGATTCTGCCACCAACACCAACATTTCTAATATCGACAAATGTACAACAATAATTGAATTGCTAAAGTCTTACAAATACCTTGGTATATATACCGACGAAAACTTTAAATGGTTACCACACACCCAATACATCCGAAAAAATTAAGAAAATCAACATATAGCCCATAACACCTTAGCAATTGCACAACGTTTAATGTACTAAACACACATATTTTTCGTTAGCAGAAGCTTATATAAGGTATATATAAATATGGGGAAGATCAAATCATTACAATAAACGTAAAATCAAACTATAATAAACGTCTCGTAAACTATAATATAATGTACAATAACGTATCAAATAATATAACTGCAATCTATTTATTTAACAATAATAAACATATCTTCAATAATAGAATTCGAATAACCAACAACAACATCACCATTAGAAGCAAGAATAACATCGCTACGGAATTGAAAATATTAAACATCTACAGTGTGTAAAGCACAACCTTTGTGAAACTAACAAATCATTTGTCAACACAAGACTTCGATCAAAAGATAGTTTCAAAACACCTATGGAAAAAATATATTAGATGTATCGTTACCAAAAATCTTCAATAACCTACCCGTCGACTTATTAGATATTTCTTATATTCCAAAAAGAAAAAAATTCCTAAAAACACAATTTTTATCGTAGCATTGAATAATTACAAAAACCAAAAATAATAAATTTGTTTATTAATAATTTACTTATTTTAATTCCTGTTTTTCATTTGCATTTTATATTTCTTACATAATAATGTTAAAAGCACAAACAACTGCCTTATATACACTAAAAAACAATAAATAATTTTGGAATAAAATTTCACTAGAAGAATCTCTCATCTGTTTTGTTATTTATAATTTTTTATTTTATCTTCTGACACACCATATGATATAACAATGGGTTTTTCATCCAATGGCTTTAAAATTATGATGGATTTGTGGACTTGTTCGTTTATAACAAGAACAATTAAGATTTTTAAGAAACTAATTTTAAACATAATAAAAACATTGAACTCTTACACTTTTTATGAAAATATTGTCTTCCTAATGAAAATATAATATTTTCCAATTTTTCTCCGTTGACTTTAATTTTATTTCTCATTTAAAGGAATTTTGAATAAAAACAGTTTTATTTAAATAACAATTTTTTATTTTATTCA
Source organism: Protocalliphora azurea (assembly GCA_932274085.1). Taxonomy (NCBI): domain Eukaryota; kingdom Metazoa; phylum Arthropoda; class Insecta; order Diptera; family Calliphoridae; genus Protocalliphora; species Protocalliphora azurea. The sequence goes on along the minus strand of OW026523.1, from coordinate 139,543,387 downwards.
TAGTTCGATAAACGGTTCAGACGTATCAGTGCGCTAGTGATTGATTTGTGAAAACAAACTTATTTAAACTTTACAATAAATTATCGACTAAAATACATTCGTGATTAAAATTAAAAATAATTTATTGATATATAATTGTCTACTGAAAAGTAATAAAACTTAAAAATATACCACCAGATAATGGTGGAAAAAGTGATCCACCAGATAGTGGAAATAAAACTCCACCAAGTGAAGTGAATAAGAATTTGCCTCTTAAAATTACAACACCTGGTCCGAAATATGTTATAATATCCAGAACAGACGAAGGAAAAACTCTTACCAACGTGTCTCTATTTTTGATTAAAAAGGTGGTGGACTCTACATGCGGTGGTGAAGTATCAGAGTGTAAAAAGTTAAGGAACGGTACTATTTTAGTCCGCACCAAAAATCTCTTCTAGTAACTTATCATAATTCATTGAACTATGTCAAAGTAGTGGTATACTCCAATGATTTAAGAGGTATCCCTGATGAAGAAATCTTAAATGAACTTAATGAGCAAAATGTCGTAAAAATAGAAAAAATTAAAAGAAAAGTAAATGATTTGATCGAAGAAACAGGCCTTATCATCATCACATTTGGATCCACCACTATTCCCGTAGAATTGAATATTGGTTATGAACGGGTTAAGATTCGTACATATATCCCCTTACCTCTTAGGTGCAAACAGTGTTTACGTTACGAACATATAGCAAGAATATGTAAAAATAAAAAAAAAAATTGTTCCAACTGTTCCCAGGAATTTCACACTACCGAACAAGAAACCTGTACGAAAACAAAAAAATGCTCAAACTGTAAAGAGCTTATGTATTTAGACTCTAATCATACCGCTTTGGACAAGAAATGTTCAATTTTTCTAAAAGAGCGTGAAATAAAAACAATAATTACACTTGAAAGAGTGAATAAAAAAACAGCAAATACTATATACAAACAACGTCACCCAGATTCTTCATTAACATACTCCACAGTTGCTAAGCAAGCAACCAACAATATTATTTCATCAAACACTATAAACAACAACAAAGAAACAAATACATCACACGCTACTAATATCACTAACAATGAAGAGATAGACACTTCACCAAGCTGCTCTCATCACTCACCATTAAGAGAAGAGAAAAATATAAATTACTCCAACATATCGGATCTTGAAATATTGGAACATGAAATGGAACAAAAAAACAATATATCGCAAACAACAAAAACAACAAATGAGAACAATACTCTTTCGAAAACATCTGATATCGAAATATCAGAAAATGAAAAAGACTCAATAAAACAAACAAACAACAAAAATGTTATTATTTTGCCGAAAACAACATCTAACAGAAATAGGCAAAAACTGAAGCAGAAAACAATTTCTGGTAAACGATTGAAAAGAGTTTAAATTAAATTATTATTAAGCACAATGGATTGTAAAATACTTTATTATTATTTATCATACGAATATTTGGAGTTATACGAGATGAAGGAAACAAATTTCTTTATTCCGTGTAATTCCTTATGTTTACTTATCTTAAATACATTATCTTTATACTCAAAATTTCGTAATTTCTTTAACATTATTCAGTATTCTCTAATATTACCTTTTATATTTTTACTTAATCTTATATACGTCTCACAAGAGATACGGTGGTATATGCATCTTAACTCACAAATCCATTGAATTCAGACAAATTACACTTTCCGACGATTTTGACGCGTTATGCGTGGAAATAAGCTCTAGATTTAAATTTAACATTATTAATATTTACATTGAACCTCATCATAATTTAATGTACAATCAGCTCACTAACGTTTTAGATAATATACAGATTCCAAGTTTAGTAGTCGGTGATGTTAATGCTTGGCATAGGACCTGGGGTTCTCAAGTTAATAATAGAAGAGGCAATACCATTGAAGATTTTATAAATAATTCAAATTATTCGATACTGAACGAGGGTCACCTACACATATTAGTACACATAGTTCTTTAACACACGTCGATATCACATTTTGTTCCCCAAATATTGCCATCGCGGCAGATTGGTACATTGAGGAAACACCCCTTAGTAGTGATCACTTTCCAATAACAATATCTATGTTTCCCCATTATCAGAATCGTAACTCAAACTATAGACCTAGATTTAAAATAGACCAAGCAGATTGGAAGAAATATCAGGAAAACTCAAAGGTAATTAGTACAAAAAAACATATCTCAGACAATATTAATAAGGAAACGGGAAATATTTGCAATATTATACATCAAGCGGCACACAATTCTATACCAAAATTTACAGTTAAGTTGTAAAATCAAAGATCAGTTCCTTGGTGGAATGTAGAACTTCAAAACCTTAAAGAGTCCAAAAGAACAGCGTGGAAGTTGTTTAATCGTAATATGTCTCAGGAAAACCTATTAAATTTCAAAAAGGCTAATGCGTTATTGAAACGGAAAATAAAATAAAGCAAAAATACTGCAATGTCGAAGCTCACATCATCGATTAGTCCTTCTTCCACTACAGAGAAAATTTGGTCCAAAATAAGAACTTTTACAGGCTATAAGAATTCCCAACATTGCATTGCAACTGACAATTCTCAAATGAATTTTACTGAGGATAAAATTGAAATTGCTGATATTTTATGTAAATTCTGGTCTGAAAATTCGTATGATGAAAAATTCTCAGTAGATTTTATCAGAAGGAAAAAATCAATTATCGATAATCTCCCTCGAACCATGCCAAGTGCAGACGCAAAGTTAATTGACTCTAACATTAACTATATAGAACTTGAATCAACACTTCTTAAGTTAAAAGGAACATCTCCAGGTCGATGATTAAACAGCTACCAATTTCAGTAAAACAAAGAGTTTTACGTCTTTTTAACCACATTTTTAATAGTTATTTACCACAACAATTCAAGAATAGTATTATAATACCCATCCTGAAACCGAGGTCAAATAAGACAATCCAAGGATATTATAGACCCATATCCCTTAACCCATGATTAGCTAAAGTCTTAGACAAAATAGTCTCGAATAGGCTATGGTGGTTTGTTTTAAACAACAAATTATTAGATAGTCACCAGTATGGCTTTAAAAAAGGAAATTCAACAACTGATGCTCTTCTTTATGTAGACCATCAAATTGCTAATAGTCTTTCTCTTAAAAAACAGAGTATCACTAGATTTTGAAAAAGCATACGAAAAAATTGACATACATCAACTGGTAGCATGGAAGATTGGTCCTAATATAATTAGATGTATTTTTAACTTTACGACTAATAGAAAAATCGTGGTCAAAGTTGGTAATCAACTTTCTCAATATCTCCCTTTACACAATGGTATACCTCAAGGCTCACCCCTTTCAGTTATACTCTTCCTAATAGCGTATGACAAATTATGCAAAGTAATATCAATACACAAAGAAGTTCAGTTCGCTGCATTCGCAGACGACTTTAATATTACAGTCAGATCAAATAGATCTAAAAATCCTGTACTCGATCTGAACCTTTTTTTTCAAAATATTATCGAATGATGTAAATATTCTGGAGCGATCTTATCAACATCAAAATGTAGATATATACATTTTTGTAGGAAGAAACAATGTAAACCAATATTTCACTTGGATAACTTTCACCTCCAAGAAGTGAAGGATCTTAGGATTTTAGGTCTGTACTTTAACAACAGATACAGATGGAACACTCATGTTGAAAATCTCGCATCATCACTATCGAAACAACTTAATATTATAAAATGCTTAGCAAGCAGTAAATTTAATTGCAATACTACCACGTTAATATCTATAACAAGATCAATAGTTTTATAAAAAATTTCATACGGTCTACCCTTCTTCGCATACGCTCCTAAAACTTTATTGAGAAAAATAAAAAGTGTACTGAACTCTGCAATAAGACTATCGCTAGGAGCTTTTCGCTCGACACCTATTAATAACATGCTCACCGAATCAAATATTTCACCACTTGAAGTCCAAAGAAGCATTGCAACATCTAAGTTATTTAAATCGATTCACAACAACCCACCATTAGAACAAATCGTTAGAAAATTGGAAAAAAGGAAAAATAATAAATATAAAATTACTTCAACATTGCAGAGAATAATGGAAAGATGTCAGACACTTCACTTACCCCTTCACCCTTCAACCCCTACAAAAATAAGAACCAAACCACCATGGCACTTTAAAAAAGACTCTATAAATATGTCGCTTACAAAGTTTATCAATATAGAGCACTATTTTACGATTTGATACAATATTTCAGTGACTCCCATTTAGTTTTTACCGATGGTTCAAAGAATAATAACGCATTAGGTTATTGTATTATCAGTGAACTTAATATTATTAGATCATCTATTTTGCCTAGTTACTCGTCAATTTTTTCAGCGGAGGTAATTGCAATATTTGAGGCCATTAAACTGGTCAGAAACAGAAAAGGCAAATTTATTATATGCACCGACTCTCTGTCCAGTTTGAAATCAATTGCTAATATAAATAATCAGGAATATTACTCAAAAGCTATTAGAGATATCTTAATTGATATTTACTCAAAAATTCGACTGGTATGGATTCCCAGTCACTCGGAAATCACTGGTAATGAATTGGTAGATAGTGCTGCGAAAGATACTTTAATAAGAACTATGATAACAACAGCTAATTATAATAAAAGAGATATCATGACATTCATTCACAAGTACTATACTGAAAATAATAATACGATTCTGGAAACTTCGGACTGGTATAGGGAAGTTAATCATCGGAATATTTTAATATTTGAATATTTACAAAATAATATAGATAACTTTACAAGAACTGAACAGATAAAAATAATCAGACTCCGATTGGGTCATGCAAAATTCTCCTACATTCACCTTATGAACCTACAGATCCAAATTCTTTGTAATTGCAACATCCCTTTCCCCAATGATCTGAAACACATCCTGACATCTTGCCCCAAATTTACTATTCAACGGGAAACATTTTCCACAACAACAACCCAATTTCATGTTTAACCAGTCCGACAATAGCAAACATGCAAAGTGTTATACAGTTCCTTAAAGCTACAAATATTTTTAATTTAACATAAAATTATATCCTTTTCATTGAAATATTATTATTTTTTCCTTTCATGATTGTATTCACTTATATTTTGTACATATATTATATTAATAACATTAACATAATTTCGTCATACCGAATGTATATTTAATTTTTATATATATTGTTCTTTAGTATCTGTAATAATTTTGTTCGTTTTGTAAATTCTCGAGCTTAAGACCTATGTTGCTAAAGCTCTTCTCTTTATTATCTTATAATTTTAAGTAAATAAATAAATAAATATTTTATTATTTCTTCAAAAATGTCAAAAAAGTTCGATTGAGAATATTGAATTTGTACATTTGTGTACAAAGCCCAATTTTATGAATATCCACATATATATTAATTACTGTAACTATTTTACTGTATTATTATCACATTTGTCATTACAACCGCCAACATTCGATATTGATTATCTCTGCCGAGTTAGTAAATTTTATTTCAAACAGACACAAAAAACATGAAAAAACATTATAATTATATACTATTGACCATATGAGATGAAAATCTATTAAATTTATTAATTTTGGATAATTATAACTACTTTCCAATTTATTTTACTAAAACTCTATAATGGTAATAGTTTTTTCTGTGTGTGTTAAAAGTTTTTCAACTTTTAAAACATCTAGGGGTTACGTGTGCAAGTTGCGGACTTGACTTATATTACATTTTTGTAGTAAATAATTTGCTTTACATATTACCTAGAAAATTATATAATCCTTACACTTCACAGAGAAACATGTTTTTTTAGCCATTGACGCTTAAAATTGTGACGTGATGGACAAATTTCATTTAATTTTGTACACCATATCAAGCTAAAGGAATAAGAATTTTACAGAATTATTAGCGATATGGTTTTTTTGCGATTTTGTTGACCTGTGTAATTAGCGAAATATTACAGTATAATTTTTCAATAAATTTCAAAAATCTTACTCGACTTTGAAAGAGAGAAGGTATATTTTGACCCCTTAGCGACCATATGCATATAATGCGCTAATATTTTCTGAGACTAAAAGCGTTTATATATTTTGCTTCTTTTTGTCGCACGGAAGGATGCACTTGTTTTTTACCACTCTATTTAACAATATGAAATTATTTCACTATTTTGTATGAATTCTTAAAATCTTTATGCAATTCAATTATAGACCAATCTTCGTGAAATTTGACACACTTATTTACATTTATAAAAGACTCATTTTTGCTGAATTTTATTTATATCATGAATAATTAAAGAGATTAAAGCCACATTTCGGAAGGACATTTGTTTGGTGGATCCTAAAAAATTTCAGTCCACTTCGTTCTTATAAGTATCAAAGTACATATATAGATAATGCATTGATACTAATATCTAGATGATTTTATGCACTTTAGGGCGATTCCTGAAAGTGGGTTTATATGGGAGCTATGATAAATTATGGATTGATTCTCATAAAATTTGGCAATGTTGTAACATTCGTATGGGATTTATGCATGTCAAAGTGATTTTCGGAATTGGGTTTTATATGGAAGCTATGCTCAATTGTGGATCGATCTTCATAAAATTTAGTACAAAGATTGAAACTTGTACTTGAAACTTTCTCGCACCGAATTTCATTAAAATATTCATATTTTAAAGCCATTTTTGAGTGTTTAAACCCTATTCCGAGGGGCCATTTGTATAGGCGCTAGATGAGCTAATGGACCGATCACAACCAAGGATACAAGGCTTTTTCCTTGTATCATAAAAGTCCCACGTGCTAAATTTCATTGAATTATGTCCAAATTATACATGTATATCCAGCCAGACATCGTTAGATCAATTTAAAAAGTGATTATAAGTCAAGTGGTATACCTGAAGGTGGGTTTTGAATAATTTTATAATACAGCGTTTACATTATATAGCTCCTAACAATACGCACACCACTAAACATTTTAAACGAATTTACAACAAAATCTAGATCAAGGGCATTAAACAAGTATCAATAATGAAAAAATATTAATACAAATTTGTATTGTTTTGGAGTTTGAATCATCCCCTTAACTTTTGTTTCCAAACATTGCTTAACAAGCAGATAAAAACTGAAAATTTATTGCATTAAGATAATCAAATATTTATTCAAAAGTTAAAGAGAGTTAGAGACAAGAAAAAAATATAATTATAAAACATTAAGACAATTAAAATTATTTCATTTTAAAAACAAACAGTATCTTTGAGATTTTCTCTAACAATATTTACCAAGCCAGCCTCTTTTTTTCCGTTTCCTTCCGACCGAACTATTACACCCAAATCAGTAAACTTATCTTCCAATTCAGATGCAATTTCTTGCAGTTTTTCTCTTTCATCTAATAATGCAGCTATAGAATATATAGCACCCTTAACTCCTGCATCCAATTCAGCACCATTCTTTTTCAATTCGTCCACCTTTTCTTTTAGCATTGCCTCGACCTTTTCTAATTTTACTTTGGCATTTTCTAAAATGCTTCTACCTATTTTTTTCAACACAGCTGCCCCTTCTTTTAGCTCCGCTTTTTTTGCAGTCAAATTAGACTCAGTTTTTTTTAAAGCATCGTTAATTTGTTCTTTATTTTCGTTGCCAGCAGTTTCTAACCCATCTTTCAGTTTATACACATCTTCCTTCAAATCATTGACTATTTTTTCGTTTTTCAATTCAAAAATCTTTCTTCTCAGTTGATATATTTTTTCTTGTGACTTATTTCTATCATCTTTTAAGTCATTTACAATTTTCTCTAAAGCAGCCTTAGCATCTTCATCTAATTCCGCACCATTTTCTTCTAATTCGGCCATCCTTTTCTTAAGCGTAATCTCGATTTCTTTCAATTTATCTTCAGCATTTCCTAGAGCATCTTTATTTGATGTTCCCCAATCAGCTTCCTTTTCTTTCAACTCATCTTTTTTCGCACTCAAATCAGCCTCGAGTTTTTCTAGAGCATCTTTAATTTGCCCTTTCTTTTCATTGGGAGCAGATTCTAACTCAACTTTCAGTTTATAAATTTTTTCATTCAAATCAGCAATGGATTGCTTAATATCACGTGTTTTTTCGTTATTCAATTCAAAAATCTTTCTTCTCAGTTGATAAATTTTTTCTTGTGACTTATTTTTTTCATCTTTTAAGTCATTTACAATTTTCTCTAAAGCAGCCTTAGCATCTTCATTTATTTCTGCACCATATTCTTCTAATTCGGCCATCCGTTTCTTAAGCGTTATCTCGATTTCTTTCAGTTTATCTTCAGCATTTCCTAGAGCATCTTTATTTGATGTTCTCCAATCAGCTTCCTTTTCTTTCAACTCATCTTTTTTCGCACTCAAATCAGCCTCGAGTTTTTCTAGAGCATCTTTAATTTGCCCTTTCTTTTCATTGGGAGCAGATTCTAACTCAACTTTCAGTTTATAAATTTTTTCATTCAAATCAGCAATGGATTGCCTAATATCACGTGTTTCTTCGTTATTCAATTCAAAAATCTTTCTTCTCAGTTGATAAATTTTTTCTTGTGACTTATTTTTTTCATCTTTTAAGTCATTTACAATTTTCTCTAAAGCAGCCTTAGCATCTTCATTTATTTCTGCACCATATTCTTCTAATTCGGCCATCCGTTTCTTAAGCGTTATCTCGATTTCTTTCAATTTATCTTCAGCATTTCCTAGAGCATCTTTATTTGATGTTCCCCAATCAGCTTCCTTTTCTTTCAACTCATCTTTTTTCGCACTCAAATCAGCCTCGAGTTTTTCTAGAGCATCTTTAATTTGCCCTTTCTTTTCATTGGGAGCAGATTCTAACTCAACTTTCAGTTTATAAATTTTTTCATTCAAATCAGCAATGGATTGCTTAATATCACGTGTTTCTTCGTTATTCAATTCAAAAATCTTTCTTCTCAGTTGATAAATTTTTTCTTGTGACTTATTTCTTTCATCTTTTAAGTCATTTACAATTTTCTCTAAAGCAGCTTTAGCATCTTCATCTAATTCCGCACCTTTTTCTTCTAATTCGGCCATCCTTTTCTTAAGCGTAATCTCGATTTCTTTCAATTTATCTTCAGCATTTCCTAGAGCATCTTTAGTTGATGTTTCCCAATCAGCTTCCTTTTCCTTTACCTCATCTTTTTTCACAGTCAGATCATCCTCGGCTTTTTTTAGAGCATCTCCAATTTGTTCTTTCTTTTCATTGAGAGCAGATTCTAACTCATCTTTCAACCTATACACTTTTTTATTTAATTCAGCAATGGATTCCTTAAGATCAGCTATTATTTCGTTTTTCAATTCCAAAACCTTTTCTTTTAGTTCAGATACGGTTTCTTGTAACTTATCTTCTGCATCCCTTAGGGCAGTAATTTTTGTCGCTAAAGCAGCCTTAGCTTCTGCACCTAACTCAGCACCCTTTTCTTTTAATTCCTCCAACTTTTCTTTCAACACGGCCATGACTTTTTCTAAGTTAACTTCAGCATTTTCTAAAGCATCTTTAGTTGCTTCTTCCGAATCTGCTCTTTTTGCAAACAAGTCAGCCTTGGCTTTTTCTAGAGCATTCATAATTTGTTTTTGCTTTTCGGTCGGTGCAGTTTTTAATTCGTTTTTCAACTTGTTTATTTTTTTCTTTAAAGCTGTAATGAATTCCTTACGCTCAGCTAATTTTTCCTTTTTCAATTCAAGAATTTCATCGCGCAGGTCATATACATTTTCTTGTAGGTTATCTTTTGCATTATTTAGGTTAGCTATTTGTCTCTTTAAAGTAGCCTTAGTTATTATACGCCATTTATTACCCTTCTCTTCTAATTCTTCCTTCTTTTTCTTAAGCAAGTCTTCGGTTTCTTTTAATTTTGCTTCAGCTCTTTCTAAGGCTTTTTTAATAACTTTTTGCAAATCAGTTTCTTTGGCACTCAAATTTACCTCGAGTTTATTTAGAGCATCGCTGATTATGTCTTTCTTTTCATTGGTAGCAGTTTCCAATTCAAGTTTCAATTTGTCCATACGTTCTTCCAAACCTGCGATTGATTCCTTTAAAGTAACAAATATATTTTGTAAATCATCTACCCCTTGTTCAAAAATAATATCCTTTATGGATATAAATTTACAAATAATTTCATTCCTTTTTTCTATTATTCTCTGCCTTAAATTAGATAAAACAGTTTGTTCAGATTGAGCCACTATGACAAGAATAATGACCAATAGGCCAAAATATAAAGAAAAGAACTTCATCGTTCTTTTTTAGTTTTGAATGTTATATACTTCAAATGCGCTAGCAATACTGACTTGCTTGCAAACACCAGAATGTTGGTATTTATACCTAATAATTACTGGGTGCATTTAACTTAATCTAGAAGTTTTGAGTTATGCAAATAACATAGAATATTCCATGCAAATAATTTATTAGTTATATTAATATTATTTTCTTTTTTTTAATTCCATTTTATGCAAATAAAGACTAATATTGTTATGGGTGTCAATATTTAGAAAAGTAAATAACATCTGCATAAATATTTACCAAAAAAAAGTATTACTTTTTTTTTTTAACAAATTATTTATAACAAACTTTATATTATATCAATACGTTTTATAATATTAGATATAAAACTTTATACAATTTTAATTAATTTAAATTCAGTATATCTGTGGTTAGATAAAGAAAAGAAAAATAGGAAAAGAGAAAAAAAAAATAATAGAATAATAGAAAATAAAAATTATCGACAGTTTAAGTACTAACTACATACAAAATAATTAAATGTAATAAAGTTATGTATTGTTAGATAGCTACAGCTTTTTGTAAATCAACTTTAAATTTTCCTTTAATATAGCTTTTTCTCTTTTAAGTGTCACTTTTGGGACCTTAGAGCTCAGATCATGGGAATTGTGCATAAGAACGATAACATCTCCTTTAGCCCAAATTAAATTGCATTCCATAAAATCAGCCTGTTTAAAATTATAGATCTACTTTCAGAATATATTGATTATACAGCCTTGTGGCTAAGATAGAAAAAGAAAGGAACTTTATGCCCAAAAGCAAAAACAATTATTCTAACGAAGAAATCTTGTTTTGTCAGAAAGATGATTTCAATAGACATTTGAATATCATTACTATGACTCCATTCCCTACAAGAACTCAGAGTATGCTATATGTGGTCCTTAGATGAACATTGAAGAAATTACAAACAGAATAAAGGGGATAAAAAAGAGGTAATTCGAAACATACGGGCTATTAAAGTATTTAAAATTTACCTCTAAGGCTTAGTAAAATTTATAAGGAAAATTTATGCAAAGAATCTCTTTAAAATACATATTTTATATATATTTTATATAGTTCCCGAAAAGACAGAATTTCTGTAAAAAAACAAATGTTCTCTATAAATAATTCGAGTATATTTATGAAAAGGTTTAATGAAAAATATCTACAAATCTAAAAAAATTAATTTATTGTAGAAACTACAAAACTGGCCAAAATTAAATGGCAACTTTGCAAGAAATTAACCTACACTTAATTTTTCTAAACACTTAGAGCCAGTTTTTCACTTCCAGAATCTAATCCGCCATTTGTGTTTTTAAGTATGCGATTTAATCTTTTAGTATTACCATACTGAACGGCAAATATTTGTATGGTATTTTGTGCAAATATCAAATGTTGTTATCAAAATAACAGTTTTTTTTTTAATAAGAAGAAAATATGGAGAATTTTTTATTACTATTTATGGAAATTTTAAGAGAAATACAGAAATAAAATCCATGTTTGGTCATCCTTGGACTCGACGTTACAACGTCTGAAATGTTTATTACCTCCTAAATACTTAGAACTCACTAGTTAGAGTTATGTTATAAATATAATGGTTAAACTGACTATATTAATTTTCCAAATTGTTAAAGTTTTTTATGTTTCTTTGAATTTATACATATCGTCACCATCTTTTTGTAAATGAGTATATGAATATTTCATCACAATAGCAAACTCTTAACATTGGCGTCTTAAACTGGTATATAGAACGAGATGATCGACAACTCTAAAATAACATTTAACGATTAAATTTAATTCCATCTTTCCCTAGAATTCCAATGTATTAATCGATATATTTGAAAATATCTTAATTAAATTTAGCGCTCAATACATATATATATATATATTTTTTTTTTTCAGGGACGAACCTTATAAATAAAATACATTATATGATTGAATAAGATATATAATAGCATTTTGACTCCAATATAGCCTTTGGTTTGAATGTTAGCTCCAGCATCTTGACTCGCTTTTAACATGGAAATATTAACTAAAACCAATGACATATTTCATTTTTTTTTTTTTTTTTTGAAGAATACTTATTAATACTTTAAGTCATAGCTTGTACACGCTTTGCAAATATTTTATTGTTATTTATTTGTTAATAAATATTAAATGAAATAAAAGCATATTGTTTTAATTTGTATATCAAACTGCATTTGTCAAATATAAACATATTTAATAAATAAGATTAGTCATTATGTCATTAAAAACAAAATATTAGATGATTTTTGAATATTCATATTGAATGTTTGTAGAAGTGTAAATAATTTGGAATTGACACAGCTGCAGTTTGTGATATGAAGTCAATCTTAAGTATCGAGGGCCTATATTAAAAATCTTCTATCTCAGGATTTCGTGAATCTGCGTTTTTGATGTCATTATATGTTCTATAACAACGCTCATCTGTATTATAAAATTCAAATGAAAATTCAGAATTTTTCCATTTTTTTTTTTTCTTTATCTCTCTGAGTAATATTTTTTTTTTTTTTTTTTTGACAAATTAAATATAATACATACTAATTCTTACTAATTCATACATCCTGAATATGAATATGAAAATTTTTAATTCGGCTGAATAGTTCTTTAGATATACAATAATAGATATTCACTTTATATGGTGGGTACTACCCCATGTAAAGCTACCCTACCTATTTTTATATAAATTAAGGAACTTGACAGGAAAAATATTCTCACAAAATTTCGAGATTTTCACTATAATAGTTCCATAGATAAGCGATAATTATAATTTATCTATTTTCATATCAGTTATAATTCTTGATAAGGAAATTATTCCAACACAATTTTAAAACTTTTTCTCTAATAATTTTTCATTTAAGCGATAAATAATTTGTACTTCACTAATAATTATTATCTTGTTTGTATAGGGGGGCCCATTTCCTCTGCTCCGATCCCAAAATAAAGTAGCCTATTTAACTACGTTGGTTTTTTTAAATTATTACTAGTTTATAAACTTTAAGAATCATACATTAAATGGTAATTAAATGTAAAAATGTGTTATATACAAAACCCTCTATCTCGCTTCAAAATTGCCAGTATTGTAAAATACTAAAAACAAATTGTACGTAAAATTTAGCAATTTCTTTAAATAAATATTGTAAAAGAAATTATGTGTAATACTTGCAAAATGAGAGAAATAAACGGTTTTTTTGCACTCCTGAAAAGTTATGTTGTTCGAGATAGATTTAAATATAGTCAGCTGATATGAGTTTAAAATTTTAAGTAATTTGAAAATAAATCTTTATAATTTAATGGCTTATTTAATGCTAATTTACGTTAAAAAATTACAGAAGTGTCACCAAAAATTCCATAGCTCTTTTAAAATAATATAACAGAAACTGATCCGAAATTATATGTAGATATATAATGTTAAATTACTGGACGCATTAGTGACGTAGTAAGATGTAAGATGAATTAAATTACCAGTTTTAAGAACTGCAGGTTATTAGTACAGTTCTAACAAATTTTGCACAGCATTTAAGCCTAAAATTATGCTATTGCTTGTTCTTATGAAACGTTATGAAATTTATTAAAAATGTCAATGAATCGATAAATTCATATAGGAGTCAAAAGTAACTAAGATTGTAATTATATTCGTCTATCGAATTAATTGGTAAGCTTTTGGAATCATTTGAGGACAATTCATACCCATAGAATTCAACAGCATTAATTTGAATAAAAGCTATATTTTTTATCGTACATTATTAGAATTTTCTGTCCTCAGATATTCCAAAATAAATTTGGAAAGTTGAAAGTAATTTTAGAATTTTGAATAAAATTTGTTTTTTAGTTTCAAATGGAAAACCGGACAGTCAGGTCAAAAATACTTTAACCGCAATTTTTGTCCTTTATAAAGTGATGTAAAAATGCCTCAACAAGAAGATTTTATTCACATATTGAAAAATTTATTTTTCAAATACTTTGTATTTTGTAATACATTTGTATTTATTTTTAGATTTTAGACTGATTTGAGATTAACTTTTGATATATAAATAATTAAGTACGATTTTTATTTAATGCTTATTGTAAAGTAAACCTCAATTTGAATTCAAACATTAAACTGAAACCCTTGGTGTATGTTTGAACATTGAAAAATATACATATTTGATATTAAACACAATTATCTTTCAAAGTTTTCACTTGCTATTGTATTTACTTGTTGCACAAAAATTCTAATCACCGATCTGAAGTCGTCTCCAGGGGATCACGAATATGTTGCTTGTGAGAACCCCTGCTTTACGACTCATCTTTCAAAACGTTAATACCTAAATTGCGGTTTGAAATTTTCTAATATTCCAAAAGTTATTAATAAATAAAGTACATATTTTCATCCGAAATTTGAATGAAAGATAACAAGCCGCATATAATAGTGGTCGTTTAAACTATAAGCTTCAATTTACGTTGCTGATACTCAATCTCGTAAAATTATTTTGTGAGGTAGTAATTACTTTTTAATTACTTTTACGTTCGACTAAGAATTAAAATTACACAAAAATATTGTTTCCTATGGGGAACTCCTCATACAAAATTTATGTCATTTCAAATTTGCTTCGTTCGATGCTCCTTTTTTCTATTGGGTATAATGGTAAAAGAATAATTTTGTTTATTGTTTTGCTAATACACATATTACGCCAATCCCAAGTGCAAGTGATTTTTAATTTAGAGGAAATTTCGTGATCACATACAAATTTAGATGAAGATTTATCTGCTTCGATAGCGTATTTCTCCAATTGACCAAGTAGTGAAGTGTCATGATTGTTGGGTCTACAGAGAGGATTGGAGAAAAGAAAAAAAAAAATTTTAGCTGACAAAGTGACGTTCGAAAATGTCTGCTCAAAGTGAAATAATATAGTTAAGCATGGTCACCAAAAACATTTCAACACTTTTGGACATTATTTTACTGCTGAATTGTTTCACCTTTTAAAATTGTTCCAATGGGTCAATTTCTTTGAAATTTTAATTTTCTTTAAAGCTATTATATTCAAGTATTTAACTGAAAAGAAAAATTATTTTTTATTCATTTTTACAAAATAATTTATATTTTCGGGAATACCCTCCATAATAGCTCTATTGTTACCTTTTTATTGCTTTGTTTAGTCAGCTTTAAGTATTCTTTAAATATGTTTTATTTACTATGACCAATTAGTGTTTGGGATTTCCTGAGATATTTCTTTTTCCGGGAAACGGAAATGAAAAATTATAAAAAATCACTGATTTCTTATAAAGAATATTAAATAACAATATACATCGTAATTAGTTAACTAAAAATAATATTAAAATATGATGCATCTTTCAAGATTTAAACAATTTTAAATATATTACACAAAACTTATAATCGGTTGAATATGAACATTCTAGAGCAAATTCTTGTACTATTTTCTACCAAATTCTGATAACGTAACTTTTTAGGAAAAATTGTAACTTTTGTGATAAAGGCCTGTAAATTTTCCGAGCTACCGCTGGCAACTTTGGATTATAAAGTAGTAATTCCATTTTGTCATATTGTGTCCGATCTTATGGCTTATTTCTTTTATTATTTTATGATTCTAGTTTTACATATAATTGAACAATCCTACCCTTATTATTATCCCACTCTATCAGATTATGATTTGATATTATTATATTATTATACCACATTGTCATAATATGATTATATTTTATATTATTATTTATATTTTATATTATTATTTATATTTCATTTTATTATTTATAATTTTTTTTTTTTTTTTTCAAAATAATAAGGAAAAGTGTTCGCTAGCCAAAAAAAACATATTTACATATTATTCGTATAATGAAAGTTTTTTTAACTAACCATTTTAATTGTAGTTAATCAATATCTTATTTTACTTAAACTTCACTGAGCATAACTAAGCTTTGTTTATTTATATTTATTCATATATAAACTAAATGAAAATTACAATGAAGTTGGAAAATAAACATTAAAAACAAAGTATATTTAAATACAAACAAGTTGTAAATTTTTCTACTAAGTTTCTGAAAAAGATAAGTATTATATTTATTTACTTGAAACATTCTATTGTCTTGGGAATAATATTAAGATAGTTTAAAAACAGAATATGGTTTAAGAACAAGGAAAAGACTGCAAATATTTAATGGTTGTAGAAGTAATGATATTTTATTTTATTTTATTATTAAAAATTTGTTGCTGGTAAAAATATTTAAAAACATATAATTTTTGTAGTCAACCATATTAAAATTTGTATTGAGTGTAAACATTATACGAAAAAATTTAGTAAAAAATATTGTTATCATGAACACAAACTTATTAAAATTCAAGAAAATTAATAATGAGAACATAATATTGTTGTAGTGATAATGCTGTAACCATGTTTTTTCTCTGCGTGTATTGTAAGTTATATTAAAAACTAAATATCTTAGATTTTGATGTTAATTAGATTTTCATGTCAAAAATTAAAAAAAAAAAAAATAAATAAATCTTAATCTGTGGTATTATATTTACGTTTCAATACAAATAGATTTTCTTATCGTTTTATTTCAATTTTATCTTCATCTTACATTTTAATTAATTATTTCTAATTGAGAGATGTAAAACACAATTTTGGAAAATATTTAAAATTGGTTCTATTAATCGTTTTAAAATCCTCATTATTAAATTCTTGAGACATTCTATGACGAGAAGTTTTAAAATTTTTGAAAAATAAAACATTGCGTATTTTATTATATTCGATAGGGATTTTCAGATTTTATATTGAATTTAGTTTTTATTTTCAATATTTATCTTTTTAATTTTATTTTTTTAGCAAACTTATTTATCTTATTTTTGGTAATGAAGAACAAATTTTTGACAAATCTTTATATTCAGTATTAAATTAAAAATACCCTTAGGAAGTACTGTGTGTACAATAATGTAACTTTTCATTAAGGCTTTAAAAACAGCAATATTTTTTAAAATAATATTAAATTTCTCGTTTTCTCGGGAAAATTAAAAAAAATTCCTGAGAATTCCCAGACCCCAAGCCCTAGACCCAATACATTTAAAATGAACAACAGTTCTTAACAGTTTAGTGGATTGGCCTCCTTTGGTATATATAAAAGTTATAAACTACGTATAAATAAAAAATCTAGTAAAATCCTAACTAGCATGAATTAAAAAAAAAAAAAAAATTGAAAAATCGTTTTAGTATGTCAGTGTTGCTAGCTTATCCTTTTAAGGTTAAGTCTACCTTTTTTATTTCGCTTTTTAGTTTATATAATATTTAATTTAATTTTAATTCAGCATATCTGTGGATAGATAAAGAAAAGAAAAGGAAGAAAAGAGAAAAAAATAGAATAATAGAAAATAAAAACTATCGAGAGTTAAATTATTAACCATATACAAAATAATTAAATGTAATACAGTTTCGTATTGTTAGATGCTTTTTGTAAATCAACTTTAAATTTTCTCTTAATATAGTTTTTTCTCTTTTAAGTGCCTCTTTTGGGATCTTAGAGCTCTGATCATGGGAATTGTGCATAAGAACGATAACATCTCCTTTAGCTCAAATTAAATTGCATTCCATAAAATCAGCCAGTTTAAAATTATAGATCTACTTTCAGAATATATTGATTATACAGCCTTTCATTATGGCTAAGATAGGAAAAGAAAGGAACTTTTTGCCCAAAAGCAAAAACAATAATTCTAGCGAAGAAATCTTGTTTTGTCAGAAAGATGATTTCAAGAGACATTTTAATAACACTACTACGACTCTATTCCCTACAAGAACTCAGAGTATGCTATATGTGGTCATTAGATGAACATTGAAGAAATTACAAAAAATTTAAAATTTACCTCTAAGGCTTAGTAAAATTTATAAGGAAAATTTATGCAAAGAATCTCTTTAAAATACATATTTTATATATATTTTAGGGAATTATTTATAGTTCCCGAAAAGACATAATTTCTGTAAAAAAAAAAACAAATGTTCTCTACAAATAGTTCGAGCGTATTTAAAGGTTGAATGAAAAATATCTACAAATCTAAAAATTTAATTTATTATGGAATCTACTAAAGTGACCAAAATTAAGTGAAAACTTTGCAAGAAATTAACTTAAGCTTAGTTTTTCTAAATACTTAGAGCCAGTTTTTCACTTCCAGATTAAATGTCAATTATTTATTAGTTAATCTAAAACTTAATCTAATCCGCCATTTGAGTTTTTAAGTATGCGATTAAATTTTTTTAGTATTACCATAATGAACGGCAAACATTTGTATGGTATTTTGTGCAAATATCAAATGTTATCTTCAAAATAACAGCTTTTGTTAATAAGAAGAAAATATAGAGAATTGTTTTATTACTATTTATGGAAATTTGGACTAATAAATTAAATTTTAAGAGAAATACATCACAAAGTCGATGGTTGATCATCCTAACGTCAAATAAAAAAATTGATAAAAATTTCTTTGGTATGAACTCGACGTTACGTCGTCCGGAATATTTATTACCTCGGGAATACTTAGATCACACAAGTTATAATTTTGTTATAAATATAATAGTTAAATAAAATATATTAATTTTCCAAATTATTATAGTTTTTTTATGCTTCTTTGAATTTATACATAACGTAACCATCTTTTTGTATATCTGTATATGAATATTTGATCACAAGTTTAAACCCCCAGCTTTGGCCGCTTTAACTATTAAATAAAATGACATGATTGACAACTCAAAAACAACATTCAACGATAACATTTAATTTAGTCGCTAATATCTAAGTGAAAAACTGACCCTTAAATACACATACTGAATTATACATCTTAACGATATCCGTCTACCCTTAGAACACCAATATATTAAAGTGCTAATCGTACGTCTGTTATATAGTCGAAATACTTTAAAATATAAAATTTTAATTTAGCGCTCAATATATTTTGACTTTTAATCCTTTTTTCAGGAATTAACCCTATAAATAAAATACAATATAACCTCAAATTTGAATGTTAGCTCCGGCATCTTGGGTCGCTTTTAACATGAAAATATTAACCGAAGCAAAAATAAAATTTTTATTACTTTTTTTTTTTGCAAAATACTTATTTGTGCTTTAATTTATAGTTTGTATACGTTTTGAATATATTTTCTTGTTATTTATTTGTTAATAAATTTTAAACGAGTAAAAACATATTGTTTTATTTATAGAACAAACTGTATTTGTCAAATATAAACATATTTAATAAATAAAATTAGTCATTATGAGATTAAAAACAAATTATTAGATGAATTTGAAATATGTATTTGTATTGTATGTTTGTAGAAGCGTAAATAATTTTGAATTGACACAGCTGTTTGTGATATGAAAACGATCTTAAGTATCAAGGGCCTATATGCAAAATTCTCTATCTCAAATTTTAAATGAAAATTTATAGTCTTTCAATTTTATTAACAATTTTGTATACCCCTATCTTACAAAATAAATATTTTATTTTTATTTTTTAGTGCCAAACCCTCTATCTCTCTAAGTAATTATAATTATTATATTTTTTTTGACAATCTAAATATAATATATAGCAATTCTTACTAATTTATACATGCTGAATATGGATATAGCAAAATTTTTATACAGTTGAATAGTTCTTTAGATATACAATAAAAGATATTCACTATGGAAAGCTACCTTGCCCTACCTATTTCTTTCATTGTAATAGTTCCATAAATATGCAATAATTAAGATTTATTTTGTATGGGCGGTAAAACTTCCCCTAAAGTTACCTGCCCTATGTTCATGTCAGTTATGATTCTTGATAAGGAAACTATTACCACACAATTTTAAAACTTTTACTTTAATAATTTTTAATTTAAGCGATAAATAATTTCTACTCAAATAATAATTATTATTTTGTTTGTATCTGCTTCGATTCAAAATAATTTAGCCTATTTAACTATGTTGGTTTTTCTAAATTATTAATTAGTTTGGAAGTTTTAAGAATCACATATTAAATGATAATTAAATATAAAAATGCTTTAAAATGCAATACCCTCCATCTATTAAAAAACAAATTGTATGTAAAATTTTGTCGTGATATTAAATAAATATTGGAAAAGAAATTATGTTGAATGCTTGCAAAATAAGAGTAATGAATGGTCTCCTGAAAAGAAGTGTTTTTTTTTTTTTTTTGAGATGTGAGTTTGATATGGGTTTAAAATTTTGAGTATAATTTATAGGTTTATTTAAGAGTTTCCGAAGGAAAGGCCTTGATATATTAAGCACTAATTTATGTTAAAATAAAATTATAGGGGTGTCAGCAAAAATTTAATAGTTATTTTTAAAATAATATACCAGAAACTGATCCGATATTATATGTAAGTGTGGAGAAAATTAAGATGCCTAAAAACAGATAACTAAAGTTATATTACTGTTCGCATCAGTGAGGCAACTAGAAGTAAGGTGTCATATTAATTTAAATGAATAGTACATTACTAGTTTTAAGAATTGCATGGTGTACACCACTGTAATACATTTTTCACAGCATTTATTTAAGCTTAAAATTATGCTACTGTTTGCTTTTAAAAATTATTTTGATTTAAAGTTAAAACTGAGAAATTTATTAGAAAAAAGGTGTTTTCAATACTTTAAAACAAATGGTTCGAAAAACGTTTTATGGGGGTCGCGAAGAACGTTTAACTAGAGACACATTTAATTTTTTTTTCGTTGTGTTTTAAAGTCGATATAGCAAATTTACGTACGTTCATGTTTTTACGAAACGCTTTGAAATTTAGTAAATATATTAACGAATTGATAAATTAATTATTTAATTCAATTAATAAATAATTGAATTAATTGATCGCTCATTATAATATTTTGAATGATAAAGAAAAGCTTTTAGAATCATTTGATGGCAAATCAAATCCATAAAATTCGACAGTAATTTGAATTAAAGCTATGTTTTCTATCGCATATAATTAGACTTTTCTGGATATTCCAAAATAAAATTGGAAGGTTTAAATAATTTTAGAATAGCGTATGTGTGAGATTAAAACAATTACCGATCCTCACACTTTTGTGGAAATAGTCTATTTTTAATAAAATTGTGCGCTGTTATTAGTTTCAAATAGAAAACAGGACAGCTAGATCAAAGGTATTTTAATCGCAATTTTTGTACTTTATATATACTTTAATACGTGAACTTGATTTAAAATTGAGAGTGATATAAAAATTCCTCAACAAGTAGATCTTATGAAATATTCATTTGTATTTACTTTTAGATTTCACATTGATTTGAGATTAATTTTGTATATATAAATAATTTTATTTAACGCTTATTGTGAAGTAAACCTCAATTAGAATTCAAATCTAAAATTGAAGTTTTGGTCTATGTTGAACATTGAAAAACATACATATTTGATATGAAACATAATTATCTCTCAAACTCTTGATTTACTATTTCATTTACTTTTTGCACAGAAATTGTAATAGTAGATCTCAAGTTGTAATGTTTCAAGGGAGTCGTGAATGTGTTGTTTATAAGAACTTCGTCTTTCGAAACATTAATACATCTACTTAAATTGCGGTTTGAAATTTCTTTATATTCCAAAAGTTATTAATATTAATGCTGATATTTTAGCACTTTCAGTGCTAGATTTCGCAAATTCGAACAAATCTCTATCTACTTTATACCACGTAGTTTGTATTATTTCATGATCCATTGGAATTTGTCTGGGATTGAAATTTCTATATTTAATGCAAGTTTCGCAATCCAATACTATATTATATATATCATTGAATCTTTTGCAAGATTCTGACACCTCTGAATACCTAAAAGCTCTTCGTGTAACTTTCCAAACATTTCATATCGTAAGCATTTGGGTATTATAAGTCTATTGTCTTTCAAAAAAAAGCCATCTATAATAATAAAATAAGACATCATATGCTTTCTTATTCTTAGGCCATCCTTACTTTACACAGTCTTTTACTTTTTTAAATACTACATCAATTTTCTGGTAATTCTATATTTTTATAATAATATGACAATGTAAATCAATATTTTTATATATTTCAACTAGAGTATTTGTTTTTAACAGAGCCCTAGATGAGGCATCGGTAATGTGAAGATACTTCCCTGGTTTATATACAACCATCAAATTATATGAAGTAAGCCTTATCATGAATCTTAGAAGTCTTGCAGGTATTTTATGCAAAAGTGCATTAAAAAGCGAAACAAGTGGCTTCCGATCTGTCTCTACAATGTCATTATGACCATATACATATTGGTGAAAACGTGTGCATCCAAATGGGATAGCAAATAACTCCTTTTCTATTTGAGCATAATTACTTTGACAATACTTTAAAGACGCTGATGCATACGCTATGGGCCTTGCATCGTGCATAAGAACAGCGCCCAATGCAAATTTTGATACATCGACTGATAGAGTTATCTATTTATTGGGATTGTAATACGTCAATACAAGAGCATTTGTTATCTCCTTTTTCAAATTGTTGAATTTGTCATTTTGTGCGTTACCCCATTGCCATAAGTATTCCTTCTTTAATAAATCCCTTAAGTGTTTGTTCTTCGCGGATAAATTTTCTATAAACTGACCCAGATAGTTAACCATACACAAGAATCGTGAAGTTTCTGAGCATTTTTTGGTACTGGCATTTCTAAAATAGAATTTACATTGTTCTCATCAAGCCTAACACTCTTTTCACTGAAATCGTGTCCAATAAATTTTATTTCCTTTTGTAAAATTTTGCAATTGTCTTTATTAAATCGAAAACCTACCTTCATGGTCCTTTCTAGTACCTGATATAAAATTGTATTATGATCTTTCAAAGTAGTAGCATGAATTATGAAATCATCCATACATATGATAGCACCTTTAATATCAAAAAATAGTCTAACCATCTCGGCATGAAAAATTTCTGGTGCTGAATTAATCGAAGAAAACGATATATTCTAAAAGGTGTTCGGAAAGTGAAAGTTTCGATGACTCTTAACACAAAGGCACCATCCAAAAACCGGAATTTGCATCTAAAGAACTAAAAAATTTGGATTCACTCAATTTAGATTTAAACTCATCTAGGTTAGGAAAAGAAAACCTAGGCATAACAATAACTTTGTTTAGACTTCTAGAATCTAGATATAATCTCAACGATCCATTTGGTTTTGTTACAAAAGCAATTGCATTAACCCATTTCGTTGGTTCTTTTTCTTCGAAAATGAAATTTGAACTTTTCATCCTCTCCAGCTCCTTTTTAAGCTATTCTAAAAAAACTGAAATGTACCCTACGAGGAGGGTCATTAATCGGCTGAGCATTTTCCATAATTTGCAACCTATTCTCGTTATAAAGTTTCGAACAAGTCCACAAATGCAGCATTTTTGTAAAGCCATTGGATGAAAAACCCATTGTTATAAAAAGCTATAAATAAGAAAACAGAAGACTTGAGATCCTTCTATTTGTGAGAGTTGTTGAGAATTTAGTTGCTTTTGTCAGCACCAGGATGAAATTTTTCAAAATTTGATATTTTTTTTTTCAAAATGAATAATGGCAAGAAATGTTGCTTCCAATTAGTATTATCAAACTTTCGTTTAAATCAGTTCTTTTATTTATTGGTCATATAATTATAGAAATTCTACTCAACAACATAATTTCTGAGCAACGAATTTGTAATTTCTACTTCTAAGTTTCAAACATGTATTATTTTTAATCTGCATAATAAAAAATAATATAAATTGCAAAAAAAAATATTTGTTTTAATTGGAGCGCCCTAATATCCATATGCATAATTTGTAGATATTACTTTTATCGTAATTGAATTACCTTTCCTAGTTTATTTATAACTATCGTAATATTTAGTAATTGAAATCAAATTATGAGATAGTACGTGAACGGAATGAATTCGATTGGCTAAAAATTCAGTCGTCACAACGAATCTGTTTTCTATGTGCAAGAATTTCTCAATTAAAACTCATAAAACCATGGAAAAATGAGGTCAAAAGAGTGGGTGTAGAGGGGAAATTTGTATTTGATATAACTAACACATGATCGTAGATCTCAAAAATGGTAAAATTTTTGAAATCGCTTTTAAAGGAAATGCTTAAACATTAAAAGTTTAAAAAAAATAAAAATCTAAATTTAAGTAGCGAAGTGAACAAAAAATTCGAAAAAATCATCGTGAATAATTCCGCTTAATTCTTACAGCTTAGACTAAATATAGTGAGAAAGTTAAATAAAGCATTTCGATGACATAACAATATTAATAGATATAATATTTTTATTTGGTACAAAGATGTACACTTACATAGGACTTATTTGTTCCAAATTTCATTAAAATATTGTTATTTTTAAGGTATTTATGACCCTTGAATCCTTATTCCGGGAGGACATTTACATTATGGCTATGTGAAATAATGGACCGATAACAACGAATTTCAATAGGAATAGTTTTTGGACTATTGGTGACCTATGTACCAAATTTCATTTAATTATAGACGGACTGACAGACATCGTTAAACTGATTCAGAAAGCGATTGTAAGCCGATTACTATACATCAGGGTGGGTCTTGCACCAATATTTTTTTTTTTTTTTGTTATAAACCCCACCTATGGTGGTGTAGAGTATCAAAATTAATGTGCTTTCTCAATATGAAAAGTCTAAAAATTATAAGTGGTATTAATATATTAAGACGAAGTTGTGTGCATAAATATTATATCACTTGGATTTTGCGGCAATGTTAAATTCTCGAGTTAAATACTTTATTTAGACTTTACTTTATATTTAATTTTTAGGAAAGAATAGTATTAAACTAAGATATATTAAAAACATAACTCAAAACTGGACACCATCTAAGACTAGAAATATATTAGTTTTAGCTTGAATTCCATCAAAATGCTTATTGTGTAGCCAATTTCGAAACTTATAACTACAAAATGTTACAAGTAAACATATTTGTTGAATTTTTGCATATGGACATATTATGGTTGGAAAATCATAAATCGTTTGTTTTTTTTACCACATTTTGTTTTTCAAATAATAAAACCAACTTCATTATAATTCTCATTCCTTTAAGACATGGTTTTGTTATATTCGTCTTGATTCATATAATATGAGATATTAACAAGTTAGAACGCTATATTCGGCTGTGCCGAATCTTTTGTACCCTTCACCACTTTACCAACAAATAAAAAGAAATAATAATACATTACATTTGTTATACAAGCAACGCTGTAGATAAAATGGTTAGCGTACTTAACTGTGCAACAAAGGAAAGCGAATTGGTGGCCAGGGTTCAAATCACAGCAGAACCCATATTTTTTTTAATATAGTTGACGACAATGTGCATGACGTTGTCGTTTAGATTGTCTTGCAGGATATTAGCGTCTTTTGTTAAAAAAAGTGATCAATATTTGTTCGGAGTTGTCGTCTTTGTGACGCCGAGAACTATGTCAAATCATCAAGATATTATCGATAATGTCTGCACGACTCGGAGAACTGTGCTGTGTCAGCAGCATAAATTGAAACTTATAACTTCAACGACTACGAGTATATGGCACTGTTGTCAGAATATGTAATTGGAAAAGTGCTAAATCGGTCAAAAAAATTATCAAAAAATATAAAAGTATTGAATTAAAAATAATGTAAAAAGTACTAAAAAGCATTTAGGATAGTTTTATAAAATACTCATAGCATTTTGACCTCTTCAAGTGATAAATCTAGCAACAAAGTGCTAAAATGGCAATACTGGTATATGCGGTTTATAATCTTAATTAATCAATAATTTTTTAATATAAAAAAATTTAAAATCTCAATTTAAATAGAAAGATAAATCGTAAAGCAGGAATTCTCACTACCCCCTTGAGACAACAGAACTTGAGACTTTTGCAATTTTTGTGCAACAAGCAAATGAAATAGTAAATCAAGAGTTTGGGAGATAATTATGTTTAATATCAAATATGTATGTTTTTCAATGTTCAACATAGACCAAAATTTTCAATTTTAAATTTGAATTCTAATTGAGGTTTACTTTACAATAAGCGTTAAATAAGCGTCTTGTTTTCCATTTGAAATTAATAACAGCTCACAATTTTATTAAAAATGGATTATTTCCACAAAAGGTGAAGAGGATCGATAATTGATTCAATCTCGCATATACGCTATTCTAAAACTACTTTAAATCTTACAAATTTATTTTGGAATATCTTGGTCCAGAAAAGTCTAATTATGTGCGATAGAAAATATCAAAATATTATAATGCGCGATCAGTTAATTTGATAGACGGATATAATTACAATCTTGGTTACTTTTGACTCCTATATGAATTTATCAATTCATTAATATTTTTACTAAATTTCAAAACGTTTCGTAAAAAAATAAACATAACTTAATTTGCTATATTGACTCTTAACTACCAGAAATAAAATACTAAAATGTATCTTTAATTAAACTTTCTTCGCGTCTTTTACCTAAAACTTTTATACGGAACTCATTTGAGAACTATTGGTCGTGAAGTATTGAAAGCACTTTAATTCTAATAAATTTCTCAGTTTAAACTTTAAATCAAAATAATTTTTAAAAGCAAACATTAGCATAATTTTAACCTTAAATAAATGCTGTGCAAAATTTATTAGAACTGTTCTTAAAACTGTTAATGTACTATTCATTTAAATTAATATAACGACTTACTTCTAGTTACCTCACTAATGCGACCAGTAATTTAACATTAGATATCTTTTTTTAGGCAAATTAATTTACCCCCCACTTATATAATATCGGATCAGTTTCTGTTATACTATTTTAAATATAACTATGGAATTTCTGCTGACACCTCTGTGTTTTTTTTAACGTAAATTAGCCTTAAATAAACCATTATATAATAGAGATTGATTTTCGAAATACTGAAAATTTTAAACTCATATCAACTACATATATTCAAACCGCTCTATCTCGAAAAATATTATTTTTCAGGAGACAGTTCATTTCTCTTATATTGCAAGTATTCAACATAATTTCTTTCACAACATTTATTTAAAACCTCTGCCAAATTTTACATACGATTTGTTTTTAATGTTTTAAAATATACAAAATGTGTTCCACCAATTTTGACCTATGGATGCCAAATCTGGTTTAATAAAGCTACTAAAATTTGCACAAGAAAATTACAGATAATACAAAATTAATATCTGCAAAATAATTCATAACCTACACCCCAGATATTTTAGTGATCTACTGCATAGAAACTTTATGCGCAAAATGTTTAATTCATTTGTATTTAATGAAAAATGCGGAACGTCGCAAGATAACAATCACTAAGACTCTGTTTTTTTTATTTAGATGTTAATTGTTGTAATACATTTAAGTAAATTCTCATTACAATGTAGTTAATTATTTTATAAAGGTTTTAGTAAAGTCAATAAAAAAATATTTTGCAATATTATCAATTATGCAGCGTAATAGAGGGTTTTGTATCATAAAACATGTTTATATTTAATTACAATTTAATGTATGATTCTTAAAGTTTCCAAACTAGTTAATAATTAAAAATAAACCAACATAGTTAAATACGATACTTTACTTTGGAATCGAAGCAGTGGGAATGGTGCTTTGGTTTGCTTTGGTTAATACTTTCATTTAAAAGCGAGCCAAGATGCCGGAGTTAACATTCAAATTTAAGGTTATATTGGATGAGACTAAAACCAAAATGATAATAAATCTGTTACTCAATCATATAATGTATTTTATTTATAGGGTTAGTTCCTGAAAAAAGGATTAAAAGTCAAAATATATTGAGCGCTAAATTAAAATTTTATATTTTCAAGTATTTCGACTATATAACAGACGTACGATTAGCACTTTAATATATTGGTGTTCTAAGGGTAGACGGATATCGTTAAGATGTATAATTCAGTATGTGTATTTAAGGGTCAGTTTTTCACTTAGATATTAGCGACTAAATTAAATGTTATCGGTGAATGTTGTTTTTGAGTTGTCAATCATCTCATTTTATTTAATAGTTAAAGCGGCCAAAGCTGGGGGTTTAAACTTGTGATCAAATATTCATATACAGATATACAAAAAGATGGTTACGTTATGTATAAATTCAAAGAAGCATAAAAAAACTATAATAATTTGGAAAATTAATATATTTTATTTAACTATTATATTTATAACAAAATTATAACTTGTGAGATCTAAGTATTCCCGAGGTAATAAATATTCCGGACGACATAACGTCGAGTTCATACCAAAGAAATTTTTATCAATTTTTTTATTTGACGTTAGGATGATCAACCATCGACTTTGTGATGTATTTCTCTTAAAATTTAATTTATTAGTCCAAATTTCCATAAATAGTAATAAAAAAATTCTCTATATTTTCTTCTTATTAACAAAAGCTGTTATTTTGATGATATTTGCACAAAATACCATACAAATGTTTGCCGTTCATTATGGTAATACTAAAAAAATTTAATCGCATACTTAAAAACTCAAATGGCGGATTAGATTAAGTTTTAGATTAACTAATAAATAATTGACATTTAATCTGGAAGTGAAAAACTGGCTCTAAGTATTTAGAAAAACTAAGCTTAAGTTAATTTCTTGCAAAGTTTTCACTTAATTTTGGTCACTTTAGTAGATTCCATAATAAATTAAATTTTTAGATTTGTAGATATTTTTCATTCAACCTTTAAATACGCTCGAACTATTTGTAGAGAACATTTGTTTTTTTTTTTACAGAAATTATGTCTTTTCGGGAACTATAAATAATTCCCTAAAATATATATAAAATATGTATTTTAAAGAGATTCTTTGCATAAATTTTCCTTATAAATTTTACTAAGCCTTAGAAGTAACTTTTAAATACGTTAATAGAGCGTATGTTTCGAAGTACCTATTTTTTATTCCCTTTATTCTGTTTGTAATTTCTTCAATGTTCATCTAATGACCACATATAGCATACTCTGAGTTCTTGTAGGGAATAGAGTCGTAGTAGTGTTATTAAAATGTCTCTTGAAATCAGCTTTCTGACAAAACAAGATTTCTTCGTTAGAATTATTGTTTTTGCTTTTGGGCAAAAAGTTCCTTTCTTTTCCTATCTTAGCCATAATGAAAGGCTGTATAATCAATATATTCTGAAAGTAGATCTATAATTTTAAACTGGCACAATTCCCATGATCAGAGCTCTAAAATCCCAAAATAGGCACTTAATAGAGAAAAAACTATAATAAAAGAAAATTTAAATTTGATTTACAAAAAGCATCTAACAATACGAAACTGTATTACATTTAATTATTTTGTATATGGTTAATAATTAAACTCTCGATAGTTTTTATTTTCTATTATTCTATTATTTTTTTTCTCTTTTCTTCTTTTTCTTTTCTTTATCTATCCACAGATATGCTGAATTAAAATTAAATTAAATTTTATATAGTGAATATTATATAATACTATAATACACAAAAAATATGTTTGTTTTTTAAAAAATACATATTTTGGTAAATACTTATGCAAATATTATTTACTTTTTTTAATATTGAAACTCACTATAACAATGTTAGTCTTTATTTGCCTAAGATGAAATTTAAAAAAAAGAAAGAATAATATTAAAATAATTAACAAATTACACAGTACAACAGCCAATCTGGGGGGTGAGAAATTCCAAGTCAGGGTGATGGTACTAGGTCAGTATAGTAAAACCCTCAAAGGGTTTGGCGTTCGTATGTGTCAGTTTTTTTTTATGATCTTTTAAATTTTTTCCTTATCTTGATGTTTTTTCGCTTAGTTGTAACATTTTGGCAAAAACGTAGTTTAACATAACTCGAGAACCACTTGTCCGATTTTGCTAAAACAAACTCAAAAAAATTTAGAATTACAATTTCTTTAATCCGTTCATATAACGTTTTTCTTTATAATCAACAGTTTTGCCGGTAAAAATAAATTTGTGGAGAAAAAAAAAAAAAATATTTTTTTGCCTAAAAATTAAATTTTTTTTTTTTTAAATTCATAAAAAAATCAAAACGGAAAAAAGGATCAAGTGTTATTAATTTCATGTAAAGTCACATAACCTATAAACAAAATGCGACATAGATCATAGAAATCGATTAACGCGTTCTGCTTTTATTTACAATTAAGTGAAGGTATCCCATTTTGACAAGAATATTGATATTTGTTTTTATTCAAAAAAGTGTCATTTATCGCCTTTTTTATAAATTTTCCCCAATAACTCCAGACTTCTGGCTATAAACTACTAAAAAAATTAAGTAAACATTTTTATAATTTTTTATTTTTATTTTATTTATTTATTTTAATAAATATTGCCTAGACTTTTTCGATGGTGGTTGTTCGGGACTAGTGGCTGTGACTTTCACACCGGGTGCCAACAAATTGTTTGATTTCAAAATGGAAGCCAGCTCTTCCGATTTATGCTGTGTTAATTCCAACTTGGCAACAATTGAATCAAGCTTATTTTGATTTATTAAAATTGGCTCATTGGATACTGATGGCTCATATGGGGGATCATCACGTGCATGATATGTCGGAGCAGTCGTAGAAGAGAAAATATCTGGGCTAGAAGCTTTTGGCACAGAAATGTGGTCCGAATGAGGCAATTGTGTTGTGGCACTTGCAACACCAACGTAATTATACGATTTTCTTATCCTTTTTGCGGCTCCTTTATTCGCACATGCATAGCAATTCAATGGATTGTGACCTTCGCCAGGATTAATCCAAGTCATTGGGATACCGAATGGCATACTTTCACGTCTTCTATTTCTCCAATCCATTAGACGGTTGTAGCAGCTTTTACACACTATATTTGGTACCCAATTTTCGTTCACTATAACATTTCGGATGAAGTACATCTCGTATGTTTGAACAAAATCAGTACTGAAATTTCCCCTTTTTTTATGTGTTGAGACATATTGACCACAGCAGTAGCAAAAGCTATTTATATCTGGCTTGCACAGTTCCATATTCTGTTCTCTTTTGTTGACTTTTAAAAAACTGGAGAAAAATCACTTTTACTGTTCGCGTTCGTCGGCACTTGTTGAATGACAAAAATCACAGAACCAGTGTGAGAAAGAGAAGAAGTATAATGACAATGCATGTTTTATGTGAACATTACAGAACCAGTGTTGCCACATCAATATTTCTCTTTTAGTACAGTAGAAAAATATGAGAGAGTTCGGCTTGTGAGTGTCAATGTTTTCTCCAAATAATGTTGTGCATATCTGGAGCAAATTATTGAAATTCATACATTTACCTAATTGTGAATAAATGAGAAACGCGTGCATCGATTTTCATGATCTATGCCTTTTTTTGCTCATGAGTTATGTGACTTTACGCGAAAGTAATTAGTTTTGGCACTTTTTTCCATTTTGGATTTTTTATGAATTTAAAACAAAAAATATTTAAATTTTTAGGCAAAAAATACTTTTTTCCCTTCATACATTCATTTTTAACTTCGAAAGTGTTGCACATATAGGAAAACGGTATAGAAACAGATTAGAGAAATTGTAATTCTTAATTTTTCTAAATTTGTTTCATCAAAATCGAACAAGTGGTTCTCGAGTTATGTTAAACTACGTTTTTGCCAAAATGTTACAACTAAGCGAAAAAACATCAAGATAAGGAAAAAATTTAAAATGTCATAAAAAAAACTGACACATACGAACGCCAAACCCTTTGAGGGTTTTACTATACTGACCTAGTACCATCACCCTGACTTGGAATTTCTCACCCCCCAGACAATAATCCCAAAAATGTTCCACAGTGTTTGCATGGAATATTCTATATTACTTGCATGACTTAAAACTTCTAGATTAAGTTAATGTACCCAGCAATTATTAGCTATAAATACCAACATACTGGTATTTTAAAACAAGTCAGTATTGTTAGCGCATTTGAAGTAAATAACATTCAAAACTAAAAAAAAGAACGATGAAGTTTTTTTCTTTACTTTTTGGCCTATTGGCCATTGTACTTATCCCAGTGGCTCAGTCTGAACAAACTGTAGTATATAATTTAGAGGATACTATTTTTGACAAAATTTATCTTGATTTACAAAATGAAGTTGTTATCTTAAAGGAATCAGTTGCTGTTACTGAGGAAAATATAAACATATTAGTGGTATTCGATGTTCGATGCGTTTTGTATTGCAAAAGTTTGCACTTGCAAATGTTTTGACATTGATTGTGAGCGCTCTAATTATTTCGTACTTCGAAATACTAATGCAATTTTTGCACTAAAACAGCTGATCTACATAAAAAATGTCTAAACGTAGTTTTCAAAATGCCAAGGAAAAGTGCTAAAGAAAAAATTGTTGAATTTTTAGAAGAAGAAGTTGCTGAAGAAATAATTTGGAATGGGGGTACCTACACATTTAATGGTTCTGTATATAGAAATCTATTCTTTTTAAATTATTGTTGTTTCCAGAAATTCTAAATGATGACGATGCTGTTGAAGACAGTCTGGATGAATTTGAAGAAAATATATTTATTGCATTGTCTTGTCGCCGTGGAATTTCTGATCCAGTTTCCAAATCTGCCATTTGGAGAAACGATATACTTACAAATTTGGATGACGAAAGGTTTAAGCAAATGCTAAGGATTAGTAGAGATCAGTTTAAAGAGCTGCTTAGTATAATAAAGCACTCTGAAGAATTTAATAAGCTCCATCCATGTAAACAATATTCGGTTGAACTACAGTTGGCTGTTGTGCTATATCGTTTAGGTTCTTCTGGGGAAAGTGCAGCATTCAGAAAAGTTGGATCTTTTTTCCGGATTGGAGATGGTGGAACAATATCTGATTTCATAAATAGAATCTTTTATGTTCTTTTATCTCTAAAATCTAAATATATATATATTGGCCAAACGAAATAGAACGTGCAGAAATTGTTGCTGACACTGTGGACAAGCTACCATTCTGCATTGGTTATATCGATGGGACGGAAATAAAATTAGCAGAAGCTCCTATTGTTGACCACGTACAATATTTTTCCAGAAGTCGGATATACTCAGTTAAGGCACAAGTTGTATGTGACCATAAATTACGAATTCGGCATGTTGTGGTAGGCCACCCTGGGAGTTGGCACGATGCTCGCATATATCGAAATAGCACACTTTTCAAAAAAAAATGATGAGTATTTTTCTTCACAACAATGGATTGCAGGAGATTCAGCGTATCCTCTATCCAAAACATTAATAACACCATACAGAAGTAACGCAAAGCAACTAAACAGAATTTCACGAATTGAATTCAATTTAAGGCATAGCCGTTATCGTGTAAGAGTAGAGCATTGTTTCAGTCTTCTTAAAGAAAGATTTGGAAGCCTTAAAGAATTAAGAATACGTGTTGCAAACAAAGAAAGCCATCAGCAGTGCAGCGATTGGTTTTTAGTTTGCTGCATACTACATAACATGTTAAAAATGGAAAATGATTGTTATTTTGAAAATACTTACGACTATAAAAACTTATGCGGGGAATCACCGGATACAGACGAATCTGCGGTAAACATCGATGGAGAAATAAAACGTCAAGCTATTTATTCGTTAATAAGAAAGTAAACATTTATTTAATGAAATCAAAAATTAAAAATCATTTAATTCTGTTAGTAAAAATAAAAAAATTCAGTTTTATAAAATTCTATATTCTAGATTATAGTCTAGTCTATAGTCTATTCTATAGTCTAGTCTATTATATAGCCTATATGTAGTGTAGTCTATAGTTTAATAGTTTGTACTTTGTTGGCTTTATTAATTCTGCCATTTAGATTGCAATTGATTCCACTCTCTAATTGCTATTTTAATAATAATATTAGTTGTTTTGATGTTTGTGTCTCATGTCAATTTCATATTTTTTTAATCGCTCATCTTTTTCGATTTCCATTACTTTCAGTCTCTCGTCTCTTTCAATTTGTTTCGCTTTCAGTTCTAATTCATGTTTTCTTAATTCTATATCCGCCTTCATTTTCTCCTCCTCTAATTCCATTTTTTTTTTTTATTAAATTCTACTTCTTTATCTTGTCTTTCTTTTTCCCATTCAAACTTTCATTTAAATAAAGAAGTTCGCTCTGCTTGAAAGGCGGCAAGATAAGCTGAGGATGATTTGGGAGCATATTTCTTAATTTTTTCCGCAAATTCTTGTGCTTTTTTAGAAATTTCCCCATTTGAAGTCTTTGCGGTTTCTTCAGAAGTAGTTTCTACAACAGGAACAAATTCACTATCTTGTGTGGAGTTATCCTCAACAATAAATGAGATATCATTTCTGTCCTCTGTTATTAACGACTCATCCATTGTTGTTGGCTCTCCCGAATCAAAAATTTGGAACGCCAATTCATTTTGTGTTTTCTCACCAAAAATTTTACTTAATTGGTGATAATGGGGACACATTTGTAAAATTTTTGCTTAAAAAAAAAAAAAAAAATATTAAAAACCTTCACTTTTAGTTATTTAAAAATGTCTTGAATGCTCACCTTCTACACTTGAGGTTCCCGTATCACACTCCAAGAGTCCTGCCCCCGTAGAATTGCGCCAATCATTCGCCTTCTTATAAGAGGTCTTGAGATACCTCACTTTCCATCTTATAAGGTCCCAAGTGGCATTGATGCCGGTTTTTGATATTAATTTTTTATAAAAAATTTGTGCTGTGGGTACCTAAAAATAAAATCAAAATAAAAACTAACAACTAATAATATTTGTTTAAAAAACTTACCTCTATATTTGTGGCCTCCTCCAAATAATCCAAAACTATTTTTATTTCTTCAGGCGTCCACTTTTTGTTTGGTTTTTCTCTTTTTATTTTCTTCTGCGGTATTGTTTGCTCCATTGTTTTAATTTTATTTATTTTATTAGTGTTTACATCTGTTAGCTGTTTAAATGTCAGAGTTGCAAACGCAATACACGTAACGAAAAAACTATACCATTTTAGTATTGCATGAACGCAATGTTGTAACAAATGCAATTGTGTGTATTTTGTTGTTGGATTGCAATAAAAAGCTACGATGTTTTGCATTTGCACTTTTACAATGCCATTTGCACTGAACACTGAACGCCGCTATTGAAATGTGAATTGGATGTTACCAATGAAAATAAAGCTAAAATTGTAAATAATCTAAATGAACTCGAGTTACATTTGAGTGCCAAAAAAGCTAATTTAGAAAATACTGCTAAAAAAACCTTTGGTAGAAGCTGAAGCAAAATTAAAAGCAACGGAAGACAAGCTTAAGAAAAAGAAAGAAGCATTGAAAGAAAATGGAAAAATGGACTGAAATTTCTAGGATCCACTAAACAAATGTCCTTCTGAAATTATTCATGATCAATGTGGGTCTTACACCATTATGTTTTTGGGTGATATCAGTATGATAAGACAACATTGTGTGCATAAATATTATTTGACTTGAATTTTGCTGGAAAAATTTAAAATTTGCGAGTTAATAGACATTACTTTATACTTCATTCTTATGGTAAAATAGTACTAAAATAAAATGCATTAAAATTATAACTCAAAATTAGAAACTATTCAAGTCTGTAAATATGTCATATTTCAGCTCGAATTCCACAAAAAATACTTATTGTGTAGCTAATTCCAAAAAATTTAACTAAAAAGAGTTGCAAATGAACATAATATGTCAAATTTTTACTCATGGACATATTATTTTGTTTTTCTAAACCATTGAATGTTTGTTTTTCAACTATATTTACTCCAACCATTTTATACTAAGTGCTTTGCTTTAATAAAAGACCAAATTCATTATAACTCTCATTTCTTTAAGACAAGATTTTGTTATATTCGACTTGATTCAAATAATATGAGATATTAACAAGTCAGAGCGCTATATTCGGCTGTGCCGAATCTTTTATACCCCTCACCACTTTACCAACAAATAAAAAGAAATAATATTTTCATATTCATACCTAAAAATATAAAAATGGTCTGGGTTCAAATTTCAGCAGAACCCATATTTTTTTTAACATAGTTGACGACATTGTGTATGACATTGTCGGTTAGATTGTCTTGTAAGATATTAGCGCCTTTTATTCAAAAAAATTATTGATATTTGTTCGGAATTATCGTCTTTGTATCATCGAGGACAATGTCAAATCATCAAGATATCGTCGATAATATCTGCACGACTCGGACTACTGTGCTACTGGTTGCTTATACAAAAAAAAAAAAAAAAAAAAAAAAAAAAACACACACACGACCTTGAGTATTAGCAGCAAAAATTTAAACTTATAATTTAAACGACTACGAGTATATGCCAGTTTTGCCAGATTATGTAGTTGGAAAAGTGCTAAATCGGTAAAAAAAATTATTCTAAACTATTGTATTGTAGCGAACGGCATTGTTAAATTGTTTTGTAAAAAAAACCATATTTTCGTTGCTGTTATAAAATTGAGTTCAAATGATAATATAAAAACAATTTTTATTTAAAATTATTTGTAATATTAGGAAATAAAGCAAAAATAGGTCTGATATTTTAAAACTGACAACTAATACCGTCAAATTTTTT
The DNA here is from genome assembly GCA_932274085.1 of Protocalliphora azurea. Classification (NCBI taxonomy): domain Eukaryota; kingdom Metazoa; phylum Arthropoda; class Insecta; order Diptera; family Calliphoridae; genus Protocalliphora; species Protocalliphora azurea. The sequence goes on along the minus strand of OW026523.1, from coordinate 139,506,527 downwards.
ACAAAATACTTTCAAAAAATCTAAAAGTATTGAATTAAAAATACTGTAAAAAAGTGTTAAAAAGAATTTATCATATTTTTTATGAATCTTCAAAGCATTTCAAACCTCTTTTACTTTTTGTAGATTATTTTTCAAAATATATAGGAGCAAAGCATCTAAACGCGATATTTTCACGTCAATACGTTATAAGTAAATTGAAAAGTATTTTTGCAAGACACGGTATACCAACTGTTATGATTTCGGATAATGGTCCACCACTTAATTCAAAAGAATTTAACATATTTTGTTGAGATTAGTTAATTGGTTATCAAACATCTAGTCTCTATTTGCCAAGATCTAATAGCCTTGCTTAAAGCTCTGTCTAAACATTTAAGAAAATGTAAAAAAAAATGTAGTGAAAAAGGTACTGATTATTATAAATAAAGAATCTAAGACCCATTGACGTAGGTGAAATGTTTTATTTTAAAAAGAATTCTATATCCGTATCGTTACCAGGTACAGCAGTTGATGTGTGTAAAGAACCTAGATCCTACTGTATAAAAGATAATAATTGATTTACTTATAGAAGAAATTTCATTTAACCTTGTACACTATATGAAGTTGAAGGAATAAGAATTTTGAACAATTATTTGCAATATAATGTTTTCTTTTTGCGATTTTGTTGACCTGTGTATTTTACGTAATCTTACAAAACTGTTCTTTTAATAAAATGCAAAAAACTTAATCGACTTTTTAAAGAAAAAATGTATATTTTGGCCTCTAACATATTCTGAGTCTAAACGCGTTTATATTTTTTGCCTCTATTTATCCGACGAAAGGATTTTTTAACACTCTATTTAACAATATGGAATTATTTTTATATTTTTTCATTAATTTCATAATTTTCATTAATTTTTTAAAATTTTATGCATGACGTGATTATGATATTAACATATATATGGCTTTTATACGTGTTACTGTGACTCTCGCATTGATAAATTAAATACCAATTATAACTAAATTTATCAACAGACTTTTGACTTTCGTTAAAACCACTTTAGACTTTGAAAAGAGTGTTGGACTAATTTACTTATACTTTATAAACATCAACATAAACATATAGTACCCCAATCCCCTTTGGTGTAAGTTATACAAATTAATATTCATACAATATAAAATATTTTGTTTTTCAAATTGACATTAAAAATTTGCATTAAGCGCAAACTTTTTTCTTAATTTTACATCAAAAAAACTTCATATTTTCAAGGATACCAGACAGTCATGCTATATCTTGCTATTTTAGCTAATGCCAAGTTTTGTTCAGAGCTACCCCACTGTGTTTTATATATTACACTTCACATAAGTATGTTCACAATTTTCCACAAGTCCCATTTTTCGAATCATGATGCATATACACAATGGTGTATATGAATATTACTTGTTTTTTTTTTTTAATATTTGCTAACTTCAATTCAAAAAAAAAAAAAAAAAATTATAATAATAATAAATAATAAAAAATAAAAAATTTATATACATAAATATAATAATAATAATGTAACTAAAAAAATAAAAATAAAAAAACATAAATAAAAATACAGCATTTATATTACACTAATCCTAATAACGCTCAGTGTAATGATACCTGATATTACAACACCACTAAATCCTTTAAACGAATTTACACCAAAATCTAGATCAAGATCATTAAACAAGTATAGATATTGAACTTTTAACATTTATTTTCAAACATGGCTTAAAAACAGATAAAAACTGAGAAATATATTAATAAAACATGAAGACCATTCAATTTGTTTCATTTGAAAGAATAGACATAATAGTTTCTCTGGCATTTTCTTTGACCACATTTACCAAGCCAGCCTCTTTTTTTCCGTTTCCTTCCTACCGAACTATTACATCCAAATCAGTAACCTTATCTTCTAAATCAGATACAAATATTTGCAGCTTTGCTTCTTCATCATATAATACAGATACAGTATAATATAAAGCACCCTTAACTCCTGCACCCAATTCACTACCCTTCTTTTCCAATTCGTCCGTTTTTTCTTTTAGCATGGCCTTGACTTTTTCTAATTTAACTTTGGCATTTTCTAAAATATCTTTAGCTATTTTTTTCAATTCAGCTTTTTTTGCACCCAAATCAGCCTTGGCTTTTTCTAGAGCATCCGAAGTTTGTTCTTGATTTTCGTTGGCACCAGTTTTTAATTCTTTTTTAAATTTATCCACTTTTTCCATTAAATCGGCAATAGATTCCTCAGCCTTAGCCATTTTGTCCTTTTTCAATTCAAAAATTTTATCACGCAGGTGAGACACATTTTCTTGTAGCTTATTTGTTGCAACGTTTAAGTGAGCTATTTGTCTCCCTAAAATAGCCGTAGGTATTTTGGAATTTTTTGTGGAATTCGAGCTGAAATAATACATATTGAATAGTTTCTAATTTTGAGTTATAATTTTAATGCACATTATTTTAGTACTATTTTTCCCTAAGAGTGAAGTATAAAGTAAGGTCTATTAACTCGCAAATTTAAAATTTTTCCAGCAAAATTCAAGTCAGATAATATTTATGCGCACAATGTTGTCTTAACATACTGATATCACCCAAAAATATAATGGTGTAAGACCCACATTGATCATGAATAATTAAATAGATTAAAGCCACATTTCAGAAGGACATTTTTTTAGTGGATCCTAGAAATTTCAGTCCACTTCGTTCTTATAAGCATCAAAGTATATATACTTGCGAAATTTTTTTACATTGACAGACAGATAGACAGCCAGCCAAACGGAAGAATCTCGAATAAGGAAGTAATGTTAAGTTGAAGTGAGTGTTGGAATAATTTTCTTATACGTTATTAACATCAACATAAACATATATTACCCCAATCTTTTATGGTTTAATAAGTCAAATTTTAGAACAAGATCATTAGGCATTAGTATCAAGAATGAAAAATGTTAACAGAAATTTGTTTTCTCTCCATTTGTTATGGAGTTTAAATCGACCCCTTAACTTTTATTTCCAAAAGTTGCTTGAAAAACAGATAAAAACTAAAAAGTTATTGCATTAAGATAATCAAACATTTATTCAAATTTCATAGGTAAATGAAGCTAAGTGAAGAAGATCATCCACGATATTATCTCTGATATCTTCTCTGTCTATGTTTTCCAAGCCAGTCTTTTCACCTTCCAATCTAGATACATGTTCTTGCAGCTCTGATATTTTTTCTGATAATTTATCTACAGTTTTCTGTAAAGCATCCTTAGCTTCTGCATCCAATTCAGCATCCTTCTTCTCCAGTTCGTCCGTTTTTTCTTTTAGCATGGCCTCGATTTTTTCTAATTCAACTTTGGTATTTTCTAAAATGTCTTTACCTAATTCTTTCAATTCGGCAACCACTTCTTTTAACTCCGTTTCTTTTACCTTCAAATTAGCCTCAGCATCTTTAGTTTGTTTTTCATTTTCATTGTCACCTTTCAAATTAATTATTTTTTCCTTCAAATCATTAATATCTCTCATAACATAACCTTGTTTTATGATTTTCGATTTAAAAGCATGATTTCTAAGTTGAGATGTTTCTTGTTGTGCCTTATTTCTTGCATCTTTTAGGTCAGCTATTTTTCTCTCTAAAGCAGCCTTAGCATTTTCACCTAATTCTGCACTCTTTTCTTTTAATTCGGCAATCCTTTCCTTAAGCTTAGTATCGATTTTTTTCAATTTAGCTGTAGCATAAACTAGAAAATCATCAAGTGTTGTTTCCAAATCAGCACAACTTTTTCTTAGCTCATATTTCTGCGCACCCAATTCAGCTTTGGCTTTTTCTATATCATCTTCAATTAGTTTTTTCTGTTCATTGGGAGCAGATTTTAACTTATGTTTCAATTTATCAACCTCATTTTCTATCTTTTCAATGGAAAAGCAAAAATATTGTACTTTGTCATTTTTCAAGCTAATAACCTCTTTCATCAGTTCAGATATCTTTTTTTGTAACTTATCTTCTGTATCCTCTCGGGCAGCTAAGGTTTTCTCTAAATCAGCCTTAGCATCTTCATTTAATTCTGCACCGTTTTCTTTTAATTCGGTCATCTTTTCTTTAAGCGTAGCCTCGGCTTCTTTCAATTTAGCTTCAATTTCATCAATTTTGTTAGAATTAGTATCCTCTGAATTATATAAAACAGCTTGTTCCGACTGAACCACTAGGACAAGTAGAGTGGCCAATAGGCCAAAAAGTAAAGAAAAGAACTTCATCGTTCTATTTTTTTTTTAGTTTTGAATGTTATTACCTTCAAATGCGCTAGCAATACTGTCTTGTTTGAAAATATGTTGGTATTTATAGCTAATAATTGCTGGGTGTATTTAACTTAATCTAGAAGTTTTGCATCATGCAAGTATTCTAGAATATTCTGAGTAAATAATTTATTATTTATTTTAATATTATTTGCTTTTCTTTAATTTCATCTAAGGCAAATAAAGATTAATATTGCTGTGAGTTTTCGTGTTTAAAAAATAAATAATGTTTTATTTCCCTAAATAAATATTTACCAAAATAAGTATTTAAAAAAAAAAACTAACATATTTATTGTGTTTTATAGTATTTAAATTGAGTATATCTATGGTTAGGTAAAGAAAAGAAAATGAAGAAATGAGAAAAAAGAATGGAATAATAGAAAACGTAAACTGTCGAGAGTTTAAAAAGTTACCCCACATACAAAATAATTCCATGCAATATAGCTGTGTATTATTAGATGCGTTAAGTCAGCTACAGCTTTTTGTAAATTGAATTTAAATTATGAAAATTATGCACCGATATTAAATTGATACTAACATTCTTACGGGATTTATGTACGTTAAAGTGATTTTCGGAAGAGGATTTTATATGGGAGCTATGGTCAATTGTTGACCAATATTCATAAAATTTAGTACAAAGATTGACACTTCTACCAACTTTCTTTGTACTGAATTTCATTAACATATTCTTATTTTTATGGAATTTTTGAGTGTTTGTATGACATTTGTATGGGGGCTAAGTTTAACAATGGACATAGTCCTCGATGATGATGACTTTTTCGAAGAAAAGGCACGAATCTCATACAAAACAATCTAAGCGACATTGCTATGCACATTGTTGTCAACTATGTTTAAAAAAATGGGTTCTGCTGATATTTGAAACCAGGCCATCAATTAACTTTCCCTTGTTGCATAGTTACTTGTTAGTTACTTGTGGAAAAAACGTAAGATATTATATTTAAGTATAAATATGAAGATATTATATATTATTTCTTTTTATTTGTTAGTAAAATGGAGAAGGATTTTTATACTCTTCGACATAGACGAATATAAAGCTCTAACTTGTTAATATCTCCGAATATAACAAAACCTTGTCTTATATAAAATAATATATTGTTTGTCTTAGATAATGTACAGTTTTGAGATATGCTTTTAATACACTTTATTTTGATACTATTCTTCCTTAAAAACGAGATAAAAATTAAAGTCTAAAGTAGTTAAGTCGAAAATTTAATGATGCTACACACAACGTCGTCTTAACATATTAATACCACTTATAATTTTTAGACTTTTCATATTAGGGAAGCACATGCGTTTGTGTTAATGTTTATAACCCAAAAAATTTTGGTGTAAGATCCACGTTGATTTATAGTATCGGCTTAGAATCACTTCCTGATTCAATTTAACGATGTCCGTCCGTCTTTTTAAACATTTTAATCAATCTGCTGGTCACAATTTTAAAAATAATTAAATGAAATTTGGTACATAGGTCATCTATAGTCCAAGGAAAAATCCTATTGAAATTGGTTATTATCGGTCCATTAAAAATTTTAAATCAATATCATTTTCTTTTATAGTCTGTACTAAAAGTGCTGCCAATTAATATAAATTACACTTAAAAAAATAAATGTCTTATATCAATTGAAATAGTAATTAATATAAAAATTATAATGGATAATTTAAATTAAGTGTCCAACTAGTTTGGACATATACTAAATTAAAATTCGTAAACAAATTGAAAAAAAGAAGCATAAATGGAACTAGTATAACTAGTCATACTTATTGTTGGCGTTTTATATACTTTATACAGGGTAAATAAAACTCAGCTTCAAAACAGCTGAGTAAGTTAAATAGCAAGTAAACAAATAATATGAATATAATATATGAAAAAAAAGCAAATATTTTATATGATAACAGTATTTAAAAAATAATTGTGAAACTCTACACATAATAAATTGAGTTTCTAAACAGCTGGACCGATCAAAAAGTAATGTATGGGATGCATGTATGTATGTTTACAACTTTATTGAAGGGTATAATAAAAGAAAGTTACATAAGTAAATAAATACATCAATACCTTTTGATTTATTGACAAAGACTCAAATTCAGTGGCGTTAAGACATGAATATCCGTGGGCTAATTTATAACTTAATCCAAAGTCTTTTCTTTTCAAAACTTTGCTTAATATATATTTACATCTAAATTTACATTCTAAATCTCTTTTGAATATATTTATGTAGCACATTCGCATATACATAACTACGAGTAAAATCTCTGGGAAATTGTCAAAATTTTACCACTTACCATAAACCCTCTAACGACAGTTAATTATGACGTACGTATTGAAACATAAGAAAAGCTTTTTCTCATTTGAAGTTCTAAATCAAGCTATACCAAAAAACATTTATAAGCATCTGTAATTTATGCAGACATCTGTTGTCTACAACATATATATATATATATATATATATATATATATATATATATATATTTCTTTTTTAGAAATATTTCTTTTTATTTTATCGTATCTACCTTCAGGTAAAATAGGATTAAGAAGTTTAAAAAAAAATACATGTGTATGTAAGAAAATAACTTCAGATGTTTATATTTAGACACATCGTACATGGGGTCACAAAGCTTGGTTATAAAATGTACTAAATTTTCTTATTATCTTGAGGAATTTTTATAAAATAAAAACAAAAAAAAAAAAAATTCATATAAATAATTATATCCTAGTAAAGCGATCATTTAATAAATTTAAAGCTACTTTTAATAATTAATTTGTATAAAATAAAAAATTAAACTATGTTCTACACTTTAATTGTCGACATAAGTATGAGAACATGGGTGATTGATTTAGCTTGCGAAATTGTTTAAGGGAATATTTTAGGGTGTTGGTAGGTTGCATTTGTATATATTTACATATAAATGATGGGATCCCCTGCAAGCATTTAGTGAAGAGTTTTTCGAAATAGCTCACTTCTTCGCCACTCTTAGAAGTACAATAGAAGATTTCTCTCAATTTTCCATCAACAAAATATATTAGTATACGAATTGAATCTTCTGAACGTAACTTCTTTAATCACTATTAGAAGTTGTTTGGATAACAGTTACAGTTATCCAAAAACGAAAACACTATTTTTCAACTCCTTTGCTAGCATTTGGAAGATTGTTTTTTATCAATCTGCATAATCTGTCTAATTTGGCACTCTAAGATGATTAATAGTAGAACGTGTAAAACTTTACAAAAACAACACATGTTAGGTTCGAAATTTTATCATAAAATCATGATTTTGGCGATTGTTTACATTTCATAATGGGGAAAAATAACAAGCAGAAACAATACAATTTTGCTTAATAAAAATATGAATTTTCAAGTGAGTAGAATGAAAAAATATTGACTTATTAACTAAATTATTTATGTAAGCTGACAGTGAAACAAAAATTCATAAGTTTTACTTATAAAAAGAAAATTAAGAAAATAATGTAACCGTTTATCATAATTTAAAAGAAATTATCAATATTTCAACTAGTTCTGGGCAGGCGAATATATTTAGGAAAACATTTAAATTTTCTATGTAATTAAAATATGTTATTAACAATTTGAGGGCCAGTACATGGACAGAAAATTTTGTTTTATATTCTTATTATTATTCTTAATAATTTAAACAACATTTTTTAAAAATAATGGAGTTTGACTTATGTATGATATGCCTGTAATAAAAGTCGCTAATTTTTAGAATAATTTTCTATAGAACAAAAAATTAAGAATATATTAAAATTCGATTTTACAAGTCTATTCTGTGAAAGATTAAAATTTGTATATACAGCAACCAAAATTTTGGGAATGAATCGCATTAGAGCTGAATTTTTGCATTTTAAGTTTGAAAAGGAATTTATGATTTTTAAAATTTTAAATTAAATTTTTTTTTTAAAGTTTGAAAAGAATTCAAATATTGTTCTTGTTATTAAATATTTTGAAGAAATTGTTTTGTTGTTGTAATGCTTGAAATGTCTAGAGTAGATTGTGGTAATTTTTGGTTAAGTAGCGATATTTATTTCTAAGTTTCAAAAATCTTAAATATTGACAAAAATGATTGAAAAAACTTTCGGGGCCAAGATGAGATTTAAATAATGATTTAAAATGGTACATCATCATTAAAATTTGTAATAGAATATGGAAATCGTTAAAAGACCATATAATCTTAAAGGGAATTCCCTTTATCCCCTTTATAAAAGAAGAAACATTTGAAAGAAATATTAGAGAACATTTTTTATAAATATTGTTTCAAATATTTCCAAAATTCTTAGTAGTCAGCTATTTGTTCAGCGAGAAAGTATGATTTATAGAAAGTATATGGTGTTTGCCTTTAGAAAAATATAATACATTTGTTCTTTAATTGTTTTTATGTAGAAAACTGGCGATTTTAGAAAAAAATTAACTAAAAATATTTTATTTATTTTAATTACATAGAAAATTCAATACAAAATTAAAATAAATATATATGTAGTTTTGTAATATTTAGAAATCGTATATCATATTACTGAAAAACATTGTGAAAATATTTATTTACACTTTTTATAATGCGAACATCATAGCCTTTCTAAAAATCATACATTGTCGCCGAACATACTAATAACTGCAGAAAATTCTAATTCTAATAGATGTTAAATGTTCATTTGAGTTCAAAATCTTTTTGTGCAATTAATGTCGTAGTTTTCTATAATAAATACAAGGAAGTGTTATTTTGTTTATTTAAAAAATAAATTATAATATTAATAAATATTCTTATTTTATTATATATACCTACTTTATTAAAATTGAAAAAAACAAATATTCCTTTCTACTTTTGTACTTAAAATATTTCTTAGTATTCTTTTTTAAATTATTTTTTTTTATATTCATTTAAATTGAAAATATTGTTGTGTAAATAATTTCATTACTTTCCATAATAAATATCAGAAAGAGTTAATTTTGTGATTTAAAATATTTTAATATTTTTACTTTTGATAATTTTGTTTATTCCTAATACTTCATTACAAAATGTATTATTATTATTTTTTTTTTTAATTTTTTTATTTTTTTTTTTTTAATTTTTTTATTTTTTTTAAATTTTATGTAAAATAGTTTTAAAATTCTGCAAATATTTTCTATCGAAAATGTAACAACATCGGCACACCGGGAAGTTGATATGTATGGCTTTTACTATCGAATTCTGATGTAGTTAGGGATAGCATCTTTTGATCTACTGATCTGATCTACTTAGTAACACCGTTCGGGAAGAAATGTGCTACTAAGAGATATTTCCTTTTGAGTAACGGGATAAACTTTGTAATAAATATTTTAATAATAGAAATAATAAAATATATGAAATTGAATATAAAAAAATCAGAAATTATTTGTTAAAAAAAACTAAATTATTCCAAAAAAAAAAACTATTATCGAAACAAATTCATAGAAAATAGAAATAATACTCGTATTACATGGCAACTAATTAATGAAATAACGGGTAAAAATGTGAGCAATATCTATAGTACAATAATAAATAACTTTAAAAATGAATCAATAAATAATATTAATTTTGCTAAATCTTTAAAGAAAATGTGCAAAAAATACCTCATAAGTGTAACATAAAAACGTTATTTTAATAAAAAATACATATTCAAAACTCAATTAAGTGTACAACAGCAGTATATTAAAAAATTAAAATTCCAACAAAGGAGCAGGAGTAGATGGAATTAGGCAAAAAGATCTAAACCTATATGCCTATATTTTAACACCAATTATAATAATTTTTTAACAAACGACCAATTCACAATAATGGAGCAAAAAATGACTACAACAACTACAGACCGCTAGCTATATTTCCGGTAGTTGAAAAACATGATTTCTAAAGAAGTATAAAATCATAAATTTCTAATCATAACGGTTTTCAGATCGTGAAGAATATAAATAAGCTACTAGATTATTTCTCAAATCATATAAATAAGAACAATCTTAGCTCTTTTTATAGATTTTAGCAAGGCCTTTGTTATCTCATGTTAACCTTTTAAATACAACGGAGAGAAATTGTGTTAGAGGTAATGCATTAAACTGTTTTAAAAACTATCTTGAACTGAGGACATATCGAGTCCAAATCCTAAATGCAATCAGCGACAAAACCCTCTCATATAACGGTATACCTCAGGGCTCAAAACTTGGACCCATTTTATACTTAGTATATGCAAATGAAATGATAAGTACGCTTACAGACTGCAAAAGATTCACATATGCTGATGATATGGCTACTATCACAGCAGATAAAAACATAGATAATGCAACTCAATAAGATAGTTAAATGCTGATAGTGGTCAGGATAGTGATACTATAATAAATGCATCTAAAACAAAAATAATGTATATCAAACAGAGATACCTCATTCACACCAACGTAACCATATAATTTCATGATTCGGAATGTCTTCATGATTCTGCCACCAACACCAACATTTCTAATATCGACAAATGTACAACAATCATTGAATTGGTAAAGTCCTTGGTATATATATCGACGAAAACTTTAAATGGTTACCACACACCCAATAGCAAGCATAATGTACAATATAATATAATGTACAATAACGTATCAAATAATATAACTGCAATCTATTTATTTAACAATAATAAACATATCTTCAATAATAGAATTCGAATAACCAACAACAACATCACCATTAGAAGCAAGAATAACATCGCTACGGAGTTGAAAATATTAAACATCTACAGTGTGTAAAGCACAACCTTTGTGAAACTAACAAATCATTTGTCAATACAGGACTTCGATCAAAAGATAGTTTCAAAATTGAGCGCCACAGAAAAACCTATGGAAAAAATATATTAGATGTATCGTTACAAAAAATCTTCAATAACCTACCCGTCGACTTATTAGATATTTCTTATATTCCAAATAGAAAAAAATTCCTAAAAACACAATTTTTATCGTTGCATTGAATTTGTAATTATTCAAAAAAATAATAAATATGTTTATTAATAATTTACTTATTTTAATTCCTTTTTTTTCATTTGTATTTTATATTTCTTACATAATAATGTTAAAAGCACAAACAACTGCCTTATATACACTAAAAAACAATAAATAATTTTGGAATAAAATTTCACTAGAAGAATCTCTCATCTGTTTTGTTATTTATAATTTTTTATTTTATCTTCTGACACACCATATGATATAACAATGGGTTTTTCATCCAATGGCTTTAAAATTATGATGGATTTGTGGACTTGTTCGTTTATAACAAGAACAATTAAGATTTTTAAGAAACTAATTTTAAACATAATAAAAACATTGAACTCTTACACTTTTTATGAAAATATTGTCTTCCTAATGAAAATATAATATTTTCCAATTTTTCTCCGTTGACTTTAATTTTATTTCTCATTTAAAGGAATTTTGAATAAAAACAGTTTTATTTAAATAACAATTTTTTATTTTATTCATAGTTCGATAAACGGTTCAGACGTATCAGTGCGCTAGTGATTGATTTGTGAAAACAAACTTATATAAACTTTACAATAAATTATCGACTAAAATACATTCGTGATTAAAATTAAAAATAATTTATTGATATATAATTGTCTATTGAAAAGTAATAAAACTTAAAAATATATACTTGTTCTTTAAAATATGAATGAACCACCAGATAATGGTGGAAAAAGTGATCCACCAGATAGTGGAAATAAAACTCCACCAAGTGAAGTGAATAAGAATTTGCCTCTTAAAATTACAACACCTGGTCCGAAATATGTTATAATATCCAGAACAGACGAAGGAAAAACTCTTACCAACGTGTCTCTATTTTTGATTAAAAAGGTGGTGGACTCTACATGCGGTGGTGAAGTATCAGAGTGTAAAAAGTTAAGGAACGGTACTATTTTAGTCCGCACCAAAAATCTCTTCTAGTAACTTATCATAATTCATATGTCAAAGTAGTGGTATACTCCAATGATTTAAGAGGCATCCCTGATGAAGAAATCTTAAATGAACTTAATGAGCAAAATGTCGTAAAAATAGAAAAAATTAAAAGAAAAGTAAATGATTTGATCGAAGAAACAGGCCTTATCATCATCACATTTGGATCCACCACTATTCCCGTAGAATTGAATATTGGTTATGAACGGGTTAAAATTCGTACATATATCCCCTTACCTCTTAGGTGCGAACAGTGTTTACGTTACGAACATATGAATATGTAAAAATAAAAAAAAAATTGTTCCAACTGTTCCCAGGAATTTCACACTACCGAACAAGAAACCTGCACGAAAACAAAAAAATGCTCAAACTGTAAAGAGCTTATGTATTTAGACTCTAATCATACCGCTTTGGACAAAAAATGTCCAATTTTTCTAAAAGAGCGTGAAATACAAACAATAATTACACTTGAAAGAGTGAATAAAAAAACAGCAAATACTATATACAAACAACGTCACCCAGATTCTTCATTAACATACTCCACAGTTGCTAAGCAAGCAACCAACAATATTATTTCATCAAACACTATAAACAACAACAAAGAAACAAATACATCACACGCTACTAATATCACTAACAATGAAGAGATAGACACTTCACCAAGCTGCTCTCATCACTCACCATTAAGAGAAGAGAAAAATATAAATTACTCCAACATATCGGATCTTGAAATATTGGAACATGAAATGGAACAAAAAAACAATATATCGCAAACAACAAAAACAACAAATGAGAACAATACTCTTTCGAAAACATCTGATATCGAAATATCAGAAAATGAAAAAGACTCAATAAAACAAACAAACAACAAAAATGTTATTATTTTGCCGAAAACAACATCTAACAGAAATAGGCAAAAACTGAAGCAGAAAACAATTTCTGGTAAACGATTGAAAAGAGTTTAAATTAAATTATTATTAAGCACAATGGATTGTAAAATACTTTATTATTATTTATCATACGAATATTTGGAGTTATACGAGATGAAGGAAACAAATTTCTTTATTCCGTGTAATTCCTTATGTTTACTTATCTTAAATACATTATCTTTAGCTTTATACTCAAAATTTCGTAATTTTTTTAACATTATTCAGTATTCTCTAATATTACCTTTTATATTTTTACTTAATCTTATATACGTCTCACAAGAGATACGGTGGTATATGCATCTTAACTCACAAATCCATTGAATTCAGACAAATTACACTTTCCGACGATTTTGACGCGTTATGCGTGGAAATAAGCTCTAGATTTAAATTTAACATTATTAATATTTACATTGAACCTCATCATAATTTAATGTACAATCAGCTCACTAACGTTTTAGATAATATACAGATTCCAAGTTTAGTAGTCGGTGATGTTAATGCTTGGCATAGGACCTGGGGTTCTCAAGTTAATAATAGAAGAGGCAATACCATTGAAGATTTTATAAATAATTCAAATTATTCGATACTGAACGAGGGTCACCTACACATATTAGTACACATAGTTCTTTAACACACGTCGATATCACATTTTGTTCCCCAAATATTGCCATCGTGGCAGATTGGTACATTGAGGAAACACCCCTTAGTAGTGATCACTTTCCAATAACAACATCTATGTTTCCCCATTATCAGAATCGTAACTCAAACTATAGACCTAGATTTAAAATAGACCAAGCATATTGGAAGAAATATCAGGAAAACTCAAAGGCAATTAGTACAAAAAAACCTATCTCAGACAATATTAATAAGGAAACGGGAAATATTTGCAATATTATACATCAAGCGGCACACAATACTATACCAAAATTTACAGTTAAGTTGAAAAATCAAAGATCAGTTCCTTGGTGGAATGTAGAAATTCAAAACCTTAAAGAGTCCAAAAGAACAGCGTGGAAGTTGTTTAATCGTAATATGTCTCAGGAAAACCTATTAAATTTCAAAAAGGCTAATGCGTTATTGAAACGGAAAATAAAACAAAGCAAAAATACTGCAATGTCGAAGCTCACATCATCGATTAGTCCTTCTTCCACTACAGAGAAAATTTGGTCCAAAATAAGAACTTTTACAGGCTATAAGAATTCCCAACATTGCATTGCAACTGACAATTCTCAAATGAATTTTACTGAGGATAAAATTGAAATTGCTGATATTTTATGTAAATTCTGGTCTGAAAATTCGTATGATGAAAAATTCTCAGTAGATTATATCAGAAGGAAAAAATCAATTATCGATAATCTCCCTCGAACCATGCCAAGTGCAGACGCAAAGTTAATTGACTCTAACATTAACTATATAGAACTTGAATCAACACTTCTTAAGTTAAAAGAAAAATCTCCAGGTCGATGATTAAACAGCTACCAATTTCAGTAAAACAAAGAGTTTTACGTCTTTTTAACCACATTTTCAATAGTTATTTACCACAACAATTCAAGAATAGTATTATAATACCCATCCTGAAACCGAGGTCAAATAAGACAATCCAAGGATCTTATAGACCCATATCCCTTAACCCATGATTAGCTAAAGTCTTAGACAAAATAGTCTCGAATAGGCTATGGTGGTTTGTTTTAAACAACAAATTATTAGATAGTCACCAGTATGGCTTTAAAAAAGGAAATTCAACAACTGATGCTCTTCTTTATGTAGACCATCAAATTGCTAATAGTCTTTCTCTTAAAAAACAGAGTATCACTAGATTTTGAAAAAGCATACGAAAAAATTGACATACATCAACTGGTAGCATGGAAGATTGGTCCTAATATAATTAGATGTATTTTTAACTTTACGACTAATAGAAAAATCGTGGTCAAAGTTGGTAATCAACTTTCTCAATATCTCCCTTTACACAATGGTATACCTCAAGGCTCACCCCTTTCAGTTATACTCTTCCTAATAGCGTATGACAAATTATGCAAAGTAATATCAATACACAAAGAAGTTCAGTTCGCTGCATTCGCAGACGACTTTAATATTACAGTCAGATCAAATAGATCTAAAAATCCTGTACTCGATCTGAACCTTTTTTTTCAAAATATTATCGAATGATGTAAATATTCTGGAGCGATCTTATCAACATCAAAATGTAGATATATACATTTTTGTAGGAAGAAACAATGTAAACCAATATTTCACTTGGATAACTTTCACCTCCAAGAAGTGAAGGATCTTAGGATTTTAGGTCTGTACTTTAACAACAGATACAGATGGAACACTCATGTTGAAAATCTCGCATCATCACTATCGAAACAACTTAATATTATAAAATGCTTAGCAAGCAGTAAATTTAATTGCAATACTACCACGTTAATATCTATAACAAGATCAATAGTTTTATAAAAAATTTCATACGGTCTACCCTTCTTCGCATACGCTCCTAAAACTTTATTGAGAAAAATAAAAAGTGTACTGAACTCTGCAATAAGACTATCGCTAGGAGCTTTTCGCTCGACACCTATTAATAACATGCTCACCGAATCAAATATTTCACCACTTGAAGTCCAAAGAAGCATTGCAACATCTAAGTTATTTAAATCGATTCACAACAACCCACCATTAGAACAAATCGTTAGAAAATTGGAAAAAAGGAAAAATAATAAATATAAAATTACTTCAACATTGCAGAGAATAATGGAAAGATGTCAGACACTTCACTTACCCCTTCACCCTTCAACCCCTACAAAAATAAGAACCAAACCACCATGGCACTTTAAAAAAGACTCTATAAATATGTCGCTTACAAAGTTTATCAATATAGAGCACTATTTTACGATTTGATACAATATTTCAGTGACTCCCATTTAGTTTTTACCGATGGTTCAAAGAATAATAACGCATTAGGTTATTGTATTATCAGTGAACTTAATATTATTAGATCATCTATTTTGCCTAGTTACTCGTCAATTTTTTCAGCGGAGGTAATTGCAATATTTGAGGCCATTAAACTGGTCAGAAACAGAAAAGGCAAATTTATTATATGCACCGACTCTCTGTCCAGTTTGAAATCAATTGCTAATATAAATAATCAGGAATATTACTCAAAAGCTATTAGAGATATCTTAATTGATATTTACTCAAAAATTCGACTGGTATGGATTCCCAGTCACTCGGAAATCACTGGTAATGAATTGGTAGATAGTGCTGCGAAAGATACTTTAATAAGACCTATGATAACAACAGCTAATTATAATAAAAGAGATATCATGACATTCATTCACAAGTACTATACTGAAAATAATAATACGATTCTGGAAACTTCGGACTGGTATAGGGAAGTTAATCATCGGAATATTTTAATATTTGAATATTTACAAAATAATATAGATAACTTTACAAGAACTGAACAGATAAAAATAATCAGACTCCGATTGGGTCATGCAAAATTCTCCTACATTCACCTTATGAACCAACAGATCCAAATTCTTTGTAATTGCAACATCCCTTTCCCCAATGATCTGAAACACATCCTGACATCTTGCCCCAAATTTACTATTCAACGGGAAACATTTTCCACAACAACAACCCAATTTCCGACAATAGCAAACATGCAAAGTGTTATACAGTTCTTTAAAGCTACAAATATTTTTAATTTAACATAAAATTATATCCTTTTCATTGAAATATTATTATTTTTTCCTTTCATGATTGTATTCACTTATATTTTGTACATATATTATATTAATAACATTAACATAATTTCGTCATACCGAATGTATATTTAATTTTTATATATATTGTTCTTTAGTATCTGTAATAATTTTGTTCGTTTTGTAAATTCTCGAGCTTAAGACCTATGTTGCTAAAGCTCTTCTCTTTATTATCTTATAATTTTAAGTAAATAAATAAATAAATAAATATTTTATTATTTCTTCAAAAATGTCAAAAAAATTCGATTGAGAATATTGAATTTGTACATTTTATGAATATCCACATATATTTTAATTACTGTAACTATTTTACTGTATTATTATCACATTTGTCATTACAACCGCCAACATTCGATATTGATTATCTCTGCCGAGTTAGTAAATTTTATTTCAAACAGACACAAAAAACATGAAAAAACATTATAATTATATACTATTGACCATATGAGATGAAAATCTATTAAATTTATTAATTTTGGATAATTATAACTACTTTCCAATTTATTTTACTAAAACTCTATAATGGTAATAGTTTTTTCTGTGTGTGTTAAAAGTTTTTCAACTTTTAAAACATCTAGGGGTTACGTGTGCAAGTTGCGGACTTGACTTATATTACATTTTTGTAGTAAATAATTTGCTTTACATATTACCTAGAAAATTATATAATCCTTACACTTCACAGAGAAACATGTTTTTTTAGCCATTGACGCTTAAAATTGTGACGTGATGGACAAATTTTATTTAATTTTGTACACTATATCAAGCTAAAGGAATAAGAATTTTACAGAATTATTAGCGATATGGTTTTTTTGCGATTTTGTTGACCTGTGTAATTAGCGAAATATTACAGTATAATTTTTCAATAAATTTCAAAAATCTTAATCGACTTTGAAAGAGAGAAGGTATATTTTGACCCCTTAGCGACCATATGCATATAATGCGCTAATATTTTCTGAGACTAAAAGCGTTTATATATTTTGCCTCTTTTTGTCGCACGGAAGGATGCACTTGTTTTTTACCACTCTATTTAACAATATGAAATTATTTCACTATTTTGTATGAATTCTTAAAATCTTTATGCAATTCAATTATAGACCAATCTTCGTGAAATTTGACACACTTATTTACATTTATAAAAGACTCATTTTTGCTGAATTTTATTTATATCATGAATAATTAAAGAGATTAAAGCCACATTTCGGAAGGACATTTGTTTGGTGGATCCTAAAAAATTTCAGTCCACTTCGTTCTTATAAGTATCTACGTGCGAAATTTTTTTACATGGACAGACAGCTAACCAGACGGAAGAACGGACATCATTATCTCGAATTAGGAAGTGATGTTATGTTGAATGTTATACTTTGAAATGAGTGTTGGACTAATATACTTATACGTCATAAACATCAACATAAACATATATTACCCCAAGCTCCTATGATTTAATAAGTTATACAAATTCTCATTCTTAACATAATGTATATTGTTTTTCAAATTTGCATCAAAAATTTGCTTTAAGCACAAACTTGTTTTTCTTAATTTCAAATCTAAAAGACTTAATATTTTCAACGATATCAGACACCCGTGCTAAAACTTGCTAGTTTAGCTTATGGCAAGTTTTGTTCAGAGCTACCCCACTGTGCAATATACATTACACTTTATAAAAGTATGCTTTTTTTTGAAATTATGACTTAATATTTGCTAACTTCAATTTAAATAATATTTTAAATGTCACATATGGAATAAGAAATTAGGTGTAGATAATTGAGAGCAACTATCAGAATTTAGAACTTCAAAATAAAAAACATATGCAACACAAAATAAAAAAACGAGAGAGAAAGATATAGTCGGTCTTGATACCCTACACCATTGTGTACGAGCACAAAAATTCGGGAAGGGAACTTATATTACACCTGTGGCCAATTTTACTAAATGTAAAATAAAATATACAAATACAGATAATGCGTTGATACTAATATCTAGATGATTTTATGCACTTTAGGGCGATTCCTGAAAGTGGGTTTATATGGGAGCTATGATAAATTATGGATTGATTCTCATAAAATTTTGCAATGTTGTTTATATTTACTAAGTAACATTCGTATGGGATTTATGCACGTTAAAGTGATTTTCGGAATAGGGTTTTATATGGAAGCTATGCTCAATTGTGGATCGATCTTCATAAAATTTAGTACAAAGATTGAAACTTGTACTTGAAACTTGAAACTTTCTCGCACCGAATTTCATTAAAATATTCATATTTTAAAGCCATTTTTGAGTGTTTAAACCCTATTCCGAGGGGCCATTTGTATAGGCGCTAGATGAGCTAATGGACCGATCACAACCAATTTCAATAGGCTTTTTCTTTGTATCATAAAAGTCCCACGTGCTAAATTTCATTGAATTATGTCCAAATTATACATGTATATCCAACCAGACATCGTTAGATCAATTTAAAAAGTGATTATAAGTCAAGTGGTATACCTGAAGGTGGGTTTTGAATAATTTTATAATACAGCGTTTACATTATATAGCTCCTAACAATACGCACACCACTAAACATTTTAAACGAATTTACAACAAAATCTAGATCAAGGGCATTAAACAAGTATCAATAATGAAAAAATATTAATACAAATTTGTATTGTTTTAGAGTTTGAATCATCCCCTTAACTTTTGTTTCCAAACATTGCTTAACAAGCAGATAAAAACTGAAAATTTATTGCATTAAGATAATCAAATATTTATTCAAAAGTTAAAGAGAGTTAGAGACAAGAAAAAAATATAATTATAAAACATTAAGACAATTAAAATTATTTCATTTTAAAAACAAACAGTATCTCTGAGATTTTCTCTAACAATATTTACCAAGCCAGCCTCTTTTTTTCCGTTTCCTTCCGACCGAACTATTACACCCAAATCAGTAAACTTATCTTCCAATTCAGATGTAATTTCTTGCAGTTCTGCTCTTTTATCTAATAATGCAGCTATAGAATATATAGCACCCTTAACTTCTGCATCCAATTCAGCACCATTCTTTTTCAATTCGTCCACCTTTTCTTTTAGCATTGCCTCGACCTTTTCTAATTTTACTTTGGCATTTTCTAAAATGCTTCTACCTATTTTTTTCAACACAGCTGCCCCTTCTTTTAGCTCCGCTTTTTTTGCAGTCAAATTAGACTCAGTTTTTTCTAAAGCATCGTTAATTTGTTCTTTATTTTCGTTGCCAGCAGTTTCTAACCCATCTTTCAGTTTATACACATCTTCCTTCAAATCATTGGCTATCTTTTCGTTTTTCAATTCAAAAATCTTTCTTCTCAGTTGATATATTTTTTCTTGTGACTTATTTCTTTCATCTTTTAAGTCATTTACAATTTTCTCTAAAGCAGCCTTAGCATCTTCATCTAATTCCGCACCATTTCTTTCTAATTCGGCCATCCTTTTCCTAAGCGTAATCTCGATTTCTTTCAATTTATCTTCAGCATTTCCTAGAGCATCTTTAATTGATGTTTCCCAATCAGCTTCCTTTTCTTTCAACTCATCTTTTTTCGCACTCAAATCAGCCTCGAGTTTTTCTAGAGCATCTTTAATTTGCCCTTTCTTTTCATTGGGAGCAGATTCTAACTCAACTTTCAGTTTATAAATTTTTTCATTCAAATCAGCAATGGATTGCTTAATATCACGTGTTTCTTCGTTATTCAATTCAAAAATCTTTCTTCTCAGTTGATAAATTTGTTCTTGTGACTTACTTCTTTCATCTTTTAAGTCATTTACAATTTTCTCTAAAGCAGCCTTAGCATCTTCATCTAATTCCGCATCATTTTCTTCTAATTCGGCCATCCTTTTCTTAAGCGTAATCTCGATTTCTTTCAATTTATCTTCAGCATTTCCTAGAGCATCTTTAATTGATGTTTCCCAATCAGCTTCCTTTTTTTTCAACTCATCTTTTTTCGCACTCAAATCAGCCTCGAGTTTTTCTAGAGCATCTTTAATTTGCCCTTTCTTTTCATTGGGAGCAGATTCTAACTCAACTTTCAGTTTATAAATTTTTTCATTCAAATCAGCAATGGATTGCTTAATATCAGGTGTTTCTTCGTTATTCAATTCAAAAATCTTTCTTCTCAGTTGATAAATTTGTTCTTGTGACTTATTTCTTTCATCTTTTAAGTCATTTACAATTTTCTCTAAAGCAGCCTTAGCATCTTCATCTAATTCCGCACCATTTTCTTCTAATTCGGCCATCCTTTTCTTAAGCGTAATCTCGATTTCTTTCAATTTATCTTCAGCATTTCCTAGAGCATCTTTAATTGATGTTTCCCAATCAGCTTCCTTTTCTTTCAACTCATCTTTTTTCGCACTCAAATCAGCCTCGAGTTTTTCTAGAGCATCTTTAATTTGCCCTTTCTTTTCATTGGGAGGAGACTCTAACTCAACTTTCAGTTTATAAATTTTTTCATTCAAATCAGCAATGGATTGCTTAATATCACGTGTTTCTTCGTTATTCAATTCAAAAATCTTTCTTCTCAGTTGATAAATTTGTTCTTGTGACTTATTTCTTTCATCTTTTAAGTCATTTACAATTTTCTCTAAAGCAGCCTTAGCATCTTCATCTAATTCCGCATCATTTTCTTCTAATTCGGCCATCCTTTTCTTAAGCGTAATCTCGATTTCTTTCAATTTATCTTCAGCATTTCCTAGAGCATCTTTAATTGATGTTTCCCAATCAGCTTCCTTTTCTTTCAACTCATCTTTTTTCGCACTCAAATCAGCCTCGAGTTTTTCTAGAGCATCTTTAATTTGCCCTTTCTTTTCATTGGGAGCAGATTCTAACTCAACTTTCAGTTTATAAATTTTTTCATTCAAATCAGCAATGGATTGCTTAATATCACATGTTTCTTCGTTATTCAATTCAAAAATCTTTCTTCTCAGTTGATAAATTTTTTCTTGTGACTTATTTCTTTCATCTTTTAAGTCATTTACAATTTTCTCTAAAGCAGCCTTAGCATCTTCATCTAATTCCGCATCATTTTCTTCTAATTCGGCCATCCTTTTCTTAAGCGTAATCTCGATTTCTTTCAATTAATCTTCAGCATTTCCTAGAGCATCTTTAATTGATGTTTCCCAATCAGCTTCCTTTTCCTTTATCTCATCTTTTTTCACAGTCAGATCATCCTCGGCTTTTTTTAGAGCATCTCCAATTTGTTCTTTCTTTTCATTGAGAGCAGATTCTAACTCATCTTTCAACCTATACACTTTTTTATTTAATTCAGCAATGGATTCCTTAAGATCAGCTATTATTTCGTTTTTGAATTCCAAAACCTTTTCTTTCAGTTCAGATACGGTTTCTTGCAACTTATCTTCCGCATCCCTTAGGGCAGTAATTTTTGTCGCTAAAGCGGCCTTAGCTTCTGCACCTAACTCAGCACCCTTTTCTTTTAATTCCTCCAACTTTTCTTTCAACACGGCCATGACTTTTTCTAAGTTAACTTCAGCATTTTCTAAAGCATCTTTAGCTGCTTCTTCCGAATCTGCTTTTTTTGCAAACAAGTCAGACTTGGCTTCTTCTAGAGCATTCATAATTTGTTTTTGCTTTTCGGTCGAGGCAGTTTTTAATTCGTTTTTCAACTTGTTTATTTTTTTCTTTAAAGCTGTAATGAATTCCTTACGCTCAGCTATTTTTTCCTTTTTCAATTCAAGAATTTCATCGCGCAGGTCAGATACATTTTCTTGTAGGTTATCTTTTGCATTATTTAGGTTAGCTATTTGTCTCTTTAAAGTAGCCTTAGTTATTATACGCCATTTATTACCCTTCTCTTCTAATTCTTCCTTCTTTTTCTTAAGCAAGTCTTCGGTTTCTTTTAATTTTGCTTCAGCTCTTTCTAAGGCTTTTTTAATAACTTTTTGCAAATCAGTTTCTTTGGCACTCAAATTTACCTCGAGTTTATTTAGAGCATCGCTGATTATGTCTTTCTTTTCATTGGTAGCAGTTTCCAATTCACGTTTCAATTTGTCCATACGTTCTTCCAAAACTGCGATTGATTCCTTTAAAGTAACAAATATATTTTGTAAATCATCTACCCCTTGTTCAAAAATAATATCCTTTATGGATATAAATTTACAAATAATTTCATTCCTTTTTTCTATTATTCTCTGCCTTAAATTAGATAAAACAGTTTGTTCAGATTGAGCCACTATGACAAGAATAATGGCCAATAGGCCAAAATATAAAGAAAAGAACTTCATCGTTCTTTTTTAGTTTTGAATGTTATATACTTCAAATGCGCTAGCAATACTGACTTGCTTGCAAACACCAGAATGTTGGTATTTATACCTAATAATTACTGGGTGCATTTAACTTAATCTAGAAGTTTTGAGTTATGCAAATAACATAGAATATTCCATGCAAATAATTTATTAGTTATATTAATATTATTTTCTTTTTTTAATTCCATTTTATGCAAATAAAGACTAATATTGTTATGGGTGTCAATATTTAGAAAAGTAAATAACATCTGCATAAATATTTACCAAAAAAAAGTATTACTTTTTTTTTTAACAAATTATTTATAACAAACTTTATATTATATCAATACGTTTTATAATATTAGATATAAAACTTTATACAATTTTAATTAATTTAAATTCAGTATATCTGTGGTTAGATAAAGAAAAGAAAAATAGGAAAAGAGAAAAAAAAAAATAATAGAATAATAGAAAATAAAAATTATCGACAGTTTAAGTACTAACTACATACAAAATAATTAAATGTAATAAAGTTATGTATTGTTAGATAGCTACAGCTTTTTGTAAATCAACTTTAAATTTTCCTTTAATATAGCTTTTTCTCTTTTAAGTGTCACTTTTGGAACCTTAGAGCTCAGATCATGGGAATTGTGCATAAGAACGATAACATCTCCTTTAGCCCAAATTAAATTGCATTCCATAAAATCAGCCTGTTTAAAATTATAGATCTACTTTCAGAATATATTGATTATACAGCCTTGTGGCTAAGATAGAAAAAGAAAGGAACTTTATGCCCAAAAGCAAAAACAAT
Source organism: Protocalliphora azurea (assembly GCA_932274085.1). NCBI lineage: Eukaryota > Metazoa > Arthropoda > Insecta > Diptera > Calliphoridae > Protocalliphora > Protocalliphora azurea. Next base: position 139,482,538 of record OW026523.1, on the reverse strand, counting down.
AATTCTAACGAAGAAATCTTGTTTTGTCAGAAAGATGATTTCAATAGACATTTGAATATCATTACTATGACTCCATTCCCTACAAGAACTCAGAGTATACTTTACATGGTCCTTAGATGAACATTGAAGAAATTACAAACAAAATAAAGGGGATAAAAAAGAGGTAATTCGAAACATACGGGCTATTAAAGTATTTAAAATTTACCTCTAAGGCTTAGTAAAATTTATAAGGAAAATTTATGCAAAGAATCTCTTTAAAATACATATTTTATATATATTTTATATAGTTCTCGAAAAGACAGAATTTCTGTAAAAAAAACAAATGTTCTCTACAAATAATTCGAGTATATTTATGAAAAGGTTTAATGAAAAATATCTACAAATCTAAAAAAATTAATTTATTGTAGAAACTACAAAACTGGCCAAAATTAAATGGCAACTTTGCAAGAAATTAACCTACACTTAATTTTTCTAAACACTTAGAGCCAGTTTTTCACTTCCAGAATCTAATCCGCCATTTGTGTTTTTAAGTATGCGATTTAATCTTTTAGTATTACCATACTGAATGGCAAATATTTGTATGGTATTTTGTGCAAATATCAAATGTTGTTATCAAAATAACAGTTTTTTTAATAAGAAGAAAATATAGATAATATATTTTTTATTACTATTTATGGAAATTTTAAGAGAAATACAGAAATATAGTCCATGTTTGGTCATCCTTGCGTCGAGTAAAAAAAATTGATAAAAAATATTTCTGGTATGGACTCGACGTTACAACGTCTGAAATATTTATTACCTCCTAAATACTTAGATCTCACAAGTTAGAATTATGTTATAAATATAATGGTTAAACTGAATATATTAATTTTCCAAATTATTATAGTTTTTTATGTTTCTTTGAATTTATACATATCGTCACCAACTTTTTGTAAATGAGTATATGAATATTTCATCACAATAGCAAACTCTTAACATTGGCGTCTTAAACTGGTATATAGAACGAGATGATCGACAACTCTAAAATAACATTTAACGATTAAATTTAATTCCATCTTTCCCTAGAATTCCAATGTATTAATCGATATATTTGAAAATATCTTAATTAAATTTAGCGCTCAATACATATATATATATATATTTTTTTTTTTCAGGGACGAACCTTATAAATAAAATACATTATATGATTGAATAAGATATATAATAGCATTTTGACTCCAATATAGCCTTTGGTTTGAATGTTAGCTCCAGCATCTTGACTCGCTTTTAACATGGAAATATTAACTAAAACCAATGACATATTTCATTTTTTTTTTTTTTTTTTGAAGAATACTTATTAATACTTTAAGTCATAGCTTGTACACGCTTTGCAAATATTTTATTGTTATTTATTTGTTAATAAATATTAAATGAAATAAAAGCATATTGTTTTAATTTGTATATCAAACTGCATTTGTCAAATATAAACATATTTAATAAATAAGATTAGTCATTATGTCATTAAAAACAAAATATTAGATGATTTTTGAATATTCATATTGAATGTTTGTAGAAGTGTAAATAATTTGGAATTGACACAGCTGCAGTTTGTGATATGAAGTCAATCTTAAGTATCGAGGGCCTATATTAAAAATCTTCTATCTCAGGATTTCGTGAATCTGCGTTTTTGATGTCATTATATGTTCTATAACAACGCTCATCTGTATTATAAAATTCAAATGAAAATTCAGAATTTTTCCATTTTTTTTTTTTTTCTTTATCTCTCTGAGTAATATTTTTTTTTTTTTTTTTGACAAATTAAATATAATACATACTAATTCTTACTAATTCATACATCCTGAATATGAATATGAAAATTTTTAATTCGGCTGAATAGTTCTTTAGATATACAATAATAGATATTCACTTTATATGGTGGGTACTACCCCATGTAAAGCTACCCTACCTATTTTTATATAAATTAAGGAACTTGACAGGAAAAATATTCTCACAAAATTTCGAGATTTTCACTATAATAGTTCCATAGATAAGCGATAATTATAATTTATCTATTTTCATATCAGTTATAATTCTTGATAAGGAAATTATTCCAACACAATTTTAAAACTTTTTCTCTAATAATTTTTCATTTAAGCGATAAATAATTTGTACTTCACTAATAATTATTATCTTGTTTGTATAGGGGGGCCCATTTCCTCCGCTCCGATCCCAAAATAAAGTAGCCTATTTAACTACGTTGGTTTTTTTAAATTATTACTAGTTTATAAACTTTAAGAATCATACATTAAATGGTAATTAAATGTAAAAATGTGTTATATACAAAACCCTCTATCTCGCTTCAAAATTGCCAGTATTGTAAAATACTAAAAACAAATTGTACGTAAAATTTAGCAATTTCTTTAAATAAATATTGTAAAAGAAATTATGTGTAATACTTGCAAAATGAGAGAAATAAACGGTTTTTTTGCACTCCTGAAAAGTTATGTTGTTCGAGATAGATTTAAATATAGTCAGCTGATATGAGTTTAAAATTTTAAGTAATTTGAAAATAAATCTTTATAATTTAATGGCTTATTTAATGCTAATTTACGTTAAAAAATTACAGAAGTGTCACCAAAAATTCCATAGCTCTTTTAAAATAATATAACAGAAACTGATCCGAAATTATATGTAGATATATAATGTTAAATTACTGGACGCATTAGTGACGTAGTAAGATGTAAGATGAATTAAATTACCAGTTTTAAGAACTGCAGGTTATTAGTACAGTTCTAACAAATTTTGCACAGCATTTAAGCCTAAAATTATGCTATTGCTTGTTCTTATGAAACGTTATGAAATTTATTAAAAATGTCAATGAATCGATAAATTCATATAGGAGTCAAAAGTAACTAAGATTGTAATTATATTCGTCTATCGAATTAATTGGTAAGCTTTTGGAATCATTTGAGGACAATTCATACCCATAGAATTCAACAGCATTAATTTGAATAAAAGCTATATTTTTTATCGTACATTATTAGAATTTTCTGTCCTCAGATATTCCAAAATAAATTTGGAAAGTTGAAAGTAATTTTAGAATTTTGAATAAAATTTGTTTTTTAGTTTCAAATGGAAAACCGGACAGTCAGGTCAAAAATACTTTAACCGCAATTTTTGTCCTTTATAAAGTGATGTAAAAATGCCTCAACAAGAAGATTTTATTCACATATTGAAAAATTTATTTTTCAAATACTTTGTATTTTGTAATACATTTGTATTTATTTTTAGATTTTAGACTGATTTGAGATTAACTTTTGATATATAAATAATTAAGTACGATTTTTATTTAATGCTTATTGTAAAGTAAACCTCAATTTGAATTCAAACATTAAACTGAAACCCTTGGTGTATGTTTGAACATTGAAAAATATACATATTTGATATTAAACACAATTATCTTTCAAAGTTTTCACTTGCTATTGTATTTACTTGTTGCACAAAAATTCTAATCACCGATCTGAAGTCGTCTCCAGGGGATCACGAATATGTTGCTTGTGAGAACCCCTGCTTTACGACTCATCTTTCAAAACGTTAATACCTAAATTGCGGTTTGAAATTTTCTAATATTCCAAAAGTTATTAATAAATAAAGTACATATTTTCATCCGAAATTTGAATGAAAGATAACAAGCCGCATATAATAGTGGTCGTTTAAACTATAAGCTTCAATTTACGTTGCTGATACTCAATCTCGTAAAATTATTTTGTGAGGTAGTAATTACTTTTTAATTACTTTTACGTTCGACTAAGAATTAAAATTACACAAAAATATTGTTTCCTATGGGGAACTCCTCATACAAAATTTATGTCATTTCAAATTTGCTTCGTTCGATGCTCCTTTTTTCTATTGGGTATAATGGTAAAAGAATAATTTTGTTTATTGTTTTGCTAATACACATATTACGCCAATCCCAAGTGCAAGTGATTTTTAATTTAGAGGAAATTTCGTGATCACATACAAATTTAGATGAAGATTTATCTGCTTCGATAGCGTATTTCTCCAATTGACCAAGTAGTGAAGTGTCATGATTGTTGGGTCTACAGAGAGGATTGGAGAAAAGAAAAAAAAAAATTTTAGCTGACAAAGTGACGTTCGAAAATGTCTGCTCAAAGTGAAATAATATAGTTAAGCATGGTCACCAAAAACATTTCAACACTTTTGGACATTATTTTACTGCTGAATTGTTTCACCTTTTAAAATTGTTCCAATGGGTCAATTTCTTTGAAATTTTAATTTTCTTTAAAGCTATTATATTCAAGTATTTAACTGAAAAGAAAAATTATTTTTTATTCATTTTTACAAAATAATTTATATTTTCGGGAATACCCTCCATAATAGCTCTATTGTTACCTTTTTATTGCTTTGTTTAGTCAGCTTTAAGTATTCTTGAAATATGTTTTATTTACTATGACCAATTAGTGTTTGGGATTTCCTGAGATATTTCTTTTTCCGGGAAACGGAAATGAAAAATTATAAAAAATCACTGATTTCTTATAAAGAATATTAAATAACAATATACATCGTAATTAGTTAACTAAAAATAATATTAAAATATGATGCATCTTTCAAGATTTAAACAATTTTAAATATATTACACAAAACTTATAATCGGTTGAATATGAACATTCTAGAGCAAATTCTTGTACTATTTTCTTCCAAATTCTGATAACGTAACTTTTTAGGAAAAATTGTAACTTTTGTGATAAAGGCCTGTAAATTTTCCGAGCTACCGCTGGCAACTTTGGATTATAAAGTAGTAATTCCATTTTGTCATATTGTGTCCGATCTTATGGCTTATTTCTTTTATTATTTTATGATTCTAGTTTTACATATAATTGAACAATCCTACCCTTATTATTATCCCACTCTATCAGATTATGATTTGATATTATTATATTATTATACCACATTGTCATAATATGATTATATTTTATATTATTATTTATATTTTATATTATTATTTATATTTCATTTTATTATTTATAATTTTTTTTTTTTTTTTTTCAAAATAATAAGGAAAAGTGTTCGCTAGCCAAAAAAAACATATTTACATATTATTCGTATAATGAAAGTTTTTTTAACTAACCATTTTAATTGTAGTTAATCAATATCTTATTTTACTTAAACTTCACTGAGCATAACTAAGCTTTGTTTATTTATATTTATTCATATATAAACTAAATGAAAATTACAATGAAGTTGGAAAATAAACATTAAAAACAAAGTATATTTAAATACAAACAAGTTGTAAATTTTTCTACTAAGTTTCTGAAAAAGATAAGTATTATATTTATTTACTTGAAACATTCTATTGTCTTGGGAATAATATTAAGATAGTTTAAAAACAGAATATGGTTTAAGAACAAGGAAAAGACTGCAAATATTTAATGGTTGTAGAAGTAATGATATTTTATTTTATTTTATTATTAAAAATTTGTTGCTGGTAAAAATATTTAAAAACATATAATTTTTGTAGTCAACCATATTAAAATTTGTATTGAGTGTAAACATTATACGAAAAAATTTAGTAAAAAATATTGTTATCATGAACACAAACTTATTAAAATTCAAGAAAATTAATAATGAGAACATAATATTGTTGTAGTGATAATGCTGTAACCATGTTTTTTCTCTGCGTGTATTGTAAGTTATATTAAAAACTAAATATCTTAGATTTTGATGTTAATTAGATTTTCATGTCAAAAATTAAAAAAAAAAAAAATAAATAAATCTTAATCTGTGGTATTATATTTACGTTTCAATACAAATAGATTTTCTTATCGTTTTATTTCAATTTTATCTTCATCTTACATTTTAATTAATTATTTCTAATTGAGAGATGTAAAACACAATTTTGGAAAATATTTAAAATTGGTTCTATTAATCGTTTTAAAATCCTCATTATTAAATTCTTGAGACATTCTATGACGAGAAGTTTTAAAATTTTTGAAAAATAAAACATTGCGTATTTTATTATATTCGATAGGGATTTTCAGATTTTATATTGAATTTAGTTTTTATTTTCAATATTTATCTTTTTAATTTTATTTTTTTAGCAAACTTATTTATCTTATTTTTGGTAATGAAGAACAAATTTTTGACAAATCTTTATATTCAGTATTAAATTAAAAATACCCTTAGGAAGTACTGTGTGTACAATAATGTAACTTTTCATTAAGGCTTTAAAAACAGCAATATTTTTTAAAATAATATTAAATTTCTCGTTTTCTCGGGAAAATTAAAAAAAATTCCTGAGAATTCCCAGACCCCAAGCCCTAGACCCAATACATTTAAAATGAACAACAGTTCTTAACAGTTTAGTGGATTGGCCTCCTTCGGTATATATAAAAGTTATAAACTACGTATAAATAAAAAATCTAGTAAAATCCTAACTAGCATGAATTAAAAAAAAAAAAAAAATTGAAAAATCGTTTTAGTATGTCAGTGTTGCTAGCTTATCCTTTTAAGGTTAAGTCTACCATTTTTATTTCGCTTTTTAGTTTATATAATATTTAATTTAATTTTAATTCAGCATATCTGTGGATAGATAAAGAAAAGAAAAGGAAGAAAAGAGAAAAAAATAGAATAATAGAAAATAAAAACTATCGAGAGTTTAATTATTAACCATATACAAAATAATTAAATGTAATACAGTTTCGTATTGTTAGATGCTTTTTGTAAATCAACTTTAAATTTTCTCTTAATATAGTTTTTTCTCTTTTAAGTGCCTCTTTTGGGATCTTAGAGCTCTGATCATGGGAATTGTGCATAAGAACGATAACATCTCCTTTAGCTCAAATTAAATTGCATTCCATAAAATCAGCCAGTTTAAATTTATAGATCTACTTTCAGAATATATTGATTATACAGCGTTTCATTATGGCTAAGATAGGAAAAGAAAGGAACTTTTTGCCCAAAAGCAAAAACAATAATTCTAGCGAAGAAATCTTGTTTTGTCAGAAAGATGATTTCAAGAGACATTTTAATAACACTACTACGACTCTATTCCCTACAAGAACTCAGAGTATGCTATATGTGGTCATTAGATGAACATTGAAGAAATTACAAAAAATTTAAAATTTACCTCTAAGGCTTAGTAAAATTTATAAGGAAAATTTATGCAAAGAATCTCTTTAAAATACATATTTTATATATATTTTAGGGAATTATTTATAGTTCCCGAAAAGACATAATTTCTGTAAAAAAAAAACAAATGTTCTCTACAAATAGTTCGAGCGTATTTAAAGGTTGAATGAAAAATATCTACAAATCTAAAAATTTAATTTATTATGGAATCTACTAAAGTGACCAAAATTAAGTGAAAACTTTGCAAGAAATTAACTTAAGCTTAGTTTTTCTAAATACTTAGAGCCAGTTTTTCACTTCCAGATTAAATGTCAATTATTTATTAGTTAATCTAAAACTTAATCTAATCCGCCATTTGAGTTTTTAAGTATGCGATTAAATTTTTTTAGTATTACCATAATGAACGGCAAACATTTGTATGGTATTTTGTGCAAATATCAAATGTTATCTTCAAAATAACAGCTTTTGTTAATAAGAAGAAAATATAGAGAATTGTTTTATTACTATTTATGGAAATTTGGACTAATAAATTAAATTTTAAGAGAAATACATCACAAAGTCGATGGTTGATCATCCTAACGTCAAATAAAAAAATTGATAAAAATTTCTTTGGTATGAACTCGACGTTACGTCGTCCGGAATATTTATTACCTCGGGAATACTTAGATCACACAAGTTATAATTTTGTTATAAATATAATAGTTAAATAAAATATATTAATTTTCCAAATTATTATAGTTTTTTTATGCTTCTTTGAATTTATACATAACGTAACCATCTTTTTGTATATCTGTATATGAATATTTGATCACAAGTTTAAACCCCCAGCTTTGGCCGCTTTAACTATTAAATAAAATGACATGATTGACAACTCAAAAACAACATTCAACGATAACATTTAATTTAGTCGCTAATATCTAAGTGAAAAACTGACCCTTAAATACACATACTGAATTATACATCTTAACGATATCCGTCTACCCTTAGAACACCAATATATTAAAGTGCTAATCGTACGTCTGTTATATAGTCGAAATACTTTAAAATATAAAATTTTAATTTAGCGCTCAATATATTTTGACTTTTAATCCTTTTTTCAGGAATTAACCCTATAAATAAAATACAATATAACCTCAAATTTGAATGTTAGCTCCGGCATCTTGGGTCGCTTTTAACATGAAAATATTAACCGAAGCAAAAATAAAATTTTTATTACTTTTTTTTTTTGCAAAATACTTATTTGTGCTTTAATTTATAGTTTGTATACGTTTTGAATATATTTTCTTGTTATTTATTTGTTAATAAATTTTAAACGAGTAAAAACATATTGTTTTATTTATAGAGCAAACTGTATTTGTCAAATATAAACATATTTAATAAATAAAATTAGTCATTATGAGATTAAAAACAAATTATTAGATGAATTTGAAATATGTATTTGTATTGTATGTTTGTAGAAGCGTAAATAATTTTGAATTGACACAGCTGTTTGTGATATGAAAACGATCTTAAGTATCAAGGGCCTATATGCAAAATTCTCTATCTCAAATTTCAAATGAAAATTCATAGTCTTCCAAATTTATCAACGGTTTTGTATCCCCCTATCTTACAAAATAAATATTTTATTTTTATTTTTTAGTGCCAAACCCTCTATCTCTCTAAGTAATTATAATTATTATATTTTTTTTGACAATCTAAATATAATATATAGCAATTCTTACTAATTTATACATGCTGAATATGGATATAGCAAAATTTTTATACAGTTGAATAGTTCTTTAGATATACAATAATAGATATTCACTATGGAAAGCTACCTTGCCCTGTTTGTATCTGCTTCGATTCAAAATAAATTAGCCTATTTAACTATGTTGGTTTTTCTAAATTATTAATTAGTTTGGAAGTTTTAAGAATCATATATTAAATGATAATTAAATATAAAAATGCTTTAAAATGCAATACCCTCCATCTATTAAAAAACAAATTGTATGTAAAATTTTGTCGTGATATTAAATAAATATTGGAAAAGAAATTATGTTGAATGCTTGCAAAATAAGAGTAATGAATGGTCTCCTGAAAAGAAGTGTTTTTTTTTTTGAGATGTGGGTTTGATATGGGTTTAAAATTTTGAGTATAATTTATAGGTTTATTTAAGAGTTTCCGAAGGAAAGGCCTTGATATATTAAGCACTAATTTATGTTAAAATAAAATTATAGGGGTGTCAGCAAAAATTTAATAGTTATTTTTAAAATAATATACCAGAAACTGATCCGATATTATATGTAAGTGTGGAGTAAATTAAGATGCCTAAAAACAGATAACTAAAGTTATAATACTGTTCGCATCAGTGAGGCAACTAGAAGTAAGGTGTCATATTAATTTAAATGAATAGTACATTACTAGTTTTAAGAATTGCATGGTGTACACCACTGTAATACATTTTTCACAGCAATTATTTAAGCTTAAAATTATGCTACTGTTTGCTTTTAAAAATTATTTTGATTTAAAGTTAAAACTGAGAAATTTATTAGAAAAAAGGTGTTTTCAATACTTTAAAACAAATGGTTCGAAAAACGTTTTATGGGGGTCGCGAAGAACGTTTAACTAGAGACACATTTAATTTTTTTTTTTCGTTGTGTTTTAAAGTCGATATAGCAAATTTACGTACGTTCATGTTTTTACGAAACGCTTTGAAATTTAGTAAATATATTAACGAATTGATAAATTAATTATTTAATTCAATTAATAAATAATTGAATTAATTGATCGCTCATTATAATATTTTGAATGATAAAGAAAAGCTTTTAGAATCATTTGATGGCAAATCAAATCCATAAAATTCGACAGTAATTTGAATTAAAGCTATGTTTTCTATCGCATAGACTTTTCTGGATATTCCAAAATAAAATTGGAAGGTTTAAATAATTTTAGAATAGCGTATGTGTGAGATTAAAACAATTACCGATCCTCACACTTTTGTGGAAATAGTCTATTTTTAATAAAATTGTGCGCTGTTATTAGTTTCAAATAGAAAACAGGACAGCTAGATCAAAAGTATTTTAATCGCAATTTTTGTACTTTATATATACTTTTATACGTGAACTTGATTTAAAATTGAGAGTGATATAAAAATTCCTCAACAAGTAGATCTTATGAAATATTCATTTGTATTTACTTTTAGATTTCACATTGATTTGAGATTAATTTTGTATATATAAATAATTTTATTTAACGCTTATTGTGAAGTAAACCTCCATTAGAATTCAAATCTAAAATTGAAGTTTTGGTCTATGTTGAACATTGAAAAACATACATATTTGATATTAAACATAATTATCTCTCAAACTCTTGATTTACTATTTCATTTACTTTTTGCACAGAAATTGTAATAGTAGATCTCAAGTTGTAATGTTTCAAGGGAGTCGTGAATGTGTTGTTTATAAGAACTTCGTCTTTCGAAACATTAATACATCTACTTAAATTGCGGTTTGAAATTTCTTTATATTCCAAAAGTTATTAATATTAATGCTGATATTTTAGCACTTTCAGTGCTAGATTTCGCAAATTCGAACAAATCTCTATCTACTTTATACCACGTAGTTTGTATTATTTCATGATCCATTGGAATTTGTCTGGGATTGAAATTTCTATATTTAATGCAAGTTTCGCAATCCAATACTATATTATATATATCATTGAATCTTTTGCAAGATTCTGACACCTCTGAATACCTAAAAGCTCTTCGTGTAACTTTCCAAACATTTCATATCGTAAGCATTTGGGTATTATAAGTCTATTGTCTTTCAAAAAAAAGCCATCTATAATAATAAAATAAGACATCATATGCTTTCTCATTCTTAGGCCATCCTTACTTTACACAGTCTTTTACTTTTTTAAATACTACATCAATTTTCTGGTAATTCTATATTTTTATAATAATATGACAATGTAAATCAATATTTTTATATATTTCAACTAGAGTATTTGTTTTTAACAGAGCCCTAGATGAGGCATCGGTAATGTGAAGATACTTCCCTGGTTTATATACAACCATCAAATTATATGAAGTAAGCCTTATCATGAATCTTAGAAGTCTTGCAGGTATTTTATGCAAAAGTGCATTAAAAAGCGAAACAAGTGGCTTCCGATCTGTCTCTACAATGTCATTATGACCATATACATATTGGTGAAAACGTGTGCATCCAAATGGGATAGCAAATAACTCCTTTTCTATTTGAGCATAATTACTTTGACAATACTTTAAAGACGCTGATGCATACGCTATGGGCCTTGCATCGTGCATAAGAACAGCGCCCAATGCAAATTTTGATACATCGACTGATAGAGTTATCTATTTATTGGGATTGTAATACGTCAATACAAGAGCATTTGTTATCTCCTTTTTCAAATTGTTGAATTTGTCATTTTGTGCGTTACCCCATTGCCATAAGTATTCCTTCTTTAATAAATCCCTTAAGTGTTTGTTCTTCGCGGATAAATTTTCTATAAACTGACCCAGATAGTTAACCATATACAAGAATCGTGAAGTTTCTGAGCATTTTTTGGTACTGGCATTTCTAAAATAGAATTTACATTGTTCTCATCAAGCCTAACACTCTTTTCACTGAAATCGTGTCCAATAAATTTTATTTCCTTTTGTAAAATTTTGCAATTGTCTTTATTAAATCGAAAACCTACCTTCATGGTCCTTTCTAGTACCTGATATAAAATTGTATTATGATCTTTCAAAGTAGTAGCATGAATTATGAAATCATCCATACATATGATAGCACCTTTAATATCAAAAAATAGTCTAACCATCTCGGCATGAAAAATTTCTGGTGCTGAATTAATCGAAGAAAACGATATATTCTAAAAGGTGTTCGGAAAGTGAAAGTTTCGATGACTCTTCACACAAAGGCACCATCCAAAAACCGGAATTTGCATCTAAAGAACTAAAAAATTTGGATTCACTCAATTTAGATTTAAACTCATCTAGGTTAGGAAAAGAAAACCTAGGCATAACAATAACTTTGTTTAGACTTCTAGAATCTAGATATAATCTCAACGATCCATTTGGTTTTGTTACAAAAGCAATTGCATTAACCCATTTCGTTGGTTCTTTTTCTTCGAAAATGAAATTTGAACTTTTCATCCTCTCCAGCTCCTTTTTAAGCTATTCTAAAAAAACTGAAATGTACCCTACGAGGAGGGTCATTAATCGGCTGAGCATTTTCCATAATTTGCAACCTATTCTCGTTATAAAGTTTCGAACAAGTCCACAAATGCAGCATTTTTGTAAAGCCATTGGATGAAAAACCCATTGTTATAAAAAGCTATAAATAAGAAAACAGAAGACTTGAGATCCTTCTATTTGTGAGAGTTGTTGAGAATTTAGTTGCTTTTGTCAGCACCAGGATGAAATTTTTCAAAATTTGATATTTTTTTTTCAAAATGAATAATGGCAAGAAATGTTGCTTCCAATTAGTATTATCAAACTTTCGTTTAAATCAGTTCTTTTATTTATTGGTCATATAATTATAGAAATTCTACTCAACAACATAATTTCTGAGGAACGAATTTGTAATTTCTACTTCTAAGTTTCAAACATGTATTATTTTTAATCTGCATAATAAAAAATAATATAAATTGCAAAAAAAAATATTTATTTTAATTGGAGCGCCCTAATATCCATATGCATAATTTGTAGATATTACTTTTATCGTAATTGAATTACCTTTCCTAGTTTATTTATAACTATCGTAATATTTAGTAATTGAAATCAAATTATGAGATAGTACGTGAACGGAATGAATTCGATTGGCTAAAAATTCAGTAGTCACGACGAATCTGTTTTCTATGTGCAAGAATTTCTCAATTAAAACTCATAAAACCATGGAAAAATGAGGTCAAAAGAGTGGGTGTAGAGGGGAAATTTGTATTTGATATAACTAACACATGATCGTAGATCTCAAAAATGGTAAAATTTTTGAAATCGCTTTTAAAGGAAATGCTTAAACATTAAAAGTTTAAAAAAAATAAAAATCTAAATTTAAGTAGCGAAGTGAACAAAAAATTCGAAAAAATCATCGTGAATAATTCCGCTTAATTCTTACAGCTTAGACTAAATATAGTGAGAAAGTTAAATAAAGCATTTCGATGACATAACAATATTAATAGATATAATATTTTTATTTGGTACAAAGATGTACACTTACATAGGACTTATTTGTTCCAAATTTCATTAAAATATTGTTATTTTTAAGGTATTTATGACCCTTGAATCCTTATTCCGGGAGGACATTTACATTATAGCTATGTGAAATAATGGACCGATAACAACGAATTTCAATAGGAATATTTTTTGGACTATTGATGACCTATGTACCAAATTTCATTTAATTATAGACGGACTGACAGACATCGTTAAACTGATTCAGAAAGCGATTGTAAGCCGATTACTATACATCAGGGTGGGTCTTGCACCAATATTTTTTTTTTTGTTATAAACCCCACCTATGGTGGTGTAGAGTATCAAAATTAATGTGCTTTCTCAATATGAAAAGTCTAAAAATTATAAGTGGTATTAATATATTAAGACGAAGTTGTGTGCATAAATATTATATCACTTGGATTTTGCGGCAATGTTAAATTCTCGAGTTAAATACTTTATTTAGACTTTACTTTATATTTAATTTTTAGGAAAGAATAGTATTAAACTAAGATATATTAAAAACATAACTCAAAACTGGACACCATCTAAGACTAGAAATATATTAGTTTTAGCTTGAATTCCATCAAAATGCTTATTGTGTAGCCAATTTCGAAACTTATAACTACAAAATGTTACAAGTAAACATATTTGTTGAATTTTTGCATATGGACATATTATGGTTGGGAAATCATAAATCGTTTGTTTTTTTTACCACATTTTGTTTTTCAAATAATAAAACCAACTTCATTATAATTCTCATTCCTTTAAGACATGGTTTTTTTATATTCGTCTTGATTCAAATAATATGAGATATTAACAAGTTAGAACGCTATATTCGGCTGTGCCGAATCTTTTATACCCTTCACCACTTTACCAACACATAAAAAGAAATAATAATACATTACATTTGTTATACAAGCAACGCTGTAGCTAAATTGGTTAGCGTACTTAACTGTGCAACAAAGGAAAGCGAATTGGTGGCCAGGGTTCAAATCACAGCAGAACCCATATTTTTTTTAATATAGTTGACGACAATGTGCATGACGTTGTCGTTTAGATTGTCTTGCAGGATATTAGCGTCTTTTGTTAAAAAAAGTGATCAATATTTGTTCGGAGTTGTCGTCTTTGTGACGCCGAGAACTATGTCAAATCATCAAGATATTATCGATAATGTCTGCACGACTCGGAGAACTGTGCTGTGTCAGCAGCATAAATTGAAACTTATAACTTCAACGACTACGAGTATATGGCACTGTTGTCAGAATATGTAATTGGAAAAGTGCTAAATCGGTCAAAAAAATTATCAAAAAATATAAAAGTATTGAATTAAAAATACTGTAAAAAGTGCTAAAAAGCATTTAGGATAGTTTTATAAAATACTCATAGCATTTTGACCTCTTCAAGTGATAAATCTAGCAACAAAGTGCTAAAATGGCAATACTGGTATATGCGGTTTATAATCTTAATTAATCAATAATTTTTTAATATAAAAAAATTTAAAATCTCAATTTAAATAGAAAGATAAATCGTAAAGCAGGAATTCTCACTACCCCCTTGAGACAACAGAACTTGAGACTTTTGCAATTTTTGTGCAACAAGCAAATGAAATAGTAAATCAAGAGTTTGGGAGATAATTATGTTTAATATCAAATATGTATGTTTTTCAATGTTCAACATAGACCAAAATTTTCAATTTTAAATTTGAATTCTAATTGAGGTTTACTTTACAATAAGCGTTAAATAAGCGTCTTGTTTTCCATTTGAAATTAATAACAGCTCACAATTTTATTAAAAATGGATTATTTCCACAAAAGGTGAAGAGGATCGATAATTGATTCAATCTCGCATATACGCTATTCTAAAACTACTTTAAATCTTACAAATTTATTTTGGAATATCTTGGTCCAGAAAAGTCTAATTATGTGCGATAGAAAATATCAAAATATTATAATGCGCGATCAGTTAATTTGATAGACGGATATAATTACAATCTTGGTTACTTTTGACTCCTATATGAATTTATCAATTCATTAATATTTTTACTAAATTTCAAAACGTTTCGTAAAAAAATAAACATAACTTAATTTGCTATATTGACTCTTAACTACCAGAAATAAAATACTAAAATGTATCTTTAATTAAACTTTCTTCGCGTCTTTTACCTAAAACTTTTATACGGAACTCATTTGAGAACTATTGGTCGTGAAGTATTGAAAGCACTTTAATTCTAATAAATTTCTCAGTTTAAACTTTAAATCAAAATAATTTTTAAAAGCAAACATTAGCATAATTTTAACCTTAAATAAATGCTGTGCAAAATTTATTAGAACTGTTCTTAAAACTGTTAATGTACTATTCATTTAAATTAATATAACGACTTACTTCTAGTTACCTCACTAATGCGACCAGTAATTTAACATTAGATATCTTTTTTTAGGCAAATTAATTTACCCCCCACTTATATAATATCGGATCAGTTTCTGTTATACTATTTTAAATATAACTATGGAATTTCTGCTGACACCTCTGTGTTTTTTTTAACGTAAATTAGCCTTAAATAAACCATTATATTATAGAGATTTATTTTCGAAATACTGAAAATTTTAAACTCATATCAACTACATATATTCAAACCGCTCTATCTCGAAAAATATTATTTTTCAGGAGACAGTTCATTTCTCTTATATTGCAAGTATTCAACATAATTTCTTTCACAACATTTATTTAAAACCTCTGCCAAATTTTACATACGATTTGTTTTTAATGTTTTAAAATATACAAAATGTGTTCCACCAATTTTGACCTATGGATGCCAAATCTGGTTTAATAAAGCTACTAAAATTTGCACAAGAAAATTACAGATAATACAAAATTAATATCTGCAAAATAATTCATAACCTACACCCCAGATATTTTAGTGATCTACTGCATAGAAACTTTATGCGCAAAATGTTTAATTCATTTGTATTTAATGAAAAATGCGGAACGTCGCAAGATAACAATCACTAAGACTCTGTTTTTTTTATTTAGATGTTAATTGTTGTAATACATTTAAGTAAATTCTCATTACAATGTAGTTAATTATTTTACAAAGGTTTTAGTAAAGTCAATAAAAAAATATTTTGCAATATTATCAATTATGCAGCGTAATAGAGGGTTTTGTATCATAAAACATGTTTATATTTAATTACAATTTAATGTATGATTCTTAAAGTTTCCAAATTAGTTAATAATTAAAAATAAACCAACATAGTTAAATACGATACTTTATTTTGGAATCGAAGCAGTGGGAATGGTGCTTTGGTTTGCTTTGGTTAATACTTTCATTTAAAAGCGAGCCAAGATGCCGGAGTTAACATTCAAATTTAAGGTTATATTGGATGAGACTAAAACCAAAATGATAATAAATCTGTTACTCAATCATATAATGTATTTTATTTATAGGGTTAGTTCCTGAAAAAAAATAATTAAAAGTCAAAATATATTGAGCGCTAATTAAAATTTTATATTTTCAAATATTTCGGCTATATAACAGACGTACGAGCACTTTAATATATTGGTGTTCTAAGGGTAGACGGATATCGTTAAGATGTACCTATGTAGGGAATGATAGCTATAAATTATTTATTTTACTATACTTCAGTATGTGTATATAAGGGCCAGTTTTTCACTTAGATATTAGCAACTAAATTAAATGTTATCGTTGAATGTTGTTTTTGAGTTGTCAATCATCTCATTTTATTTAATAGTTAAAGCGGCCAAAGCTGGGGGTTTAAACTTGTGATCAAATATTCATATACAGATATACAAAAAGATGGTTACGTTATGTATAAATTCAAAGAAGCATAAAAAAACTATAATAATTTGGAAAATTAATATATTTTATTTAACTATTATATTTATAACAAAATTATAACTTGTGTGATCTAAGTATTCCCGAGGTAATAAATATTCCGGACGACGTAACGTCGAGTTCATACCAAAGAAATTTTTATCAATTTTTTTATTTGACGTTAGGATGATCAACCATCGACTTTGTGATGTATTTCTCTTAAAATTTAATTTATTAGTCCAAATTTCCATAAATAGTAATAAAAAAATTCTCTATATTTTCTTCTTATTAACAAAAGCTGTTATTTTGATGATATTTGCACAAAATACCATACAAATGTTTGCCGTTCATTATGGTAATACTAAAAAAATTTAATCGCATACTTAAAAACTCAAATGGCGGATTAGATTAAGTTTTAGATTAACTAATAAATAATTGACATTTAATCTGGAAGTGAAAAACTGGCTCTAAGTATTTAGAAAAACTAAGCTTAAGTTAATTTCTTGCAAAGTTTTCACTTAATTTTGGTCACTTTAGTAGATTCCATAATAAATTAAATTTTTAGATTTGTAGATATTTTTCATTCAACCTTTAAATACGCTGGAACTATTTGTAGAGAACATTTGTTTTTTTTTTACAGAAATTATGTCTTTTCGGGAACTATAAATAATTCCCTAAAATATATATAAAATATGTATTTTAAAGAGATTCTTTGCATAAATTTTCCTTATAAATTTTACTAAGCCTTAGAGGTAAATTTTAAATACGTTAATAGAGCGTATGTTTCGAAGTACCTATTTTTTATTCCCTTTATTCTGTTTGTAATTTCTTCAATGTTCATCTAATGACCACATATAGCATACTCTGAGTTCTTGTAGGGAATAGAGTCGTAGTAGTGTTATTAAAATGTCTCTTGAAATCAGATTTCTGACAAAACAAGATTTCTTCGTTAGAATTATTGTTTTTGCTTTTGGGCAAAAAGTTCCTTTCTTTTCCTATCTTAGCCATAATGAAAAGCTGTATAATCAATATATTCTGAAAGTAGATCTATAATTTTAAACTGTTTGTTTTTATGGAATGCAATTTAATTTGAGCTAAAGGAGATGTTATCGTTCTTATGCACAATTCCCATGATCAGAGCTCTAAAATCCCAAAATAGGCACTTAATAGAGAAAAAACTATAATAAAAGAAAATTTAAAGTTGATTTACAAAAAGCATCTAACAATACGAAACTGTATTACATTTAATTATTTTGTATATGGTTAATAATTAAACTCTCGATAGTTTTTATTTTCTATTATTCTATTTTTTTCTCTTTTCTTCTTTTTCTTTTCTTTACCTCTCCACAGATATGCTGAATTAAAATTAAATTAAATTTTATATAGTGAATATTATATAATACTATAATACACAAAAAATATGTTTGTTTTTTAAAAAATACATATTTTGGTAAATACTTATGGAAATATTATTTACTTTTTTTAATATTGAAACTCACTATAACAATGTTAGTCTTTATTTGCCTAAGATGAAATTTAAAAAAAAGAAAGAATAATATTAAAATAACTAACAAATTATTTGCATGGAATAGTCTATATTACTTGCATGACTTAAAACTTCTAGATTAAGTTAAATGTACCGAGCAATTATTAGCTATAAATACCAACATACTGGTATTTTAAAACAAGTCAGTATTGTTAGCGCATTTGAAGTAAATAACATTCAAAACTAAAAAAAAAGAACGATGAAGTTTTTTTCTTTACTTTTTGGCCTATTGGCCATTGTACTTATCCCAGTGGCTCAGTCTGAACAAAATGTTGTATAGAATTTAGAGGATACTATTTTTGACAAAATTTATCTTGATTTAAAAAATGAAGTTGTTACCTTAAAGGATTCAGTTGCCGTTTTTGAGGAAAATATAAACATATTGAAATGTGAATTGGATGTTACCAATGAAAAGAAAGCTATAATTGTAAATAATCTAAATGAACTCGAGTTAAATTTGAGTACCAAAAAAGCTGATTTAGAAAATACTGCTAAAAGAGCCTTGGTAGAAGCTGAAGCAAAATTAAAAGCAACGGAAGACAAGCTTAAGAAAAAGAAAGAAGAATTGAAAGAAAATGGAAAAAGATGGAATATAATACCTACGGCTATTTTAGGGGGACAAATAGCTCACTTAGACGTTGCAACAAGTAAGCTACAAGAAGATGTGT
Organism: Protocalliphora azurea; assembly: GCA_932274085.1. Taxonomy (NCBI): domain Eukaryota; kingdom Metazoa; phylum Arthropoda; class Insecta; order Diptera; family Calliphoridae; genus Protocalliphora; species Protocalliphora azurea. The sequence continues at coordinate 139,463,150 of OW026523.1, read as the reverse complement.
CTCACCTGCGTCATAAAATTCTTGAATTGAAAAAGGACAAAATGGCTAAGGCTGAGGAATCTATTGCCGATTTAATGGAAAAAGTGGATAAATTTAAAAAAGAATTAAAAACTGGTGCCAACGAAAATCAAGAACAAACTTCGGATGCTCTAGAAAAAGCCAAGGCTGATTTGGGTGCAAAAAAAGCTGAATTGAAAAAAATAGCTAAAGATATTTTAGAAAATGCCAAAGTTAAATTAGAAAAAGTCAAGGCCATGCTAAAAGAAAAAACGGACGAATTGGAAAAGAAGGGTAGTGAATTGGGTGCAGGAGTTAAGGGTGCTTTATATTATACTGTATCTGTATTATATGATGAAGAAGCAAAGCTGCAAATATTTGTATCTGATTTAGAAGATAAGGTTACTGATTTGGATGTAATAGTTCGGTAGGAAGGAAACGGAAAAAAAGAGGCTGGCTTGGTAAATGTGGTCAAAGAAAATGCCAGAGAAACTATTATGTCTATTCTTTCAAATGAAACAAATTGAATGGTCTTCATGTTTTATTAATATATTTCTCAGTTTTTATCTGTTTTTAAGCCATGTTTGAAAATAAATGTTAAAAGTTCAATATCTATACTTGTTTAATGATCTTGATCTAGATTTTGGTGTAAATTCGTTTAAAGGATTTAGTGGTGTTGTAATATCAGGTATCATTACACTGAGCGTTATTAGGATTAGTGTAATATAAATGCTGTATTTTTATTTATGTTTTTTTTTATTTTTATTTTTCTAGTTACATTATTATTATTATATTTATGTATATAAATTTTTTATTTTTTATTATTTATTATTATTATAATTTTTTTTTTTTTTTTTTGAATTGAAGTTAGCAAATATTAAAAAAAAAAAAACAAGTAATATTCATATACACCATTGTGTATATGCATCATGATTCGAAAAATGGGACTTATGGAAAATTGTGAACATACTTATGTGAAGTGTAATATATAAAACACAGTGGGGTAGCTCTGAACAAAACTTGGCATTAGCTAAAATAGCAAGATATAGCATGACTGTCTGATATCCTTGAAAATATGAAGGTTTTAAGATGTGAAATTAAGAAAAAAAGTTTGCGCTTAATGCAAATTCTTAATGTCAATTTGAAAAACAAAATATTTTATATTGTATGAATATTAATTTGTATAACTTACACCAAAGGGGATTGGGGTACTATATGTTTATGTTGATGTTTATAAAGTATAAGTAAATTAGTCCAACACTCTTTTCAAAGTCTAAAGTGGTTTTAACGAAATTCAAAAGTCTGTTGATAAATTTAGTTATAATTGGTATTTAATTTATCAATGCGAGAGTCACAGTAACACGTATAAAAGCCATATATATGTTAATATCATAATCACGTCATGCATAAAATTTTAAAAAATTAATGAAAATTATGAAATTAATGAAAAAATATAAAAATAATTCCATATTGTTAAATAGAGTGTTAAAAAATCCTTTCGTCGGATAAATAGAGGCAAAAAATATAAACGCGTTTAGACTCAGAATATGTTAGAGGCCAAAATATACATTTTTTCTTTAAAAAGTCGATTAAGTTTTTTGCATTTTATTAAAAGAACAGTTTTGTAAGATTACGTAAAATACACAGGTCAACAAAATCGCAAAAAGAAAACATTATATTGCAAATAATTGTTCAAAATTCTTATTCCTTCAACTTCATATAGTGTACAAGGTTAAATGAAATTTGTCCATCACGTCACAATTTTATCCCATTGAGGACTAAAAAAATATACTACTCTGTGATTTTTAGGTAATAGGTAGAGCAAATTGTTCTCTCATGTTTGATAGACAGGAAGCGGTTCTGCAAAAATGTTGTGTAAGTCATGTAGATTTCTTTATAATTATAAAAAGTACACACAGAAAAAAGATTGGTAGCAAAAATGTTACCATTTTGGAAAATTAGTTCCAATTACCTAAAATTAATAAATTTGATAGATTTTCATCACATATGTGTTATATTTATGAAATCTATTTTAATAGTAATTTTATGTTGATTGATTTAGAAGTTATATATAGATTATAAATAAAATTATTTTAATAAAAAAAAGTACATTTAGACAACAAGTATTTATACATCTCCCTCTTAAAGTTATAAACATATATATATTATATATTGTATATAATATGTAATACTAATTATTTCCTATTGATCCCTAATCTCTGTGGTGGCATTACCTTTCTACCATTCTACCAGATCTCTATTTTTCTTTATTTTTCTGACCGACCTCAACTACTTCAGTTATATTATCATTATCTTGGTTGCCTACATTTTCCTTAAATTCTTCGTAATATTTTATTTTTTATGACACTTCTAAAATATATTGCCTATTTCTTCTATAAGTAAATCAATTATTATCTTTTATACAGTAGGATCTAGGTTCTTTACACACATCAACTGCTGTACCTGGTAACGATACGGATATAGAATTCTTTTTAAAATAAAACATTTCACCTACGTCAATGGGTCTTAGATTCTTTATTTATAATAATCAGTACCTTTTTCACTACATTTTTTTTTACATTTTCTTAAATGTTTAGACAGAGCTTTAAGCAAGGCTATTAGATCTTGGCAAATAGAGACTAGATGTTTGATAACCAATTAACTAATCTCAACAAAATATGTTAAATTCTTTTGAATTAAGTGGTGGACCATTATCCGAAATCATAACAGTTGGTATACCGTGTCTTGCAAAAATACTTTTCAATTTACTTATAACGTATTGACGTGAAAATATCGCGTTTAGATGCTTTGCTCCTATATATTTTGAAAAATAATCTACAAAAAGTAAAAGAGGTTTGAAATGCTTTGAAGATTCATAAAAAATATGATAAATTCTTTTTAACACTTTTTTACAGTATTTTTAATTCAATACTTTTAGATTTTTTGAAAGCATTTTGTAAAAAATTTGACGGTATTAGTTGTCAGTTTTAAAATATCAGACCTATTTTTGCTTTATTTCCTAATATTACAAATAATTTTGAATAAAAATTGTTTTTATATTATCATTTGAACTCAATTTTATAAGAGCAACGAGAATATGATTTTTTTAAAAAAAACAATTTAACAATGCCGTTCGCTACAATACAATAGTTTAGAATAATTTTTTTTTTACCGATTTAGCACTTTTCCGACTACATAATCTGGCAAAACTGGCATACACTCGTAGTCGTTTAAATTATAAGTTTAAATTTTTGCTGCTAATACACAAAGTCGTTTTTTTTTTTTTTTTTTTTTTTTTTTGTATAAGCAACCAGTAGCACAATAGTCCGAGTAGTGCAGATATTATCGACGATATCTTGATGATTTGACATTGTCCTCGATGATACAAAGATGACAATTCCGAACAAATATTGATAATTTTTTTGAATAAAAGGCGCTAATATCTTATAAGACAATCTAAGCGACAATTTCATACACAATGTCGTCAACTATGTTAAAAAAAAATATGGGTTCTGCTGAAATTTGAACCCAGACCATTTTATATTTTTAGGTATGAATATGAAAATATTATTTCTTTTTATTTGTTGGTAAAGTGGTGAGGGGTATAAAAGATTCGGCACAGCCAAATATAGCGCTCTGACTTGTTAATATCTCATATTATTTGAATCAAGTCGAATATAACAAAATCTTGTCTTAAAGAAATGAGAGTTATAATGAAGTTGGTCTTTTATTAAAGCAAAGCACTTAGTATAAAATGGTTGGAGTAAATATAGTTGAAAAACAAACATTCAATGGTTTAGAAAAACAAAATAATATGTCCATGAGTAAAAATTTGACATATTATGTTCATTTGTAACTCTTTTTAGTTAAATTTTTTGGAATTAACTACACAATAAGTATTTTTTGTGGAATTCGAGCTGAAATATGACATATTTCCAGACTTGAATAGTTTCTAATTTTGAGTTATAATTTTAATGCATTTTATTTTAGTACTATTTTACCATAAGAATGAAGTATAAAGTAATGTCTATTAACTCGCAAATTTTAAATTTTTCCAGCAAAATTCAAGTCAAATAATATTTATGCACACAATGTTGTCTTATCATACTGATATCACCCAAAAACATAATGGTGTAAGACCCACATTGATCATGAATAATTAAGGAGATTAAAGTCACATTTCAGAAGGACATTTGTTTAGTCGATCCACTTCGCACTTATAAGTATCAAAGTATATATACGTGCGAAATTTTTTTACATTGACAGACAGACAGACAGACAGACAGCCAGCCAAACGGAAGAATCTGGAATAAGGAAGTAATGTTAAGTTGAAGTGAGTGTTGGAATAATTTACTTATACGTTATTAACATCAACATAAACATATATTACCCCAATCTTTTATGGTTTAATATGTCATACATATTCCCATTCAAACAATATAAGATATTTTATTTTCCATATTTGCATCAACTTGCTTTTCTTAATTTTACATCTAAAAGACTTCACTTTACTTCAAGAACATTTTAAACGAATTTACACCGAAATTTAGATCAAGATCATTAGGCAAGTATCAAGAATGAAAAAATTTTAACAAAAGTTTGTTTTCTCTCCAATTGTTATGGAGTTTAAATCGTCCCCTTAACTTTTATTTCCAAAAGTTGTTTGAAAAACAGATAAAAACTAAAAAGTTATTGCATTAAGATAATCAAATATTTATTCAAAGTTTTAAGGAAACTTTAGCTAAGTAATCAAGATCATCCATGATGTCTTCTCTCATATCTTCTCTGTCTATATTTTCCAAGCCAGTCTTTTCATCTTCCAATTTAGATACACGTTCTTTCGTCTCTGATATTTTATCTAATAACGTCTCTACCCTCCAATCATTCTTAGCTCGTGCATCCAATTCAGCATCCTTTAGCATGGCGCCCGTTGTTTCTAATTTAACTTTGGTATTTTCTAGAACTTCTTTACCTGTTTCTTTCAATTCGGCAACCACATCTTTTAGCTCCATTTCTTTTACCTTCAAATTAGCCTCAGCATCATTAATTTGTTTTTTCTCTTTGTTGTCACCTTTCAAATTAATTATTTTTTCTTTCAAATTATTAATAACTTTCATAACATTATCGTATTTTGTGATTTTCAATGTACAAATAAAATTTGTAAGTTGAAATGTTTCTTGTTGTGTCTCATTTTTTGCATCTTTTAGGTCAGCTGTTTTTTTCGCTAAAGCAGCCTTAGCATTTTCATCTAATTCTGCAATCTTTTCTTTTAATTCGGCCTCCCTCTCCTTAAGCTTAGTATCGATTTTTTTCAATTTAGCTTTAGCATAAACTATAAAAACATCAACTGTTGTTTCCAAATCAGCAGACCTTTTTCTTAGCTCAAGTTCCTTTGCATCCAAATTAGCGTTGGCTTTTTCTAGAGCATCTTTAATTAGTTCTTTTTGTTCATTGGGAGCAGATTTTAAATTATCTTTCAATTCATTCACCTCTTTCTCCACCTCTAAAACGGAGTCCTGAGCATCAAATATTTTCCTAATTCCCCATTCAATAACATTGTTTATCAGTTCAAATGACTTTTTTTGTAACTTATTTTCTGTATCCTCTAGGGCAGCTATGGTTTTCTCTAAATCAGCCTTAGCATCTTCATCTAATTCTGCACCGTTTTCTTTTAATTCGATCATCCTTTCTTTAAGCGTAGCCTCGATTTCTTTCAATTTAGCTTCAAAAATGTCAAAAGCAGCTTTAGTTTCTGTATACAAATCAGCTACTATTTGCTTTTGCTCATCTTTTTTCGCACTCAACTCAGCTTTGGCTTTTTCTAGAGCATTTTTAATTTGTTCTTCATTTTCTTTGACAGCACTTGTTAAGCTATTTTCCAATTTATACACTTCTTCACTCAAATCATTAATGGATCTCGTAACATCAGGCAGTTGTTTGCTTTTCAACTCAATTACCTTGAGTTTAAGTTCAGATATGTCTTCCTCTAAAGCAGCCTTAGCATCTTCACCTAATTTTCCACGGTTTTCTTTTAATTCGGTCATCTTTTCTTTAAGCGTAGCCTCGACTTCTTTCAATTCAGCTTCAATTCCATCAATTTTGTTAGAATTAATATCCTCTGAATTATATAAAACACCTTGTTCCGACTGAACCACTAGGACAAGTAGAGTGGCCAATAGGCCAAAAAGTAAAGAAAAGAACTTCATCGTTCTATTTTTTTTTTAGTTTTGAATGTTATTACCTTCAAATGCGCTAGCAATACTGTCTTGTTTGAAAATATGTTGGTATTTATAGCTAATAATTGCTGGGTGTATTTAACTTAATCTAGAAGTTTTGCGTAATGCAAGTATTCTAGAATATTCTGAGTAAATAATTTATTATTTATTTTAATATTATTTGCTTTTCTTTAATTTCATCTAAGGCAAATAAAGATTAATATTGCTGTGAGTTTTCGTGTTTAAAAAATAAATAATGTTTTATTTCCCTAAATAAATATTTACCAAAATAAGTATTTAAAAAAAAAAAACTAACATATTTATTGTGTTTTATAGTATTTAAATTGAGTATATCTATGGTTAGGTAAAGAAAAGAAAATGAAGAAATGAGAAAAAAGAATGGAATAATAGAAAACGTAAACTGTCGAGAGTTTAAAAAGTTACCCCACATACAAAATAATTCCATGCAATATAGTTGTGTATTATTAGATGCGTTAAGTCAGCTACAGCTTTTTGTAAATTGAATTTAAATTATGAAAATTATGCACCGATATTAAATTGATACTAACATTCTCACAGGATTTATGCGCGTTAAAGTGATTTTCGGAAGAGGATTTTATATGGGAGCTATGGTCAATTGTTGACCAATATTCATAAAATTTAGTACAAAGATTGACACTTCTACCAGCTTTCTTTGTACTGAATTTCATTAACATATTCTTATTTTTATGGAATTTTTGAGTGTTTGTATGACATTTGTATGGGGGCTAAGTTTAACAATGGACATAGTCCTCGACGACACAAAGACGACAACTCCGAAAAAATATTGATGACTTTTTCGAAGAAAAGGCACGAATCTCATGCAATATAATCTAAGCGACATTGCTATGCACATTGTTGTCAACTATGTTTAAAAAAATGGGTTCTGCTGATATTTGAAACCAGGCTACCAATTAACTTTCCCTTGTTACATAGTTAACCGCGGTAACCATTTTAGCTTCACTGTTACTTGTGGAGTAAATGTAAAATAATATATTTATGTATAAAAAGAAATAAAAGGAAATAGTACTTTTATTTCTTGGTAAAGTTGAGAAGGGTATAAAAGATTCGACATAGCCGAATATAGAGCTCTAACTAGTTAATATCTAATATTGTATTAATTACTCCGAATACAATAAAACCTTGTCTTATATAAAATAATATATTGCTTGTTTTAGATAGTGTACGGTTTTGAGTTATGCATTTAATACACTTTATTTTAATACTATTCTTCTCTAAAAACGAAAGTCTAAAGTATTTAAGTCGAAAATTCAATGATACTACACACAACGTTGTCATAACATATTAATACCACTTATAATTTTTAGACTTTGCATATTAGGAAGGCACATATTTTTTATACCCAACACCGCTACAGGTGGGGAATTATGCGTTTGTGCTAATGTTTATAACCCAAAAAATTTTGGTGTAGGACCCACTTTGATGTATAATAATCCATTTAGAATCACTTTCAGAGTCAATTTAACGATGTCCGTCCGTCTTTTGGAACTTTTTAAATGAAATTTGTTACATAGGAATAAGGATTCAAGGTCGAAAATAGCAATATTTTAATGAAAATTGGTACAAATAAGTCCTACATAAATGTAAATCTTTGTTTCAAATTTCATAAATATCGGTCCTATATAAACCCCTCCGAAAATCACTTTAACATACATAAATCCGTAACAAATGTTAATGTCAAGTTAGTGTTTGATACAAATATGTTTAAAAAAATCCAAATTTTGTAATGATGCGTCCATAGTTAACCATAACTCTCATATATAATTAACCATAACTCTCATGAATAAAATTTCTGGAAATCTAAGCACTTTTTCTCTATAATTTCATAATTACTTTTTTAGATAATGCTCTATTCACTCACGAGGTACCAAAGTTACGAATTTTTTTTTTTTTGTTATATTTTGTTTATATTTTTTCTATTTAACATCATTATTTTAAAGTTAAAAATATTCCACTGCATTTGGTTTTTTGTTTTAAATGTAATGGCATTTTTTTTTAAAACGCTAAAAAATATCGCACTAAAAAATATCGTGAAAAATATTTTTCAGATATTATAGGCCATTCCAGTATCCAGGAACATTCATTATTTCTCCATCACGTCACATTTTTAACCCGTTGATAACCAAAGGAAATATGTGCTCTGAAAAATTTTTAGGTTATATAATTTTCTTGGTATTAGGTTGAGCAAATTAGGGATCCGTGTTTTATAGGGAAGAAATAAGCGATGAAGAAGGAGAGCTTTTTCACCAAAACGCTACTACAAAGAGACTATATCAATCATAAAATACTGACATACACACACATATATATATATATATGTATATATAGAAAATAATGAATAATGATTCCAATAATAAAAATATAATTACAATCATTAATATTAATTTGTTGTTAATAAATAGCGTTAATTACAATAGATTATACTTATAAAATTTTAAACACTACAGTAATGATTTTAAGGTTGTTACTATTAAAAAATTGTTATTGAAAACAAATTTTACAACATTCCAAATTTATTTAAAAGAATTGATAACGACGAAATATTTGTGCTAACAATGGAAATTTTATTACAATTTATTAAAATACGTTGCAAATGAAAGTTCTAAATAAAAATTTTTATTAAATTTTTAACATTTTTTAAATTATTAGAATTAAATTATCTTTGGAAAATTGTAAGAAAAATGTTTAGGGTCTTTAAAATCAAATTGTGTGAAAACAATAAATAAATAAAGAATCATATTTTACCTAATTATGTAACATTGTTGATGTTTGCATTTGGAACGTTTGTATTAGTTTTGAATTGTAGTGAAGATCAACGTACGTCTTTTTAAAAACGGGTGGAGAATATATATAACGATATTTATTTTATTTTAAAGGTTAAAGACACCGCTTGGTCACTTCCGCTAGTTACTATCAAGTAATTAGTGCCCGTTGCTTTCAAAATCTCTGCGATTGACTTTCTTCTTTATAAAGAGATTTTTGGAAGCAATTTATTTAAGGGTTCTGACACTTTGCAGACAAGGGTCAACATTACCGAGTAATTTATGCCCATAAAAATTTCTGTGTGTATAAAATTTTCAATGAAGTTGAAAATAAAAATATTATATCTATTAAAATTGTTATGTGATGGAAATGTTTCATTTAACTTTCTCAATAGTGTAAGAATTAATAGGAATTATTCATTATAATTTTTGGTTCACTTTGTTATTTAAATTTGGATTATTATTTTTTTTCCAAACTTTTGATGTTTTTATGCCGTTTATACCAAAACAAAAACTAGTAGGTTTTTCAAAAACAAAATTTCACAAATTACATCGTTTACATGCCTTATTTCTACCCAATGTAGTCTTTGTTGACATTCACATTTCTTGGATACAAATAATTTCTATTAATTTGAAATTTTATTGTTCTCTTTATATATAAAAGCTACGGTTCTAAAATTTGCTAAGCAGGATGTATCATAAATAATTGTTTTAGTGATTTTTATTTGGTTTTCAATAAAAACTAGTTAAAAATGGTTTTTGATTTGTATGAAAAAACCAAACGAATTTACATAGATTTTTATTCAAAAACCAAATAAAGCCAAAAACTACTAGTTTTTGTTTGGTGTAAATGACATATTAATCATTTTTGAGATCTATGATCATGTGCTAGTTATATCAAATACAAATTTCTCCTCTACTCCCACTCCTTACACCTCATTTTTCTATAGTTTATTGAGGGTTAATTGCGAAACTCTTGCACAGATAAAATAGATTGGTTTGGAATACCGAATTTTTAGCCAATCGTGTTCGTTCGGCTGCACGTATAATTCGACTGCAATTACTGAATATTATGATGATTACAACTAAATTAAAAAAGGTAATTCAGTTACGATAAGTAATATCTATAATTTATACATATGGATATTAGGGCGCTCCAATTAAAACATATACTTTTTTGCAAATTATATTATTTTTTATTATGCAAATTAAATATAATACATATTTGTAAGCTAGAAATAGAAATTATGTAAATCAACAACTTTCCAAACACGACAGACTGTTAACACATAGAGTTTTTCCAATGTAACATACAAATTCGTGGCTTAGAAATGATGTTGCTGAGAGAAATTTCTATAATTATATGACCAATAAATAAATGAACGAATTTAAACGAAAGATTGATAATACTTATTGGAAGCAATACGTCTTACCATTTTATCGTACCCACAGAAATCTCTTGATCTACCAACTATTTTGAAGCAATACAAATTGATGGAACCAACAAATATAAAACTTTTTCTTTTATCAAAATCTATCAACCAGCAAATAAAAATATAAACGAATACATAATAGAATTGGACAAAACATTAAACAATATTAAAAACAAGCAAAAAATTATTGTTATTGGCGATATGAGTATTGTCATACTAAAATAAAACATTATAACAATTGCATAGATTAGCGATAGGCACAAAGAGCGGATTTGAATGTGGTAGTGTATTTGGTTTGTTAGCGCTCTTTGTTTGTTATATAAAAAAAAATAATAATAATATTATTTTATGTTCTTTGCTTTGTATTTGGTTTTTACTTAATTATGCAACATAACTTGTTGAAAGCTAGAACAAAACTAAATGATATTTTTGTTTCTTATTTGCTCACAATTGTTTAGCTTCGTTAAACTTCGTGTTGTGTATATAAATATGCCGAAAACACTCTACACCGAAGTGCTATGGGCGCAGTGTTTGTTGTAGATGAACACAAACACAAAGAGTTATAGCAGAGTTTTGAAAATATGCATTGTCACAATACCAAAGTTAGGAGTTTTAAATTAAATAAAAACATTAAACAAATTGACTGGAATAATATTAATTATAATAATTTGAGTGCTAATGATCTTTATCACAAAATTTATAACACTTTTAACGGCATTTATGAAAGATACAAAAAATATTAATTAAAAACAATAGAAAACGAAAATCTAATCCATTATTAACTGAAGATTTATTAAAAGATTATATTATACGGGATAAACTTATAACAGAAATAATAAAATATATGAAATTGAATACAAAAAAATCTGAAATCATTTGTTAAAAAAACTAAATTATTCACAAAAAAAAAAAAAAAAAAAAAAAAACTTTTATCGAAACAAATTTATAGAAAATAGAAATAATACTCCTATTACTTTAAAAATGAATCAATAAATAATATTAATTTTGCTAAAAGCTTTAAAGAAAATGTGCAAAAAATACCTCATAAGTGTAACATAAAAACGTTATTTTATGAAAAACACGTATCTAAACTCAATTTATATACCAATGAATGAAAATGAAGTGTACAACAGTATATTAAAAAATTAAAATTCCAACAAAGGAGCAGGAGTAGATGGAATTAGGTAAAAAGATCTAAACCTATATGCCTATATTTTAACACCAAATATAATAATTTTTTTTTTTAACAAATGCATTGATAGCGCTATTATACCAGAGGTACTAAAAACGTCTCTAATACGACCAATTCACAATAATGGAGCAAAAAAATGACTACAACAACTACAGACCGCTAGCTATATTTCCGGTAGTTGAAAAAACATGATTTCTAAAGAAGTATAAAATTATAAATTTCTAATCAGAACAGTTTTCAGAAGGTGAAGAATATAAATAACCTACTAGATTATTTCTCAAATCATATAAATAAGAACAATCTTAGCTCTTTTTATAGACTTTAGCAAGGCCTTTGTTATTAAGTTTTACATTATCTCATGTTAACCTTCTAAATACCATGGAGAGAAATTGTATTAGAGGTAATGCATTAAATTGGTTTAAAAAATATCTTGAACTGAGGTCATATCGAGTCAAAATCCTAAATGCAATCAGCGACAAAACCCTCTCATATAACGGTATACCTCAGGGCTCAAAACTTGGACCTATTTTATACTTAGTATATGCAAATGAAATGATAAGTACGCTTACAGACTGCAAAAGATTCACATATGCTGATGATATGGCTACTATCATAGCAGATAAAAATATAGATACTGCAACTCAATAAGATAGGTAAATGCTGATAGTGGTCAGGATAGTGGTATTATAATAAATGCATTTAAAACAAAGATAATGTATATCAAATCGAAATACCTCATTCACAGCAACGTAACCATACAATTTCATGATTCGGAATGTCTTCATGATTCTGCCACCGACACCAACATTTCTAATATCGACAAACGTACAACAATAATTGAATTGCTAAAGTCTTACAAATACCTTGGTATATATACCGACGAAAACTTTAAATGGTTACCACACACCCAATACATCCGAAAAAATTAAGAAAATCAACATATAGCCCATAACACCTTAGCAATTGCACAACGTTTAATGTACCAAACAAACAAATTTTTCATTAGCAGAAGCTTATATAAGGTATGGTATATATAAATATGGGGAAGATCAAATCATTTCAATAAAGGTAAAATCAAACTATAATAAACGTCTCGTAAACTATAATATAATGTACAATAACGTATCAAATAATATAACTGCAATCTATTTATTTAACAATAATAAACATATCTTCAATAATAGAATTCGAATAACCAACAACAACATCACCATTAGAAGCAAGAATAACATCGCTACGGAATTGAAAATATTAAACATCTACAGTGTGTAAAGCACAACCTTTGTGAAACTAACAAATCATTTGTCAACACAAGACTTCGATCAAAAGATAGTTTCAAAACACCTATGGAAAAAATATATTAGATGTATCGTTACAAAAAATCTTCAGTAACCTACCCGTCGACTTATTAGATATTTCTTATATTCCAAAACGAAAAAAATTCCTAAAAATACAATTTTTATCGTCGCATTGAATAATTATAAAAACCAAAAATAATAAATTTGTTTATTAATAATTTACTTATTTTAATTCCTGTTTTTCATTTGCATTTTATATTTCTTACATAATAATGTTAAAAGCACAAACAACTGCCTTATATACACTAAAAAACAATAAATAATTTTGGAATAAAATTTCACTAGAAGAATCTCTCATCTGTTTTGTTATTTATAATTTTTTATTTTATCTTCTGACACACCATATGATATAACAATGGGTTTTTCATCCAATGGCTTTAAAATTATGATGGATTTGTGGACTTGTTCGTTTATAACAAGAACAATTAAGATTTTTAAGAAACTAATTTTAAACATAATAAAAACATTGAACTCTTACACTTTTTATGAAAATATTGTCTTCCTAATGAAAATATAATATTTTCCAATTTTTCTCCGTTGACTTTAATTTTATTTCTCATTTAAAGGAATTTTGAATAAAAACAGTTTTATTTAAATAACAATTTTTTATTTTATTCATAGTTCGATAAACGGTTCAGACGTATCAGTGCGCTAGTGATTGATTTGTGAAAACAAACTTATTTAAACTTTACAATAAATTATCGACTAAAATACATTCGTGATTAAAATTAAAAATAATTTATTGATATATAATTGTCTATTGAAAAGTAATAAAACTTAAAAATATATACTTGTTCTTTAAAATATGAATGAACCACCAGATAATGGTGGAAAAAGTGATCCACCAGATAGTGGAAATAAAACTCCACCAAGTGAAGTGAATAAGAATTTGCCTCTTAAAATTACAACACCTGGTCCGAAATATGTTATAATATCCAGAACAGACGAAGGAAAAACTCTTACCAACGTGTCTCTATTTTTGATTAAAAAGGTGGTGGACTCTACATGCGGTGGTGAAGTATCAGAGTGTAAAAAGTTAAGGAACGGTACTATTTTAGTCCGCACCAAAAATCTCTTCTAGTAACTTATCATAATTCATTGAACTATGTCAAAGTAGTGGTATACTCCAACGATTTAAGAGATATCCCTGATGAAGAAATCTTAAATGAACTTAATGAGCAAAATATCGTAAAAATAGAAAAAATTAAAAGAAAAGTAAATGATTTGATCGAAGAAACAGGCCTTATCATCATCACATTTGGATCCACCACTATTCCCGTAGAATTGAATATTGGTTATGAACGGGTTAAAATTCGTACATATATCCCCTTACCTCTTAGGTGCAAACAGTGTTTACGTTACGAACATATAGCAAGAATATGTAAAAATAAAAAAAAAAAAATTGTTCCAACTATTCCCAGGAATTTCACACTACCGAACAAGAAACCTGTACGAAAACAAAAAAATGCTCAAACTGTAAAGAGCTTATGTATTTAGACTCTAATCATACCGCTTTGGACAAGAAATGTTCAATTTTTCTAAAAGAGCGTGAAATAAAAACAATAATTACACTTGAAAGAGTGAATAAAAAAACAGCAAATACTATATACAAACAACGTCACCCAGATTCTTCATTAACATACTCCACAGTTGCTAAGCAAGCAACCAACAATATTATTTCATCAAACACTATAAACAACAACAAAGAAACAAATACATCACACGCTACTAATATCACTAACAATGAAGAGATAGACACTTCACCAAGCTGCTCTCATCACTCACCATTAAGAGAAGAGAAAAATATAAATTACTCCAACATATCGGATCTTGAAATATTGGAACATGAAATGGAACAAAAAAACAATATATCGCAAACAACAAAAACAACAAATGAGAACAATACTCTTTCGAAAACATCTGATATCGAAATATCAGAAAATGAAAAAGACTCAATAAAACAAACAAACAACAAAAATGTTATTATTTTGCCGAAAACAACATCTAACAGAAATAGGCAAAAACTGAAGCAGAAAACAATTTCTGGTAAACGATTGAAAAGAGTTTAAATTAAATTATTATTAAGCACAATGGATTGTAAAATACTTTATTATTATTTATCATACGAATATTTGGAGTTATACGAGATGAAGGAAACAAATTTCTTTATTCCGTGTAATTCCTTATGTTTACTTATCTTAAATACATTATCTTTATACTCAAAATTTCGTAATTTCTTTAACATTATTCAGTATTCTCTAATATTACCTTTTATATTTTTACTTAATCTTATATACGTCTCACAAGAGATACGGTGGTATATGCATCTTAACTCACAAATCCATTGAATTCAGACAAATTACACTTTCCGACGATTTTGACGCGTTATGCGTGGAAATAAGCTCTAGATTTAAATTTAACATTATTAATATTTACATTGAACCTCATCATAATTTAATGTACAATCAGCTCACTAACGTTTTAGATAATATACAGATTCCAAGTTTAGTAGTCGGTGATGTTAATGCTTGGCATAGGACCTGGGGTTCTCAAGTTAATAATAGAAGAGGCAATACCATTGAAGATTTTATAAATAATTCAAATTATTCGATACTGAACGAGGGTCACCTACACATATTAGTACACATAGTTCTTTAACACACGTCGATATCACATTTTGTTCCCCAAATATTGCCATCGCGGCAGATTGGTACATTGAGGAAACACCCCTTAGTAGTGATCACTTTCCAATAACAATATCTATGTTTCCCCATTATCAGAATCGTAACTCAAACTATAGACCTAGATTTAAAATAGACCAAGCAGATTGGAAGAAATATCAGGAAAACTCAAAGGTAATTAGTACAAAAAAACATATCTCAGACAATATTAATAAGGAAACGGGAAATATTTGCAATATTATACATCAAGCGGCACACAATTCTATACCAAAATTTACAGTTAAGTTGTAAAATCAAAGATCAGTTCCTTGGTGGAATGTAGAACTTCAAAACCTTAAAGAGTCCAAAAGAACAGCGTGGAAGTTGTTTAATCGTAATATGTCTCAGGAAAACCTATTAAATTTCAAAAAGGCTAATGCGTTATTGAAACGGAAAATAAAATAAAGCAAAAATACTGCAATGTCGAAGCTCACATCATCGATTAGTCCTTCTTCCACTACAGAGAAAATTTGGTCCAAAATAAGAACTTTTACAGGCTATAAGAATTCCCAACATTGCATTGCAACTGACAATTCTCAAATGAATTTTACTGAGGATAAAATTGAAATTGCTGATATTTTATGTAAATTCTGGTCTGAAAATTCGTATGATGAAAAATTCTCAGTAGATTTTATCAGAAGGAAAAAATCAATTATCGATAATCTCCCTCGAACCATGCCAAGTGCAGACGCAAAGTTAATTGACTCTAACATTAACTATATAGAACTTGAATCAACACTTCTTAAGTTAAAAGGAAAATCTCCAGGTCGATGATTAAACAGCTACCAATTTCAGTAAAACAAAGAGTTTTACGTCTTTTTAACCACATTTTTAATAGTTATTTACCACAACAATTCAAGAATAGTATTATAATACCCATCCTGAAACCGAGGTCAAATAAGACAATCCAAGGATCTTATAGACCCATATCCCTTAACCCATGATTAGCTAAAGTCTTAGACAAAATAGTCTCGAATAGGCTATGGTGGTTTGTTTTAAACAACAAATTATTAGATAGTCACCAGTATGGCTTTAAAAAAGGAAATTCAACAACTGATGCTCTTCTTTATGTAGACCATCAAATTGCTAATAGTCTTTCTCTTAAAAAACAGAGTATCACTAGATTTTGAAAAAGCATACGAAAAAATTGACATACATCAACTGGTAGCATGGAAGATTGGTCCTAATATAATTAGATGTATTTTTAACTTTACGACTAATAGAAAAATCGTGGTCAAAGTTGGTAATCAACTTTCTCAATATCTCCCTTTACACAATGGTATACCTCAAGGCTCACCCCTTTCAGTTATACTCTTCCTAATAGCGTATGACAAATTATGCAAAGTAATATCAATACACAAAGAAGTTCAGTTCGCTGCATTCGCAGACGACTTTAATATTACAGTCAGATCAAATAGATCTAAAAATCCTGTACTCGATCTGAACCTTTTTTTTCAAAATATTATAGAATGATGTAAATATTCTGGAGCGATCTTATCAACATCAAAATGTAGATATATACATTTTTGTAGGAAGAAACAATGTAAACCAATATTTCACTTGGATAACTTTCACCTCCAAGAAGTGAAGGATCTTAGGATTTTAGGTCTGTACTTTAACAACAGATACAGATGGAACACTCATGTTGAAAATCTCACATCATCACTATCGAAACAACTTAATATTATAAAATGCTTAGCAAGCAGTAAATTTAATTGCAATACTACCACGTTAATATCTATAACAAGATCAATAGTTTTATAAAAAATTTCATACGGTCTACCCTTCTTCGCATACGCTCCTAAAACTTTATTGAGAAAAATAAAAAGTGTACTGAACTCTGCAATAAGACTATCGCTAGGAGCTTTTCGCTCGACACCTATTAATAACATGCTCACCGAATCAAATATTTCACCACTTGAAGTCCAAAGAAGCATTGCAACATCTAAGTTATTTAAATCGATTCACAACAACCCACCATTAGAACAAATCGTTAGAAAATTGGAAAAAAGGAAAAATAATAAATATAAAATTACTTCAACATTGCAGAGAATAATGGAAAGATGTCAGACACTTCACTTACCCCTTCACCCTTCAACCCCTACAAAAATAAGAACCAAACCACCATGGCACTTTAAAAAAGACTCTATAAATATGTCGCTTACAAAGTTTATCAATATAGAGCACTATTTTACGATTTGATACAATATTTCAGTGACTCCCATTTAGTTTTTACCGATGGTTCAAAGAATAATAACGCATTAGGTTATTGTATTATCAGTGAACTTAATATTATTAGATCATCTATTTTGCCTAGTTACTCGTCAATTTTTTCAGCGGAGGTAATTGCAATATTTGAGGCCATTAAACTGGTCAGAAACAGAAAAGGCAAATTTATTATATGCACCGACTCTCTGTCCAGTTTGAAATCAATTGCTAATATAAATAATCAGGAATATTACTCAAAAGCTATTAGAGATATCTTAATTGATATTTACTCAAAAATTCGACTGGTATGGATTCCCAGTCACTCGGAAATCACTGGTAATGAATTGGTAGATAGTGCTGCGAAAGATACTTTAATAAGACCTATGATAACAACAGCTAATTATAATAAAAGAGATATCATGACATTCATTCACAAGTACTATACTGAAAATAATAATACGATTCTGGAAACTTCGGACTGGTATAGGGAAGTTAATCATCGGAATATTTTAATATTTGAATATTTACAAAATAATATAGATAACTTTACAAGAACTGAACAGATAAAAATAATCAGACTCCGATTGGGTCATGCAAAATTCTCCTACATTCACCTTATGAACCTACAGATCCAAATTCTTTGTAATTGCAACATCCCTTTCCCCAATGATCTGAAACACATCCTGACATCTTGCCCCAAATTTACTATTCAACGGGAAACATTTTCCACAACAACAACCCAATTTCATGTTTAACCAGTCCGACAATAGCAAACATGCAAAGTGTTATACAGTTCCTTAAAGCTACAAATATTTTTAATTTAACATAAAATTATATCCTTTTCATTGAAATATTATTATTTTTTCCTTTCATGATTGTATTCACTTATATTTTGTACATATATTATATTAATAACATTAACATAATTTCGTCATACCGAATGTATATTTAATTTTTATATATATTGTTCTTTAGTATCTGTAATAATTTTGTTCGTTTTGTAAATTCTCGAGCTTAAGGCCTAAGTTGCTAAAGCTCTTCTCTTTATTATCTTATAATTTTAAGTAAATAAATAAATAAATATTTTATTATTTCTTCAAAAATGTCAAAAAAGTTCGATTGAGAATATTGAATTTGTACATTTGTGTACAAAGCCCAATTTTATGAATATCCACATATATATTAATTACTGTAACTATTTTACTGTATTATTATCACATTTGTCATTACAACCGCCAACATTCGATATTGATTATCTCTGCCGAGTTAGTAAATTTTATTTCAAACAGACACAAAAAACATGAAAAAACATTATAATTATATACTATTGACCATATGAGATGAAAATCTATTAAATTTATTAATTTTGGATAATTATAACTACTTTCCAATTTATTTTACTAAAACTCTATAATGGTAATAGTTTTTTCTGTGTGTGTTAAAAGTTTTTCAACTTTTAAAACATCTTGACTTATATTACATTTTTGTAGTAAATAATTTGCTTTACATATTACCTAGAAAATTATATAATCCTTACACTTCACAGAGAAACATGTTTTTTTTAGCCATTGACGCTTAAAATTGTGACGTGATGGACAAATTTCATTTAACTTTGTACACCATATCAAGCTAAAGGAATAAGAATTTTACAGAATTATTAGCGATATGGTTTTTTTGCGATTTTGTTGACCTGTGTAATTAGCGAAATATTACAGTATAATTTTTCAATAAATTTCAAAAATCTTACTCGACTTTGAAAGAGAGAAGGTATATTTTGACCCCTTAGCGACCATATGCATATAATGCGCTAATATTTTCTGAGACTAAAAGCGTTTATATATTTTGCTTCTTTTTGTCGCACGGAAGGATGCACTTGTTTTTTACCACTCTATTTAACAATATGAAATTATTTCACTATTTTGTATGAATTCTTAAAATCTTTATGCAATTCAATTATAGACCAATCTTCGTGAAATTTGACACACTTATTTACATTT
Organism: Protocalliphora azurea; assembly: GCA_932274085.1. Lineage (NCBI taxonomy): Eukaryota > Metazoa > Arthropoda > Insecta > Diptera > Calliphoridae > Protocalliphora > Protocalliphora azurea. Next base: position 139,443,208 of record OW026523.1, on the reverse strand, counting down.
ATAAAAGACTCATTTTTGCTGAATTTTATTTATATCATGAATAATTAAAGAGATTAAAGCCACATTTCGGAAGGACATTTGTTTGGTGGATCCTAAAAAATTTCAGTCCACTTCGTTCTTATAAGTATCAAAGTACATATACAGATAATGCATTGATACTAATATCTAGATGATTTTATGCACTTTAGGGCGATTCCTGAAAGTGGGTTTATATGGGAGCTATGATAAATTATGGATTGATTCTCATAAAATTTGGCAATGTTGTAACATTCGTATGGGATTTATGCATGTCAAAGTGATTTTCGGAATAGGGTTTTATATGGAAGCTATGCTCAATTGTGGATCGATCTTCATAAAATTTAGTACAAAGATTGAAACTTGTACTTGAAACTTTCTCGCACCGAATTTCATTAAAATATTCATATTTTAAAGCCATTTTTGAGTGTTTAAACCCTATTCCGAGGGGCCATTTGTATAGGCGCTAGATGAGCTAATGGACCGATCACAACCAATTTCAATAGGCTTTTTCCTTGTATCATAAAAGTCCCACGTGCTAAATTTCATTGAATTATGTCCAAATTATACATGTATATCCAGCCAGACATCGTTAGATCAATTTAAAAAGTGATTATAAGTCAAGTGGTATACCTGAAGGTGGGTTTTGAATAATTTTATAATACAGCGTTTACATTATATAGCTCCTAACAATACGCACACCACTAAACATTTTAAACGAATTTACAACAAAATCTAGATCAAGGGCATTAAACAAGTATCAATAATGAAAAAATATTAATACAAATTTGTATTGTTTTGGAGTTTGAATCATCCCCTTAACTTTTGTTTCCAAACATTGCTTAACAAGCAGATAAAAACTGAAAATTTATTGCATTAAGATAATCAAATATTTATTCAAAAGTTAAAGAGAGTTAGAGACAAGAAAAAAATATAATTATAAAACATTAAGACAATTAAAATTATTTCATTTTAAAAACAAACAGTATCTCTGAGATTTTCTCTAACAATATTTACCAAGCCAGCCTCTTTTTTTCCGTTTCCTTCCGACCGAACTATTACACCCAAATCAGTAAACTTATCTTCCAATTCAGATGTAATTTCTTGCAGTTCTGCTCTTTTATCTAATAATGCAGCTATAGAATATATAGCACCCTTAACTTCTGCATCCAATTCAGCACCATTCTTTTTCAATTCGTCCACCTTTTCTTTTAGCATTGCCTCGACCTTTTCTAATTTTACTTTGGCATTTTCTAAAATGCTTCTACCTATTTTTTTCAACACAGCTGCCCCTTCTTTTAGCTCCGCTTTTTTTGCAGTCAAATTAGACTCAGTTTTTTCTAAAGCATCGTTAATTTGTTCTTTATTTTCGTTGCCAGCAGTTTCTAACCCATCTTTCAGTTTATACACATCTTCCTTCAAATCATTGGCTATCTTTTCGTTTTTCAATTCAAAAATCTTTCTTCTCAGTTGATAAATTTTTTCTTGTGACTTATTTCTTTCATCTTTTAAGTCATTTACAATTTTCTCTAAAGCAGCCTTAGCATCTTCATCTAATTCCGCACCATTTCTTTCTAATTCGGCCATCCTTTTCCTAAGCGTAATCTCGATTTCTTTCAATTTATCTTCAGCATTTCCTAGAGCATCTTTAATTGATGTTTCCCAATCAGCTTCCTTTTCTTTCAACTCATCTTTTTTCGCACTCAAATCAGCCTCGAGTTTTTCTAGAGCATCTTTAATTTGCCCTTTCTTTTCATTGGGAGCAGATTCTAACTCAACTTTCAGTTTATAAATTTTTTCATTCAAATCAGCAATGGATTGCTTAATATCACGTGTTTCTTCGTTATTCAATTCAAAAATCTTTCTTCTCAGTTGATAAATTTGTTCTTGTGACTTACTTCTTTCATCTTTTAAGTCATTTACAATTTTCTCTAAAGCAGCCTTAGCATCTTCATCTAATTCCGCATCATTTTCTTCTAATTCGGCCATCCTTTTCTTAAGCGTAATCTCGATTTCTTTCAATTTATCTTCAGCATTTCCTAGAGCATCTTTAATTGATGTTTCCCAATCAGCTTCCTTTTCTTTCAACTCATCTTTTTTCGCACTCAAATCAGCCTCGAGTTTTTCTAGAGCATCTTTAATTTGCCCTTTCTTTTCATTGGGAGCAGATTCTAACTCAACTTTCAGTTTATAAATTTTTTCATTCAAATCAGCAATGGATTGCTTAATATCACGTGTTTTTTCGTTATTCAATTCAAAAATCTTTCTTCTCAGTTGATAAATTTTTTCTTGCGACTTATTTCTTTCATCTTTTAAGTCATTTACAATTTTCTCTAAAGCAGCCTTAGCATCTTCATCTAATTCCGCATCATTTTCTTCTAATTCGGCCATCCTTTTCTTAAGCGTAATCTCGATTTCTTTCAATTTATCTTCAGCATTTCCTAGAGCATCTTTAATTGATGTTTCCCAATCAGCTTCCTTTTCTTTCAACTCATCTTTTTTCGCACTCAAATCAGCCTCGAGTTTTTCTAGAGCATCTTTAATTTGCCCTTTCTTTTCATTGGGAGCAGACTCTAACTCAACTTTCAGTTTATAAATTTTTTCATTCAAATCAGCAATGGATTGCTTAATATCACGTGTTTCTTCGTTATTCAATTCAAAAATCTTTCTTCTCAGTTGATAAATTTGTTCTTGTGACTTATTTCTTTCATCTTTTAAGTCATTTACAATTTTCTCTAAAGCAGCCTTAGCATCTTCATCTAATTCCGCATCATTTTCTTCTAATTCGGCCATCCTTTTCTTAAGCGTAATCTCGATTTCTTTCAATTTATCTTCAGCATTTCCTAGAGCATCTTTAATTGATGTTTCCCAATCAGCTTCCTTTTCTTTCAACTCATCTTTTTTCGCACTCAAATCAGCCTCGAGTTTTTCTAGAGCATCTTTAATTTGCCCTTTCTTTTCATTGGGAGCAGATTCTAACTCAACTTTCAGTTTATAAATTTTTTCATTCAAATCAGCAATGGATTGCTTAATATCACGTGTTTTTTCGTTATTCAATTCAAAAATCTTTCTTCTCAGTTGATAAATTTTTTCTTGCGACTTATTTCTTTCATCTTTTAAGTCATTTACAATTTTCTCTAAAGCAGCCTTAGCATCTTCATCTAATTCCGCATCATTTTCTTCTAATTCGGCCATCCTTTTCTTAAGCGTAATCTCGATTTCTTTCAATTTATCTTCAGCATTTCCTAGAGCATCTTTAATTGATGTTTCCCAATCAGCTTCCTTTTCTTTCAACTCATCTTTTTTCGCACTCAAATCAGCCTCGAGTTTTTCTAGAGCATCTTTAATTTGCCCTTTCTTTTCATTGGGAGCAGATTCTAACTCAACTTTCAGTTTATAAATTTTTTCATTCAAATCAGCAATGGATTGCCTAATATCACGTGTTTCTTCGTTATTCAATTCAAAAATCTTTCTTCTCAGTTGATATATTTTTTCTTGTGACTTATTTCTTTCATCTTTTAAGTCATTTAAAATATTCTCTAAAGCAGCCTTAGCATCTTCATCTAATTCCGCACCATTTTCTTCTAATTCGGCCATCCTTTTCTTAAGCGTAATCTCGATTTCTTTCAGTTTATCTTCAGCATTTCCTAGAGCATCTTTATTTGATGTTCCCCAATCAGCTTCCTTTTCTTTCAACTCATCTTTTTTCGCACTCAAATCAGCCTCGAGTTTTTCTAGAGCATCTTTAATTTGCCCTTTCTTTTCATTGGGAGCAGATTCTAACTCAACTTTCAGTTTATAAATTTTTTCATTCAAATCAGCAATGGATTGCCTAATATCACGTGTTTCTTCGTTATTCAATTCAAAAATCTTTCTTCTCAGTTGATAAATTTTTTCTTGTGACTTATTTTTTTCATCTTTTAAGTCATTTACAATTTTCTCTAAAGCAGCCTTAGCATCTTCATTTATTTCTGCACCATATTCTTCTAATTCGACCATCCGTTTCTTAAGCGTTATCTCGATTTCTTTCAATTTATCTTCAGCATTTCCTAGAGCATCTTTAATTGATGTTTCCCAATCAGCTTCCTTTTCTTTCAACTCATCTTTTTTCGCACTCAAATCAGCCTCGAGTTTTTCTAGAGCATCTTTAATTTGCCCTTTCTTTTCATTGGGAGCAGATTCTAACTCAACTTTCAGTTTATAAATTTTTTCATTCAAATCAGCAATGGATTGCTTAATATCACGTGTTTTTTCGTTATTCAATTCAAAAATCTTTCTTCTCAGTTGATAAATTTGTTCTTGTGACTTACTTCTTTCATCTTTTAAGTCATTTACAATTTTCTCTAAAGCAGCCTTAGCATCTTCATCTATTTCTGCACCATATTCTTCTAATTCGGCCATCCGTTTCTTAAGCGTTATCTCGATTTCTTTCAATTTATCTTCAGCATTTCCTAGAGCATCTTTAATTGATGTTTCCCAATCAGCTTCCTTTTCTTTCAACTCATCTTTTTTCGCACTCAAATCAGCCTCGAGTTTTTCTAGAGCATCTTTAATTTGCCCTTTCTTTTCATTGGGAGCAGATTCTAACTCAACTTTCAGTTTATAAATTTTTTCATTCAAATCAGCAATGGATTGCTTAATATCACGTGTTTTTTCGTTATTCAATTCAAAAATCTTTCTTCTCAGTTGATAAATTTGTTCTTGTGACTTATTTTTTTCATCTTTTAAGTCATTTACAATTTTCTCTAAAGCAGCCTTAGCATCTTTATCTATTTCTGCACCATATTCTTCTAATTCGGCCATCCGTTTCTTAAGCGTTATCTCGATTTCTTTCAATTTATCTTCAGCATTTCCTAGAGCATCTTTAATTGATGTTTCCCAATCAGCTTCCTTTTCTTTCAACTCATCTTTTTTCGCACTCAAATCAGCCTCGAGTTTTTCTAGAGCATCTTTAATTTGCCCTTTCTTTTCATTGGGAGCAGATTCTAACTCAACTTTCAGTTTATAAATTTTTTCATTCAAATCAGCAATGGATTGCTTAATATCACGTGTTTCTTCGTTATTCAATTCAAAAATCTTTCTTCTCAGTTGATAAATTTTTTCTTGTGACTTATTTCTTTCATCTTTTAAGTCATTTACAATTTTCTCTAAAGCAGCTTTAGCATCTTCATCTAATTCCGCACCTTTTTCTTCTAATTCGGCCATCCTTTTCTTAAGCGTAATCTCGATTTCTTTCAATTTATCTTCAGCATTTCCTAGAGCATCTTTAGTTGATGTTTCCCAATCAGCTTCCTTTTCCTTTATCTCATCTTTTTTCACAGTCAGATCATCCTCGGCTTTTTTTAGAGCATCTCCAATTTGTTCTTTCTTTTCATTGAGAGCAGATTCTAACTCATCTTTCAACCTATACACTTTTTTATTTAATTCAGCAATGGATTCCTTAAGATCAGCTATTATTTCGTTTTTCAATTCCAAAACCTTTTCTTTTAGTTCAGATACGGTTTCTTGTAACTTATCTTCTGCATCCCTTAGGGCAGTAATTTTTGTCGCTAAAGCAGCCTTAGCTTCTGCACCTAACTCAGCACCCTTTTCTTTTAATTCCTCCAACTTTTCTTTCAACACGGCCATGACTTTTTCTAAGTTAACTTCAGCATTTTCTAAAGCATCTTTAGCTGCTTCTTCCGAATCTGCTTTTTTTGCAAACAAGTCAGACTTGGCTTCTTCTAGAGCATTCATAATTTGTTTTTGCTTTTCGGTCGAGGCAGTTTTTAATTCGTTTTTCAACTTGTTTATTTTTTTCTTTAAAGCTGTAATGAATTCCTTACGCTCAGCTATTTTTTCCTTTTTCAATTCAAGAATTTCATCGCGCAGGTCAGATACATTTTCTTGTAGGTTATCTTTTGCATTATTTAGGTTAGCTATTTGTCTCTTTAAAGTAGCCTTAGTTATTATACGCCATTTATTACCCTTCTCTTCTAATTCTTCCTTCTTTTTCTTAAGCAAGTCTTCGGTTTCTTTTAATTTTGCTTCAGCTCTTTCTAAGGCTTTTTTAATAACTTTTTGCAAATCAGTTTCTTTGGCACTCAAATTTACCTCGAGTTTATTTAGAGCATCGCTGATTATGTCTTTCTTTTCATTGGTAGCAGTTTCCAATTCACGTTTCAATTTGTCCATACGTCCTTCCAAACCTGCGATTGATTCCTTTAAAGTAACAAATATATTTTGTAAATCATCTACCCCTTGTTCAAAAATAATATCCTTTATGGATATAAATTTACAAATAATTTCATTCCTTTTTTCTATTATTCTCTGCCTTAAATTAGATAAAACAGTTTGTTCAGATTGAGCCACTATGACAAGAATAATGGCCAATAGGCCAAAATATAAAGAAAAGAACTTCATCGTTCTTTTTTAGTTTTGAATGTTATATACTTCAAATGCGCTAGCAATACTGACTTGCTTGCAAACACCAGAATGTTGGTATTTATACCTAATAATTACTGGGTGCATTTAACTTAATCTAGAAGTTTTGAGTTATGCAAATAACATAGAATATTCCATGCAAATAATTTATTAGTTATATTAATATTATTTTCTTTTTTTAAAGAAAGACTAATATTGTTATGGGTGTCAATATTTAGAAAAGTAAATAACATCTGCATAAATATTTACCAAAAAAAAGTATTACTTTTTTTTTAACAAATTATTTATAACAAACTTTATATTATATCAATACGTTTTATAATATTAGATATAAAACTTTATACAATTTTAATTAATTTAAATTCAGTATATCTGTGGTTAGATAAAGAAAAGAAAAATAGGAAAAGAGAAAAAAAAAAATAATAGAATAATAGAAAATAAAAATTATCGACAGTTTAAGTACTAACTACATACAAAATAATTAAATGTAATAAAGTTATGTATTGTTAGATAGCTACAGCTTTTTGTAAATCAACTTTAAATTTTCCTTTAATATAGCTTTTTCTCTTTTAAGTGTCACTTTTGGAACCTTAGAGCTCAGATCATGGGAATTGTGCATAAGAACGATAACATCTCCTTTAGCCCAAATTAAATTGCATTCCATAAAATCAGCCTGTTTAAAATTATAGATCTACTTTCAGAATATATTGATTATACAGCCTTGTGGCTAAGATAGAAAAAGAAAGGAGCTTTTTGCCCAAAAGCAAAAACAATAATTCTAGCGAAGAAATCTTGTTTTGTCAGAAAGATGATTTCAAGAGACATTTTAATAACACTACTACGACTCTATTCCCTACAAGAACTCAGAGTATGCTATATGTGGTCATTAGATGAACATTGAAGAAATTACAAACAGAATAAAGGGAATAAAAAAGAGGTAATTCGAAACATACGGGCTATTAACATATTTAAAAGTTACCTCTAAGGCTTAGTAAAATTTATAAGGAAAATTTATACAAAGAACCTCTTTAAAATACATATTTTATATATATTTTAGGAAATTATTTATAATTCCAGAAAAGACAGAATTTTGAAAAAAAAAAAAACAAATGTTTTCTACAAATAATTCGAGTATATTTATGAAAAGGTTTAATGCAAAATATCTACAAATCTAAAAAAATTAATTTATTGTGAAAACTACAAAACTGGCCAAAATTAAATGGCAACTTTGCAAGAAATTAACCTACGCTTAATTTTTCTAAACACTTAGAGCCAGTTTTTCACTTCCAGATTAAATGCCAATTAAAAATTTCATTATTTAATCTAAAATTTAATCTAATCCGCCATTTGTGTTTTCAAGTATGCGATTTAATCTTTTAGTATTACCATACTGAACGGCAAATATTTGTATGGTATTTTGTGCAAATATCAAATGTTGTTATCAAAATAACAGTTTTTTTAATAAGAAGAAAATATAGATAATATATTTTTTATTACTATTTATGGAAATTTTAAGAGAAATACAGAAATATAGTCCATGTTTGGTCATCCTTGCGTCGAGTAAAAAAAATTGATAAAAAATATTTCTGGTATGGACTCGACGTTACAACGTCTGAAATATTTATTACCTCCTAAATACTTAGATCTCACAAGTTAGAATTATGTTATAAATATAATGGTTAAACTGAATATATTAATTTTCCAAATTATTATAGTTTTTTATGTTTCTTTGAATTTATACATATCGTCACCAACTTTTTGTAAATGAGTATATGAATATTTCATCACAATAGCAAACTCTTAACATTGGCGTCTTAAACTGGTATATAGAACGAGATGATCGACAACTCTAAAATAACATTTAACGATTAAATTTAATTCCATCTTTCCCTAGAATTCCAATGTATTAATCGATATATTTGAAAATATCTTAATTAAATTTAGCGCTCAATACATATATATATATATATTTTTTTTTTCAGGGACGAACCTTATAAATAAAATACATTATATGATTGAATAAGATATATAATAGCATTTTGACTCCAATATAGCCTTTGGTTTGAATGTTAGCTCCAGCATCTTGACTCGCTTTTAACATGGAAATATTAACTAAAACCAATGACATTTTTTTTTTTTTTTTTTTTTTTTTTTTTTTTGAAGAATACTTATTAATACTTTAAGTCATAGCTTGTACACGCTTTGCAAATATTTTATTGTTATTTATTTGTTAATAAATATTAAATGAAATAAAAGCATATTGTTTTAATTTGTATATCAAACTGCATTTGTCAAATATAAACATATTTAATAAATAAGATTAGTCATTATGTCATTAAAAACAAAATATTAGATGATTTTTGAATATTCATATTGAATGTTTGTAGAAGTGTAAATAATTTGGAATTGACACAGCTGCAGTTTGTGATATGAAGTCAATCTTAAGTATCGAGGGCCTATATTAAAAATCTTCTATCTCAGGATTTCGTGAATCTGCGTTTTTGATGTCATTATATGTTCTATAACAACGCTCATCTGTATTATAAAATTCAAATGAAAATTTTTTTTTCTTTATCTCTCTGAGTAATATTTTTTTTTTTTTTTTTTGACAAATTAAATATAATACATACTAATTCTTACTAATTCATACATCCTGAATATGAATATGAAAATTTTTAATTCGGCTGAATAGTTCTTTAGGTATACAATAATAGATATTCACTTTATATGGTGGGTACTACCCCATGTAAAGCTACCCTACCTATTTTTATATAAATTAAGGAACTTGACAGGAAAAATATTCTCACAAAATTTCGAGATTTTCACTATAATAGTTCCATAGATAAGCGATAATTATAATTTATCTATTTTCATATCAGTTATAATTCTTGATAAGGAAATTATTCCAACACAATTTTAAAACTTTTTCTCTAATAATTTTTCATTTAAGCGATAAATAATTTGTACTTCACTAATAATTATTATCTTGTTTGTATAGGGGGGCCCATTTCCTCCGCTCCGATCCCAAAATAAAGTAGCCTATTTAACTACGTTGGTTTTTTTAAATTATTACTAGTTTATAAACTTTAAGAATCATACATTAAATGGTAATTAAATGTAAAAATGTGTTATATACAAAACCCTCTATCTCGCTTCAAAATTGCCAGTATTGTAAAATACTAAAAACAAATTGTACGTAAAATTTAGCAATTTCTTTAAATAAATATTGTAAAAGAAATTATGTGTAATACTTGCAAAATGAGAGAAATAAACGGTTTTTTTGCACTCCTGAAAAGTTATGTTGTTCGAGATAGATTTAAATATAGTCAGCTGATATGAGTTTAAAATTTTAAGTAATTTGAAAATAAATCTTTATAATTTAATGGCTTATTTAATGCTAATTTACGTTAAAAAATTACAGAAGTGTCACCAAAAATTCCATAGCTCTTTTAAAATAATATAACAGAAACTGATCCGAAATTATATGTAGATATATAATGTTAAATTATTGGACGCATTAGTGACGTAGTAAGATGTAAGATGAATTAAATTACCAGTTTTAAGAACTGCAGGTTATTAGTACAGTTCTAACAAATTTTGCACAGCATTTAAGCCTAAAATTATGCTATTGCTTGTTCTTATGAAACGTTATGAAATTTATTAAAAATGTCAATGAATCGATAAATTCATATAGGAGGCAAAAGTAACCAAGATTGTAATTATATTCGTCTATCGAATTAATTGGTAAGCTTTTGGAATCATTTGAGGACAATTCATACCCATAGAATTCAACAGCATTAATTTGAATAAAAGCTATATTTTTTAGAATTAGAATTTTCTGTCCTCAGATATTCCAAAATAAATTTGGAAAGTTGAAAGTAATTTTAGAATTTTGAATAAAATTTGTTTTTTAGTTTCAAATGGAAAACCGGACAGTCAGGTCAAAAATACTTTAACCGCAATTTTTGTCCTTTATAAAGTGATGTAAAAATGCCTCAACAAGAAGATTTTATTCACATATTGAAAAATTTATTTTTCAAATACTTTGTATTTTGTAATACATTTGTATTTATTTTTAGATTTTAGACTGATTTGAGATTAACTTTTGATATATAAATAATTAAGTACGATTTTTATTTAATGCTTATTGTAAAGTAAACCTCAATTTGAATTCAAACATTAAACTGAAACCCTTGGTGTATGTTTGAACATTGAAAAATATACATATTTGATATTAAACACAATTATCTTTCAAAGTTTTCACTTGCTATTGTATTTACTTGTTGCACAAAAATTTTAATCACCGATCTGAAGTCGTCTCCAGGGGATCACGAATATGTTGCTTGTGAGAACCCCTGCTTTACGACTCATCTTTCAAAACGTTAACACCTAAATTGCGGTTTGAAATTTTCTTATATTCCAAAAGTTATTAATAAATAAAGTACATATTTTCATCCGAAATTTGAATGAAAGATAACAAGCCGCATATAATAGTGGTCGTTTAAACTATAAGCTTCAATTTACGTTGCTGATACTCAATCTCGTAAAATTATTTTGTGAGGTAGTAATTACTTTTTAATTACTTTTACGTTCGACTAAGAATTAAAATTACACAAAAATATTGTTTCCTATGGGGAACTCCTCATACAAAATTTATGTCATTTCAAATTTGCTTCGTTCGATGCTCCTTTTTTCTATTGGGTATAATGGTAAAAGAATAATTTTGTTTATTTTTTTGCTAATACACATATTACGCCAATCCCAAGTGCAAGTGATTTTTAATTTAGAGGAAATTTCGTGATCACATACAAATTTAGATGAAGATTTATCTGCTTCGATAGCGTATTTCTCCAATTGACCAAGTAGTGAAGTGTCATGATTGTTGGGTCTACAGAGAGGATTGGAGAAAAGAAAAAAAAAAATTTTAGCTGACAAAGTGACGTTCGAAAATGTCTGCTCAAAGTGAAATAATATAGTTAAGCATGGTCACCAAAAACATTTCAACACTTTTGGACATTATTTTACTGCTGAATTGTTTCACCTTTTAAAATTGTTCCAATGGGTCAATTTCTTTGAAATTTTAATTTTCTTTAAAGCTATTATATTCAAGTATTTAACTGAAAAGAAAAATTATTTTTTATTCATTTTTACAAAATAATTTATATTTTCGGGAATACCCTCCATAATAGCTCTATTGTTACCTTTTTATTGCTTTGTTTAGTCAGCTTTAAGTATTCTTGAAATATGTTTTATTTACTATGACCAATTAGTGTTTGGGATTTCCTGAGATATTTCTTTTTCCGGGAAACGGAAATTAAAAATTATAAAAAATCACTGATTTCTTATAAAGAATATTAAATAACAATATACATCGTAATTAGTTAACTAAAAATAATATTAAAATATGATGCATCTTTCAAGATTTAAACAATTTTAAATATATTACACAAAACTTATAATCGGTTGAATATGAACATTCTAGAGCAAATTCTTGTACTATTTTCTTCCAAATTCTGATAACGTAACTTTTTAGGAAAAATTGTAACTTTTGTGATAAAGGCCTGTAAATTTTCCGAACTACCGCTGGCAAATTTGGATTATAAAGTAGTAATTCCATTTTGTCATATTGTGTCCGATCTTATGGCTTATTTCTTTTATTTTTTTATGATTCTAGTTTTACATATAATTGAACAATCCTACCCTTATTATTATCCCACTCTATCAGACTATGATTTGATATTATTATATTATTATACCACATTGTCATAATATGATTATATTTTATATTATTATTTATATTTTATATTATTATTTATATTTCATTTTATTATTTATAATTTTTTTTTTTTTTTTCAAAATAATAAGGAAAAGTGTTCGCTAGCCAAAAAAAACATATTTACATATTATTCGTATAATGAAAGTTGTTTTAACTAACCATTTTAATTGTAGTTAATCAATATCTTATTTTACTTAAACTTCACTGAGCATAACTAAGCTTTGTTTATTTATATTTATTCATATATAAACTAAATGAAAATTACAATGAAGTTGGAAAATAAACATTAAAAACAAAGTATATTTAAATACAAACAAGTTGTAAATTTTTCTACTAAGTTTCTGAAAAAGATAAGTATTATATTTATTTACTTGAAACATTTTATTGTCATGGGAATAATATTAATATAGTTTAAAAACAGAATATTGTTTAAGAACAAGGAAAAGACTGCAAATATTTAATGGTTGTAGAAGTAATGATATTTTATTTTATTTTATTATTAAAAATTTGTTGCTGGTAAAAATATTTAAAAACATATAATTTTTGTAGTCAACCATATTAAAATTTGTATAGAGTGTAAACATTATACGAAAAAATTTAGTAAAAAATATTGTTATCATGAACACAAACTTATTAAAATTCAAGAAAATTAATAATGAGAACATAATATTGTTGTAGTGATAATGCTGTAACCATGTTTTTTCTATGCGTGTATTGTAAGTTATATTAAAAACTAAATATCTTAGATTTTTATGTTAATTAGCTTTTCATGTCAAAAATTAAAGAAAAAAATATAAAAAAATAAATCCTAATCTGTGGTATTATATTTACGTTTTAATACAAATAGATTTTCTTATCGTTTTATTTCAATTTTATCTGCATCTTACATTTTAATTAATTATTTCTAATTGAGAGATGTAAAACACAATTTTGGAAAATATTTAAAATTGGTTCTATTAATCGTTTTAAAATCCTCATTATTAAATTCTTGAGACATTCGATGACGAGAAGTTTTAAAATTTTTGAAAAATAAAACATTGCGTATTTTATTATATTCGATAGGAATTTTCAGATTTTATATTGAATTTAGTTTTTATTTTCAATATTTATCTTTTTAATTTTATTTTTTTAGCAAACTTATTTATCTTATTTTTGGTAATGAAGAACAAATTTTTGACAAATCTTTATATTCAGTATTAAATTAAAAATACCCTTAGGAAGTACTGTGTGTACAATAATGTAACTTTTCATTAAGGCTTTAAAAACAGCAATATTTTTTAAAATAATATTAAATTTCTCGTTTTCTCGGGAAAATTAAAAAAAATTCCTGAGAATTCCCAGACCCCAAGCCCTAGACCCAATACATTTAAAATGAACAACAGTTCTTAACAGTTTTGTGGATTGGCCTCCTTTGGTATATATAAAAGTTATAAACTAATTTTTTCGTGCGCAGTCTACGTATAAATAAAAAATCTAGTACAATCTTAACTAGCATGAACTTTAAAAAAAATTAAAAAATCGTTTTAGTATGTCAGTGTTGCTAGCTTATCCTTTTAAGGTTAAGTCTACCTTTTTTATTTCGCTTTTAATCTCAAAATTTTCGTTTTAGTTTTTTTCCTAACCTTTTTTTGATTCTTAAAATGGCCTTAAATATGCTAAAATTTCTGTATTTCATCAAAGATAAAAGTAATTTCTTATTTGTTTTTAATAATTTCAGAATCATCCATTTACGCATTCTTATGTAATAATTCAAACAAAAATTTTCGCCTGCGGCGCTTCATTTTTCAAATCAATGATAACTTATCTCATCTTCTGGGCAAACTTAATCAATTTTTAATTATTTTTTAATAGACTTCATTAATCATAAAAACTATTTATGAATATAATTTGAAAATATTCTTATAAGAGCGAAAAATTATACAAAAATTTTAAAAGAAATTATAATTCAAAAACGAAAAAAATCATTTCAAAATATTAAGCCATTTTTCATATAAAGTATGATATAATTTTATTTTATTTATAAATTTATTGCAATATCTTAAAAAAAAATAAAGAAAAAAATGAGAAACGAGAAAAATAAGTTTTTAAATAAAAAAAAAAAATATTAGCCTTTTCCTTGCTTTATTTGTTAGCACATTTAGCTTTTTCTGACAATTTTTAAAGTCAATTTTATCACCTGCTGGCAACACTGATAAGTGTGTAAAGGTTTCAAAGCATAATTTTAAGCCTTCTTCTACTTAAGAAACTTTAGGAAATTAAAATGTGCACGTGTTTGAAATATTTGGCTTTAACTCGTGAAAGGATAACAGTTAAAAGGGATAAAGCAAGATATTGTTCATTTAATATTTTAAATATAGGTAAAGGGTCAATTGCACATAGGGGAAGGGTGTACAAATATATTCCTTTCTTAAGAACGATTTTTTTAAGGATTCTATCAATTCTTTTAAATATGCTCGTTTTGTACCTACAATATAGCGAATTATATACCGCATTTTTTTTTTTTTTGTCAGATTTTCAATTGTCATAAGTCCCTCTGTTATATTAGTGTAAATTAGGAGACAGCTACGAAAAACTAATTCTACATTTATTTTTTGTTATTGAGCATCACTAATCTCAAAATTATACAATTAGAAAATAACTGGTCGGTGTACTTTCTAAACCGTAAAATTAAACATAAACATTTGCTGCATATTTATTAATTGATATATTCAAAAGCAATTAAACTACAATTTGTTTATTAATGCTTTTCTTTATAATTTTTTATTTAAGTTGCTTTAACATTTTAAAATTATTTGTTATAGAACTCCATATTAACTTCTTCTTTTGGACCTATTCCTTTTAGGTCTCCTGCCATTACTCTGCTTCTTTATTATATTGAGCTGTCTTTTAAGATTAGCTAATCTTAAAAGATAATAATTTCTTTGGAAATTATCTCTTTTCGAATGTGCAACATTTTTTCTCCTTAACAAAACAGCCAGTTGTTTAAACAAGATGGGTCTTTGTTTTTACTGCAGCATCAACTGACGCCATAATAATGGTCAGTGTTGGAGAAAGCCGGAGTTGAAGAGCTAACACGCTTATCAGTCGCTTTGCTATCTATGTTTGATTTATAGGTTGTACTAGCGGTTGTTTGCCACTAGAGTAAAAATAATACAAAATAAGACTAATTGCGTTAAGAACTTCATTTTTTCAATTAAACTTTAGATAAAATATCATTTAAAGTACTAATTAATTCTTTTGATTTCTCTTGCTTGCTACACAATTTTTTATTTATTTTTTCAGTTCTTAATTTAATCAGCACGTCATTTGGACTTCATTTAGATGTAATATTTTGTTTATTTAATAATTTTTATCTCATTTGAAAAATAAATGTTTTTGTTTTTAGATTTATATTTAGATATTGAATTTCTTATTAAAAGCTTCACTTAGCAAACAATAGGCACATGATCATAGAAGGTCTATTTATAATTTAAATATGTCAATTTCTTAATAATTTAATATATATATTTAAATTTGCAATAGAACATTTAATTTCATCTTACCCCAAACAGATGAAGTTAATCTTAAATTTCTGAACAATTTCTAAATTTAAATTATTAATTCACAGTTAAAGTTAATCGTTATGTATATATATATATATATATATATATATATATATATATATATATATATCAATAAACCATTTCAGTCATATTTGATATGTCTGATTTTTATTTTGTTTTATAATTACGAATTTACAAAATAACTTATACTAATTTGTTAATCACATCAGACACAAAAAATAGCGTTTTTGTTAATAAAACTAACTTTTTATTCATTATAAGAAAATTTATGTAAAGATTAGAAAAAAATTAATTTTTGGTAAAATACTTGTGAAATATACAAAAAACTTATTTTTCAAGCGAAAAACTTGCCCCAGTCGTAATCGTTGTTATTAATAAATTTTAGTTCAAAACTAAAATAAATTTTGAGAGTGTTTGTATAAGTTATTTAATGAATATCGCTATACTAAATGAATTCGGCCCCAACTACAATAACATTTTAAAGATTCGAAAAACGATGAAAATGAACTAATTAAATAAAAATATATTAATCAAAAGTGTTAATTGACTTACATTATTTTATATCAAAAATTAAAGTCAATTTAATAATAATAATAACTCTAACTTCCAGTAACTTATAATGTATGATTTTGAATTACGAAACTAGAAATACAAAAAAATGCAAAGGAGTTTTATTTACATAAATAGTCAGCAAAGGACCTATTAATAACAAACAAAAGAAGACACAGAGAATGAGTCTAGTGGCTGTTGAAAACTAGACCCAAAATTTATCAAGGCGAAGATAGTTTTTATTCCCAAAACTGCCCATAGTTATTGACAATTGAAGTATAAAAGGTTTTATTCAAACTAGAGTTTCAAGCTAAAATTAAACGTGAATAGTTTTCTCTAAAGAGGTCAAAAAAAGGTCATGCATGATTCTAAAACCAGAATAATAATTTACTAAAACAATATCTCTATATTTAATTAGAATTTACCGCGGAATGAAGTTTTTAAAATTATTTAAATTACTTAAAAAATAAACTACTATTAGGTCTCCTTCTACATATAGGTTATCATCCTATTTGAGTTTATTTTTAAAAATTACTTCGTTGTCTCTCTCAGGGACCGTAATAGTTATGAATTTTAAAACAAAACTCAACAAATACGAGGGCGGATCAATAAGTCCGTGACTTCCCTTGTAGTTATATGAAAAGCAACATTATTCCCATCAAGTACCACCTGTTAATATATTGCTGTCAAATTTTGAGCAAATTTCGTCATTTACTTTCTGTAAAAAATAGGATTTTTAGAGATCCTTAAAATAGGCATTTGCTGAATCTCTTTCAACGGAGCCATTTTTTTAGCTTTGGAAATAGGAAGTAATCACTAGGGTATAAATCCGGAGAATATGGCGGATGGAGTACCAATTCGTAGCTCAATTCATAGAGTTTTGCCATTGAGACTGCACACGTGTGCACCCGTGCATTATCTTGATGAAAAAGAACTTTCTTCTTGGCCAAGTAGGTCGTTTTCTTTTTAAATCCTCATTAAATCGGTTTAAAAAGTTGGCATAATATTCGCCGTTAATTGTTTTCCCCTTTTGAAGGTAATCAATGAGGATTATCCTGCGTGCATTCCAAAAAACTGTTGCCATCCCCTTATTGGCCGACAAACTTACCTTGGCCTTTTTCGTAGCAGGTTCACCCGGAGAAACCCATTGTTTACGCTGCTTATTGGTCTCTGGAGTACAGTAATGGATCCATGTTTCATCCACAGTTACAAAACGCCACAAAAACTTATTCGGATTGCGGTTAAACAACTCCAAACAATCCTTTGAAGTTGGCACACGTTTACGTTTATGGTCAATTGAGAGCAAACGCGGCACCCATCTTGCAGACAACTTTCTTAAACCCAGCTGATCATTTAAAATCGAAACCACACTACCGTATGAAATGCCTATGGCGTCAACAATCTCACGTACTTTTACTCTTCGGTCGGCCAACACCATATCGTGGAGTTTTTTCGACATTTTCGGGTGTACTGACCTCAATTGGCCGTCCAGAACGTTCTGTGTCATTTGTACTTGTGCGACCACAACGAAAGTCAGTAAACCACTTTTTTACCATTGAAATCGATGGTGCAGAGTCCCCATAGTATTTATCGAGCTTTTCCTTGGTTTAATTGACGGTTTCTTTTCGCAAAAAATAATGTTTAATGAGCACTCGAAATTCACTTTTTTCCATTTTTAGAAAAATACACGAGGTTGTATGTTTTGAACAGGTGTTAAACGCAAATTAAATGACGATACTTGCTCAAAATTTGACAGTAGTATATTAACAGGTGGTACTTGATGGGAATAGTGTTGCATTTCATATAACTACGCCCTCATAATAAAAAATAAACATGTCTTAAAAATTGGACCTATTACCCAATTTTTAGTAAAGTCCAATTTTTGGTAAAAAAAAATCACTTTTTTAAATACATTCGATTTTTTCATTAAAGTTACGAATTGTCACTAAAAATTTGATCCAATCTTCAATCAAAAATTTGATTTTTGATTAAAAAAAATCGATTTTTCATTAAAAATTCCATTTTTCATTAAAAATTACATTTCTTACTAAAAATTAGATTTTTTTAACTAAAAATTCGGGTTTACACTGAAAAATTCGATTTTTTCAATATGAATTAAAATTATATATATATATATATACATATATATATATATAAATATATATATATATTTATATATATATATAAATATATATATATATATATATATTTATATATATTTATATATATATATATATATATATATATATATATATATAGTCAGCCAGTTAGTCTTAAATACTTTTTGGGGATGATACCCACCATTATTTGTAATTTAATTAAATTAAAATAACATGTATATTATTCATTATTTAAATCGCCGAATGAAGATTCTCCTTAAATTAATAAATCTCTTGAAAATGCCATTGTAAGCCAATAATTTATTTATTTGTTTTGATTAAATTATAATCATATTTCTATTTCGTTTATAAGGTTTTCTTAACCGGTTTTGCGTAAATCGAGGATTATCTGTATATTTATTGGTTTTAATCAATAAAAACATCACTCAGTATTAAAGATTTAAAAGATATCTTACTCATTTTATTTGTTTTCATCAAATCAAATATTTACCTGGAAATAAATAAAAAAGATTAAAAATATTATAAAGATTTTAAATAAAAGTAGTGTGATATAAATTTAAATATACGTGAATTATTAATAAGTTATATTCATTTTAAAACATAAATGATATTTTATTTTAAAAATATTGATATTTTTTAACAGAGACCATAAGTGTTTATAAGTTAAAAAAATGAATAAATCAAATTTTACTAACTGTTTTTCTAAATTCGAACGAATGTTTTTTTTTTTTTTTTTTTGTGTTGAATTCTGCTACATTTAAGAGATTTATAGGAGTTAAACCTTATTCTGTGAAGACACTAAATATATTCCAAATCTAACTGTGGTACATATGGACGTTTCCATAACGAATAATCAGACAGAGTTAAATCAATTCAGCTGGTGATAAATCGATTCAAGTGATATCCGGCAAGGCTAAAACCCGTTAATACTTATTTACTAATTTATTTTTTTTTTTTTATTTATTTAATTTTTACTAATTGTAATCATTCATATCCTTAGATATATGAAATTTTATAAGGAAATATATGAAAAATTATCTGCAAGGGATCATATGCCCGTATTTTTGAGATGTTTCCAAATTGCCATTTAACATACATAAATAAAAAATTAAATAACAATTTTATTTTTTTTATTGACACTAAAATTTATTTTACCTTTTCAAGAAAAAGTTTATTTTTGAGATTTACTTTAATTTCTCTTTTTTAATAGTTTTTCTAGAATTTCAAACGAACAAATTGGTTATTTATTTTAATTTAAATGTTAAACTTTATGCTGATTTAAAGAAAAAGTTATATTTATAATAAAACCAAACAAGTATTTAGATAAAACTTTTTATCTTTTTTACAACTTTTCTTTCAAATTTGTCCTTGTTATATCATGAATTCCATGAGACATCACATATGAAAAATAGCTTAGGGGTCAGATCTGATTTATTTTCGCGCTTGCATGCTTTGTAAAACCACATTGATGTATCTATTTTAATTTTTTTTTTTTTTTGAAATTTCCAAAAAATCTCGATTTTATTCACGTTTTTAATTTCGTAAAAATGAAAGTATTTTCCTTTTTATATAATTTTAATTATACGTATCTTTTGAAGTTGAAGTCTGATTAATTTAAAGAGGAATTAATTAACGCAATTAATTCCTCTTTTGATATCATAATTCAAAAGACGGAAATATTTTTTTTAATTGCATGTATAATATTGCATGTAATATTTTTTTGGATGCATTTCTGAAAACTTTCTTCGATTTTTTATTTTCTTAAATAAATATAAAACATCGACTAAGCAATTCAATTCAAGTTTTTTTATGTCGAGAGGCTGTAGTATTTTTGACATTTTTTTCTAAAAAAAAAAAATTATCCCACACAAAAACTCATTTATTTAAATAATTTTTAACCACTTTTTTTGTCTATTTATAAAACATTGAGAAAATAAAAACTGGTGCATATTCTTATAAACGCACATACATTTAATCAACTTACCAAAAATGGTGCTAAAAAATAATTAAAGTGCTACAAATTAATTTTTTAAATTATTTATTGACTTAGTTTAAAAAACTAATATTATTTCTTCATTGTAATTTTAGTAGTTTAATGCCATTATTATTAATAATGTGTTGATGAATATGCAATCTTCAGCCATTTTTTCATCCATAAATGAGAGAAGAGTATCTTTTAATAGTTCATTATAAAGTACACTGTTCATTTTAGTTGCAACAAAACACAATTTGATTTTTCTGCAGCAGAAAAGACTACCCAAACCATAACACTGCCTACATTGAAATTGCGTTTCGATATACGAATTTCGTTCGACTTTAAATCATGCCAATAGCAAGAATATGAATCGAGACCATCCTAATTGAATTTCTTTCTTCAGAAAAGATTACTTTATTCCACTCATCTGTCCATTCCATATATTTGCGCGCATCTTTAAACTATTTTCCTTTTGATGCTGTTTTAAAATTGGCTTACATTTTGGTTTCTTCCATTTTAAGTTACCATCTGTTCACCAAATGTATACAACATGTTTGGAAGTGACAGAAATGTCAAATTTATTTTTTATTTGTGTAACATTTAATTTATTGCAGGTGCCTTTTTTTTAGTTTATTAATTTGCTTTTTTGTTAATTTTTGATTATCTTTTGTTGGTTTCCGCACTCCGTATTTCTGGCCTTCCTTAAGAAAGCCTCGAATAACTCCTATTGAACGGTTAATTTTTCATCAGGGATAGAACAGCCCTGATAACGAAAAAATTTAATTCGATTTTTTTCCTGGTCTGTAAGAAATGTTGCTTTGGGCATCCTTTAAGCTGATATATTTTGGGCATCCTTTAAGCTGATGATATTCAAAACAAAAATATTTCCAGTAAACAGAAATATTGTCATCAGAAACTTACTTTAAGTAAAACAAAAAACTAATATATTTTTTAATATATATTTTTTTTGCAATAACTTATAGGAATATTCCACCTATTCTAAATTAAAGAAAACGCCAAAAGCAAGAAACAAATATTTCTTACATAAAAAAGTATCCTTACATAGTGAGTTATTGTAACAACACAACATTGTTTTTGGTTAAGAGAAACGAATATACCTCAAAGAAAAACAAATGCGTTTAAATGCGTTTATAGGAATATACACCAGTGTATGTATCGAAATAAAGTTATATATGAATAATTAGTAAAATTGTAAAATTATAATAAAATATCTTTTCAACAATTTTTGTTGAATTAATTTCATAAAAAATGCGCTTGAAAAATTGTAAATGCATTTTATACATCTAGTGAAATTTGTAACAGAAATTGTATTTTTGAATTATTTAACTTGAAGCAAATATAAATACGGTTAAAATATTTTTTTAAATCAATTACATCTGTCATTTATGTATGTAGTTTTGTGTATTTTAAGTTGCACGCTTTTTTGCGTAAAACGTCCAAAACACTAAAATATTTTAAAAAATTAGTTTTTGTATGAAAAAAAGTGTTGGCATTTTTTTTTTAATTATTCAAAATGCTACATATTTTCTTCACAAAAAGAAAAAAGAAAAAATCCAAATCGAATTGTTTAACCAATAAATTATTTTTTGATATGAAATCAAAAAAATTAAAAATCGTAGTGGGAGAACAATTACAAAAATGCATCTGAAAAATGAACTTGCATCTAAAATCCACTTGGTAAAAATTATTTAATAAATGTATTATAAAAAATATAAAAATATGTAAAATGCAGAATCTAATGCAAAATGGCATACTTTTTCGATTTCCTTTATTATTTAATAATTCCAAAACGCGAAAAAACATGGTTTTAGACTTAAAAAAAAAAAAAAGTTTTATAAAATTTATTAGCTTCACAGAGAACATATTTAGTAAATATGAAAAAATTTTAAAGACATGATGACAAAAATTGTACTTTTATATATGTTCTTTCGTGGAATTCATGATATATATAGATCTTGTTTATGTTCATTATAACAATTTTAATACATGAGTAGTTATATTATTGATTTTTATTTCATTATTTTTTATTTATTTTTTTTTTTTTGCCTTGTGTGTAGATACAATTTTTGTATAAAAAAGAACTCTGACTAATAACTCAATTGTGTAGGAAATATGTATGAAAAGAAGAATATAATGAATTTTAAATACCCTTCCGAATGGTATAGTAATAATATAAAGTATGAATATGAAATCATTTGGAGGTAAAATAAAGGTTTTTAAAAGGTATATATAAACCATGGGTGTCTGCGGCCCACGGGGACCACTTGCGACTCCAGAAGGAATTTTATGTGGCCCGAGATGCTTCTTAGAAACTGTCTACTAAAAAGTACAACATCATAGCTTATATTTCGTTTATAACAAAACAAAACTATTTAGTTTTTAAAAAAGTAAAATTCAAAAACCAAGTCGTTTACATACCTTGTTTTTATTCCATGTGGTTTTTGTTGACACTTCATTTTTTACGAATTTTTTATTTAAATACGTTTTCCTATATTTTTCAAATCGTCTAAACAATAATTTATAAACAACATTTGTACGACAAATAAAATTATTCAAGAAAATAAAAAAAAATATTTTTTTATACTATATAAAAGCTTACCGTGCTGAAATCAATTGAACAGGCTGTATCATAAATATTTATTTTAGTAGTTTATATTTATTTTACTAGTTTTTGTTTGGTGTAAAATGTATATTCAAAAATGTATGTAAACAACTAATACATAAAAAAAGGTGTATAATATGCAGTTTATACTAAAACAAAAACTTGTTGGATTTTGGAAAACTAAATTTACAAAATCAAATCGTTTACATACCTTGTTTTCTCCCAATGTGGGTTTCATTGACACATTTATTTTTTATACATTTTTATTTAAACCAATTTTAGCTTATTTTTGTTGTTTAAAACATTTTAAACAATAATTAAAAATTAATTTTATCACAAAATTTAAAATACAAACAAAATAATTGAAGAAATTTTATAATTTCATTTTTTACATCATATTCAAAAGCTTACTTTTATAAAATCGTCTGAACAGGATGTATCATAAATTTTTATTTTAGTATTTTTTATTTGGTTTTCAACAAAAACTAGATGAAAATGATTTTTGATTTGTATGAAAAATCTAAAGAAATTTATGTAGTTTTCCAATCAAGAACCGATTGAAGCCAAAAACTACTAGTTTTTGTTTGGTGTAAATGGCATATAATTGAGTTTCACTTTATTTTATTTTTGAGTTCATATTGTAATAACAACTGCTATTATTTTAATATAATATGACATTTATACCAAAGAAGAACCAGTAGTTTTTGATTTAAAAGCTTTATAAATTTCTTTAGCTTTCCCATACGAATCAAAAATAATTTTCAGCTAGTTTTTATTAAAAACCAAATAAAAACTACTAAAATAACTATTTATGATAAACCCTGTTCAATTGATTTCAGGGCAATAAGCTTTTGTATATAATGTAGAAAAAATATTTTTGTTTTTCTTGACTCTTTTCATTTGTTATACAAATTATATTCATAAATAATATTTAAAATGGTATTTAAAACTTTTTAAAAAGGAAAAATAAACCGAATAAGTTCTAAATAAAAGTTTATATAATTTTATGTAATTTTTATTTTTTTTTTCTTTCTTTTAGATATTTTTTAAAAAGAAATTTGCTCAGAAATTTATATAGCAAAATAAAGCTTGCTTTGTACAAATTTAATTTATTATTTTTACATGCCCTTTATAACAGACACTTGAAATAAATTGGTTTAACCCATTATTAATTTGTTTGTAATTTAGAATGCTCTAAATTTTAAACATTCACATTTTTACTTAATTATTCCTAATATTTGTCTTTTAGTAACCATCACCAATGCAAAAAAATGTTTAAAAACTGTTTAATTACTAAAAACATTGTTCAATTTATAGCTAGCCTTCAGGAGTTGAAGGTTGATTAGACAAAAAAGTACGAACAGTTAGTACAAAACATACAAAAATATATATAATTTTGTATTGCCAAACTCCCAGCCCTTTAGGGAGGAAAATTCAAAAATTTAGTTGTTATACTTTTTGTCTCATTTCTTTTTCCAAAAAAGTGGGTTTATTAATGTATAGTCTGTTAAACAATGTGCTCATTAGTAAATAAATCTTGTTTTAGATATATATATATATATATATATGTTTTATGTTTTATTATATATATATATATATATATATATATATATATATATATATATATATATATATATATTGAGAATTTTATTGTTATCAAGTGTTTTCAACAAAATAATTTTAAACATAATAAAAGAGGACAATTTTGGGAATTAAAAAGATTAAAAATATCTAGCAGAAAACCAAAAAGAGAAAGCAAAATAGCACTTTTTTTGTTTAGCTTCGCAGGTTATTTTAAACAACTTCCAACTTTGATATTTATTTAAAGTAACTGCCAAGAAATAGCAAAAAAAAAAATCTCTTAGTTATAATTTTCAAATTAATACAAATTTACATCTCCCATTACATTTAGCATTTTAATTTTTTTTTTTTTTTCTCTAAATTTCCTTTTTTTTCTCTAAATTTCCTTCAAAAAACTCCACTTTTCCAATTTATGTTAGAAAAACGTTTTCTTTTATGTTCTTAATATTTTATCTTTATTTTGAGGAATACATTTTTGTCTGCAAAACCAATCAATACAAAAGAAATGGACGAAACGGCTCTTGTAAGTGAGTTTTTGTCTATTAGGTTTTCTTTTTCCTTTTTGTTCCTCAATTTCAATATAAATATCGGTATGAATTCGACTGTTGGTTTTTTAAAAAATAATGCTTTAAACATAATAAAGATGTCCCCTGGGGGATGTAATAAAGACATAAAGCTTTACGTACAAAAATGTAGACACACATACCCAGCAAACACGATATCAAACATTTGAAATATGAAGACTTTAACGTTTGATATCAAACGTGTTTCTCAATCTTGTTTCAAATGTAGGTGGAGGTTTGAATTTTAAGTTTGATTTCAAATTGAGAATCTTTTGAGAAAAAAACGTTTGAAAAACTGCACATTCTCAAATTGATATCAAATGTTATTTTTGAATCATTTTCAAACCTAAAGGTAACTTTATTATTATCAAATCATTCACAAATCTAAATAGACAATTTAACAAATATTTGAAAAATGGTATTTTCTCAAATTGATATCAAATGTTATTATCAAATCATTCTTAAAGATATTTGAAACAATAATAGTAATATTATTCTATATAAGAATAATAGTAATAATAATAAAGAAAAATAAAGGTTTCAGAATTATATATAACAATGATTTGATAACAATAGAATTTATAAATTCAATATCAAACATTTATGTTTGCTGGGTACATGCATACATACATACATACATACATACATGCATCTTTAAGGAAAGAAAAGAAATATTTTTTTTTTTTTAATGGAAAGAGACAAGAAGATTATCCATTTTGTATACAGTTAACTTAGATCATTAGTTAGGTCAAGCTGCAACGTGTTCCACTGTGAGATAGGATAAGAGGTTGTGTTGCATTTTTAGATAATTTTAGCAAGACTTTGTGGGAAACCGATTAATTTTGTTAATGAAACTTGAATTAGAGGGATAGCGCTTACGCATTTGGTATTCTGACAAAAGCAATCTTAGAATGCTTACTAAATTACTTGATGGGTAGAATTGAAAATTTTTCTAAATAAATCTGTAACTTCTAATAGGCTGGTTGGAGCTACATAAAATTTCATATAGCAGAAAATTTCTAACCGCTTACCAAATTTTTAATTCTTATCCAATTTCAAATACTATTGACATTTCAGCTATCACACTTTTACAAAATCCTTATGTAGTTTTTTAAACATATAGCCTTATATTTTCATCCAATTCTTTAAATTTCTTCCAGTTAGTTAAGGAACAAAATTATCTATTGAATGAAATTTTAAGTCGGTATCTTTTCCGATTCCAAAAATAAAAGATTTTGAGTTTTAAAATTTCAAAATATATATATATATATATATCTATATATATATATATATATATATATATATATATTTATATTTATATTTATATTTATATTTATATTTATATTTATATTTATATTTATATTTATATTTATATTTATATTTATATTTATATTTATATTTATATTTATATTTATATTTATATTTATATTTATATATGCATATTTTTTTGTCTACACTCTTTTTTGTTCTAAAATAAAATTTTAGAATAAAAATATATTTATATATATATATACTTAGCACTATTCGATGATTGGATTAATTATTAATTTTAAAATCATCTCCGTGAAGATACCTTTCGAAAAAGTGCAAAATTATTATATGTTTAAGAACATAAAAAAAATTTTATTTTAGAATAAAAAAGAGTGTAGACAAAAAAATATACATATATATATATACATATATATATATATATATATATATATATATATATATATATATATATATATTTATATATGTATATTTTTTTGTCTACACTCTTTTTTATTCTAAAATAAATTTTTTTTTTATAAGAATTAATCCAATCACCGAATAGTGCTAAGTATATACCCTCCCGCATCTGACCCATTTTGTATTGAAATTTTGATCACAAAATAACAAAGCTGAAATCTACAAACAGAATGAAGCTTCGGAATCTCCGATTTAATCTGAAATGTTTGTAAGCGTGTTTCATGCGAACACACAATAAATGTGAACTTTATGTCCATATTCCAAAAAAAAAAAAAATCCGTTTTTTTCTTAATATTTTTTAAGAAATATTTTTAAATGAATTAAATTACAGCTTAAAATAAAAATGTACAAAGTGAAAATGCGATGAAATATAAACGCGACCGATAGGTTGGATTAATTTGCATGTAAAGTTTTATTTACTTTTATGTGTAACAAAAGCCTACTTTTTTAAATATGTAATGTTTTCAGCATACCCCCTTACTTTTAACGTTATAAGCAACAGGGTTTACTACTGCTATTTATAATTGAATTATGGTGAGTATTGAGTATCATTAATTCAGTTATTGTTATTATTATTTTTATAATTAATATAATTATTATTATAATTGAAAGTAGAAAAATAAAAAAAAAAATTCAAAATTCAAAATTTAAAAAAAAAAATAAAAATAATCTTTAAGATAGCTTTTTTAACCAAAATGTTATTACAGATAAAATATCTATAGTTTATCCAAAAGTCAATCTTTCGCCAATATTTTATTTTAGGTCCAAAAATCAGAGAAAATAAAGAACTAATTCAAAAGTGTTATAGTTATAATTAATCTATAAATGAGTATTTCTATTTTAAATTTAAAAAAATTTACATCCATTACCGATTTTGATAAAATTTAGTGCATGTGTAGAGGAGGATAAACAAGCATATAAAATTAATTTTATTCATTTTTATTTTGAAAACTGTGGCAATTCTGTAGAGTTGAAAGTGATTAATATATTTTTTAAATGGCCATAACTTTTGTTGTACGAAAGATATTAAAAGAATTTTTTTTTTTTTTTTTTTGCAGTGGAATTATCAGAGCTTGTATTTTAAAATTCTGTATTTAAATTAAAGAAAATGTTTTTTTAACATATTTTTTTTACAAATTTTTTGTTTAGAGACGTATATTCAAAAAAGTCCATCTTTATTTTTTTTCATAATTTTTTTCATAGGAAACTTTGTTAGTATACTTACTATACAGAAAACTTCATAGTGGTCCGGAAAGTAGTTACTGAGATATAAGCAAAGATGTTAATGTATATACAAGATAAGAAATATATATAGTTTTTTTAATTATTATTTTCCATTTCTTTTTTATTAAAATTACTGACTAAATTCTAATAGTCGCATTATAGCAGTCATTTACATATTTGTTAAATAACCAAAATTTCAATTGCAAAACTTCAGGAAACGTTTTTCCAAGTACTTGTCTGACCAGTACATCTGTATACAATGTAGATTAAATTTAATTACATGGTCAATTAAATTTAATCTACAAGCTGAGGAAAGAGATAGTGATTATTTGTTTTCTGCTGAAGAAAAGGTATGCAGTCGCATCATGATTGGAAAAGATTATAAATCTATTAAAAACAATATTGGTGAAAGAATCCAAACTCAGAAAAGATTAATATTATGTAATCTTAAAGAATTGTGTAGCCTATTTAAGGAAATATATCCTATATGAAAATAGGTTTCTCAAAATTTTCAGAATTAAGACCAAAATAATGTATTTTAACTGGTGGAAGTGGCACTCATTCCGTTTGCGTATATGTACTATACACTAGAACTTAAAGCTTATGTATAGCCTTTCCTACATATAAGCATTGGATTGCGCAATCGATATGCAATCCTCCAACTCTGGAGTGTTACATTAGGAATTGTAAATTTTGTCCGAGAGATACACACCTCAAAACTACTCTAATAAATTCTTATTTTGACTCGGGCATAGAAAATATTCAATATAAACAATGGATACAGGTTGATAGATCAAATCTTTTAACTTTAACTACTCCCACCGAAGAATTTGTGGAAATACTTGCTCACAAATTAGAACAATTAATATTACATAACTTTATAGTACAAGAAAGGAGAATCTTTGGTTATTTGTGATTTTGCAGAAAACTACACATTTCTTATTCAAGTTAGTGGACAAATTCACAAGCTACTATTCACCCGTTTGTAACATACTGTCGAAATATACATGGCGAAATAAATCATGTGAGTTTTGTTGTGATTTATGATATTTTAGAGTATAACACAATATCATTTCACTTATTTCAAGTAAAATTCATTAAATTCTTGAAGAAAAAATATTAATCAAAATATTGAAAAAATTTGTTACTTTTTCTGTGTGCAGCTCAATATAAACATAAAAAAAATTTCGTAAATTTGATTTACCACAAAAAGGATATTCAATGTAATGCCAAGTGGCATTTCTTTGCAATATCATATGGAAAACATCCTTGTGACAGGGTTGGTGGTTCGCTAAAGAAAGCAGCAGAACGTGCAAGCCTGCAGCGTCTAACTTAAAAACCAAATTGTTAATGCAGGCGATTTATATGAATACGCAAAACTCTGGCTAATATAAATGCAGCTTTCTGCTCCAAAGAAGAATACCAAGAGCTAGAAAAGAAATTAAATCGCAGGTTTAAAAACTCTTGTGTTATTAAAGGAACTCATAGACTTCACTCTTTCGTAGCATTTTCAAAAACACAAGTTATTGCAAAAATTTTTTTCAAATTCAAATGAAATCCCAACTCCTATTAGTGTGATTAAATAGCATTAATGTTCTTGTTGATAATATTTAATTAATATTTTTACTAAAAAAAATAAAAATAATAAAAAAATATATATTTTTTTTTAATATGTATACATTAACATTTTTGCTTATATCTCAGTAACTACTTTCCGGACCACTATGAAGTTTTCTGTATAGTAAGTTTATAACAAAGCTTCCTATGAAAAAAATAAAGATAAACTTTTTTGAATATACGCCTTTAAACCAAAAATTTATAAAAAAAATATGTTTAAAAAAATATTTTATTTAATTAAATGCATGTGTATCCTCCTCTATACATGCACTAAATTTAATCCAAATCGGTAATTAAGGGTAAATTTTTTTTAAATTTAAAATGGAAATTCTCAAAAGCCTTCAAATAATTTGATAGCTATGAGTTTATATTTTTTCTTTCTTTTTTATGAAAATATTAGGTTTTTGTGAAACTCCGTTTTATTTTTTAAAATTATTTTTCTTAATGAAAAGTTTTACTTTTTAAAAAAATATGAAATTAAAAATAAAGGAAAGTTTTATTTTAAAATTAAATTTAAAAAATCTCGTGTAAGCCTTCAAAAGTTTTATATTAAGTTTTACACAGTAAATGCATATACATGCAAAATCAGAAACTATTTATTTAGCTTTTTCCAATATAATTGATAGTAGATTTAATATTTGCAATTGAAAATTTAAAAAAAAAAAAATATTTTTGTGATCATGCTTTATTAAAGATAATTCATATCTTGTTATGACAATTCATTTTATTTTGTTATGTACTGTTAAAGTATTTTAAATTTTATTATATTTTCATTTATATTGCTTAAACTTTAATCTATAAAAGAAGTGTTAATATTTACCCCTTAATGAAAAAGAAAAAAATTAATTTCAGTTCATATTATTTCTTTTATCATTACTGTAGTATTAGAAAATTTCAAAACATCAAAAAAAAAAAAAAATACACTCAGAAAATTAAGACAAATTAAAATTTGTTTATTTTAGAAGATAAAATGTTTATTAAGAAAAAAGTCACCATAATTTTCAAAAAAAAAAAAAAAAAAAAAACGGAAATTTAACTTGAAACCTTTTGTTTTAAATACTTGAAAGTTTAAAAATTTCTGTTTTGAATTTTTTTTCGAATCAAATTATTTTTTCTTTAAAATTTCATTACAACAAAATTTTAACTTCTCCTGTCAAAATGTGCTACATAGTAACAAAAGTAATATAGGATATTGCCTCAAACAGTATCATTATAAAATTTTTATTGAAATTTATTGGCTGAATTAAGCATTTTAAACACGTAACCTTTAATATGGAAAAATTCGTTTTAATTAAGAAAAATAAAATAATAATAAAAGCAAAATGAAAAAAGATATTGTGATATGTTTTAACTGTAAGCGAAAAATTGAAATGAAAGAAAAAAAACAACTGAAATTGCCATGAAAAAATTATGAACAATACTCTAGAGAAATGACATAGAAGGGAAATATTTTAACATACTTACAATTATTCAGTACTCAGCTGTATGTTCTTAAACAGGGTGTTGGCAAAAATTGAACATAATTTTACATAAACCTTAAATATTGATAGACTCACTTTATCTAGCAAAAAACCAAGTATCTGCTAATGCTCTTAATTTTATTAAACAAAAATATTCACTTTTCTTTCTAACACCCTGTTTATTTTGAAAATTATTTTATTTTCTTAAAAATTTCCCTCCTTTCTACGCAATCCAGTTTCTTTTTCTTGCAACATTTTTAATACACTCATTTAAACAAGACAAGAAACAGATAGCATCAACCAAGAACTTTTTGTTCCCTTAAGTAACTTCTAAGTAAAACAAATACCATTCAGTTGAGTTGACTGAAAATGATTTTAAATGAAGGTGTCTGAACAAACCGCCAGTCAAACTCTTATTCATACATTCATTCATTCTATATAAAATTTATGTTCACCTGTTAACCTTTTGCAACGTCTAACTATTTTTCATATATCTTAGAAGATTTATTTATATACAGGGCAAGTTTAAATATGAAATGTAAATATGAGCTTTAAAAAGCTTGAAATAAATAGGATAATAAGCACAGAAATATGCATAAAAACGAACAAATTCATTTGTTTCTTGAATAAAGAAGCATAAATATACTTTTCTCTAACTTTAGAATTTGACAGTTTTTGATTTATTTTATTAAAAAATAAAAATATATTAAAACAAGAAAGAAAGCCATAGTTGGCCAAGACCGACTATATGATACCCTACACCATTGTGTATGAGCATAAAAATTCAAGAAGGGGTCTTATATTACAACTGTAGCCAATTTTACTAAATACAAAATAAAATATACAAATACATAATAATGCGTTGATAATAATATCTAGTTGATTTTATGACTATAGGGCGATTTCTGTAAGTGGCAAATTATTGACCGATTCTTATAAAATTTGGCAATGTTATTTATGCTTACATAAAACTTGTTTGTGTTGAATATTAACTTGGTAGTAACATTCGGAAGAGGGGTTTATATGGGATCCATTGTCAATTGTGGACTGATCTTCATAAAATTTTTCTAAGTGTTTAAACTCTATTCCGGGGGACATTTGCATGGGCAAATTGTATCATAAAAGTTCCACGTGCCAAATTTCACTGAATTATTTCTAAAATTGCGACCCGTACCTTATGCACAATGTTTACATAGACAGCCAGTCAGCCGTCCAGCCAGCCAGTCAGCCGTCCAGCCAGCCATCCAGACGAACATCGTTAGATCGATATAAAAAGTGATTCTGAGTCGATTGGTATACGAGTACTTTAAGGTGAGTATTGGATAACGTTTTCTATGCGTTACAAACATCAGCTCAAACGCATATTACCCCAACCACCATGACAGTCATATTTGATACTTTTGAATTTTTTTTTTTTTCTGTACAATTATGTACGAGGTATTCAACAAATTTCCAAAATAATAACAAAATAATAATCAGTTAATCCTACGGTAGATAACTTTTTCGGATTTTAAAATGCTTGCATTTCTCTAATAATCAAAATATAATCGCGAAATTTGAGACCATCGCGATAAAGGTGTTTTTAAAATTTAGAAACTGAAGAAATATTAATTTTTAAATTGACAAATGCGGGAGACACTACCCAGAATAGCCGAGTATTTTTCACTATCACCATTTTACGACAATTTTCATGATTATTTTTTCATCCTTCAATATTGGCTGTGGCTTTTATGAATTCTCCTTAGTTTTTTCTCTTACATCATGTAAAAATGTCCAACATTTTTACTTTAAAATATCGTGAAAAGCTCAAGATGTTGATATTATTTCCGCCAAGTCACATAAACTTTCAATATTTTTCTTTTATTAATTTTTTGTTGAAATTAAATATTCATTACAAAAAAATTAAGTGCTTCAGCTACCATTGGACATTATTGAAGCCAGTTTGCAAAAATTTTTCAAATTAACAATATTTAGTATTCAATAATGAAAAACTAAATTAAAAAAAAAAAAAAAATAACAAATGTTAATAACAAAGAGATTATTACAATAGAAGCATTTCTAAATATTTCTTTATTTCTTTTTTTGAAAATTGATATTCTTTCAATATTTTTCAAATTTTCTGGAATATTATTATATTCCAAACTACGCAGGTGTTGAACCCTTTGTTTGGTAGTCTCCAAACGGCATCTCGCAACTCTTAAGTTCAACGAATTTCTTGTATTAAATATAGTTTGATTTCTTCTAAATAATATAGGGTGAAAACCTATATTATTTAAAGTTTTAAAAACATACAATAGAAGTTGCATTTTGTGCAAACCATAAACAGGAAGTATTATAGTTGACACATCTTTATATAGAGATAATGTTTAAAAAATTAACGGTAGATTAAAAATAGTTTTAAGTGTTTTGTTTTGTGTTCTCTGAAGTGATTTTAATTCATTAGTTCTGTTATAACTATAAACAATAGCCAAGTGGTTTAAATGACTTTGAATTAGCGATTGGTAAATAAAAAGTTTCGTTTTTATGCTGAACTTATTCTTAAATTTGTAAATTAAACCAGTAGCATTCACGACCTTAGATTTTAAATGTTTAATGTGCATGTCCCACGATAAATTACTTTACAAGTATATTCCCCGATATTTTATCGAAATTGATTCACGTACTTCTTTTCCATCAACGAAGATGCTAAAATTTTGATTGTGAACAAGATATGGTCTAAATCTTATCATTTTGGTTTTATCAGCATTTAAACACAATCTAAAGAACTCTGTAATAATTGGTGCATATTATTCCATTTGAGTTTTTATAAATGTTTCGTATTATATCATTAAGAAAAACTTTAAAAACTAACGGACCCAATACACTTCCCTGCGGGACTCCATAATCAACAGCACCCATGCGACTCTTATGACTATCAGCTTCAACATATTGTTTCCTATTTGTTAAGTAACTTCTTAACATCGCTAGTTCACTTATATTTAGGCCGTTAGTTTTTTTAGTTTTTCGATAATTATATTATCAGATCAAAATCAAATCGGCTTGACCGATTTTTTGGAAAGTTTTCAATATGAAACCTGTGTTTTATTATGGATCGGGTGTTGTTGTAAAGTTTAGAATTACAATTTATACTTTATATAATTTTAAAGGTTCAAAAAATACAGCGTCTAGCAATACTAATTAAGGTATTTATAATGATTTTCTAAAGTGATCCTTATATGGAAGCTATGTAACTCAAAAAAAAAAAAAAAAAATTTTTTTGCTGCTATGCTTTTTACGTTTATAAAAATTATTTTATTATATTTTTATAAATGAAGTGGAGGTTTTAACGTACAGTATGCTAAGAAATTGTTTTTGCACTAAAAGAAAACAATTTAAAGGCTATATAATTTTCAGCTAATGTAATATTTCTTATACGAATATGTTAATTAATTAATATAATAATGTTAATTAATATTTGTTAATACTCGTATATAACATAAAGAAAAATAACATATAATTATTTTAATCATTAAGATCAGAGCAAAAGCTAAATAAACACAAAAATTTTCATGTCAATAAATTCTTTTTACACTTATAAAACGGCAAAAGAAAATTACAAAGTTTCCGAATTTAAAATTTAATATTGCACCAGCTGGCATGTATAACTATATGGGAAATCTTTTTTATCAAATAATTTAATTA
Organism: Protocalliphora azurea; assembly: GCA_932274085.1. Classification (NCBI taxonomy): domain Eukaryota; kingdom Metazoa; phylum Arthropoda; class Insecta; order Diptera; family Calliphoridae; genus Protocalliphora; species Protocalliphora azurea. The sequence continues at coordinate 139,408,310 of OW026523.1, read as the reverse complement.
ATGAATGTCATAGTCAATTGGAATTTTATATATTCCATCAATATTGCGGAATTTTAATTCATCATGGTCTTGTAATAGCCACATATTTCTTCGCACTTGCCACAAGTTTAATGTGGAATTCAAGTGTGGACTTTGTGCTGTTATATACAACCCTTTTTTTTTGCCATTCAGCATTATTATTCGATTTTTTATTCTTCACCCCTATATGCTTGCAATCATTAATTTAACATTACTATAAATTTGGTTTATTATCCTTTATTAACTCTGATTTATTACCACATTTTATCAAACGAACTTTCAAAGCCTTCAAATATTGTTGCACATCCATGCTGTTTTATAAAAATTACCGTTTTATAATAATAACTTTGAAATTCAGTAGTATAAATATCTCTTTTTTAATTCTAAAGGCTTTTGAAAGATTCCGCTATATTCTGAGTAGATTCAGTTATATTAGAAAAAAATAACAACCATCTTTCAACATTTTGCACCAGTGATTCTTTCCCCGTAGCTTTCAACATGTATTTGTATTCGTTCAGTGTTTTTTCTTATTGATCCTTGAGAGACAAAAATGGCATACTCTTCCAGGAGCCCTTTATCAAGAGCCATGGTTGATATTTGAGAAGTTCTACTCTGCCAAATATTTTATGCGGACTTTTAGATTTAAGCACCAAAATTTCGTCATTCGTCATAATTTGTCAATCACTTGTGATATTGTTTCAAAGCAACAAAAACGCATGTGTTTTTTTATATATATTTTTTTGTGAAACCCATTAAAAAGATATACATAAAACAAAATGTAAGAAAAAAATTAGCAACTTTATTAAACATATGCGAAAATAAAGTTGGTGTAATCATTTTTTGATCATTTTAAAAACAATAATGTCAAGTTATATATATATATATATATATATATATAAAACTTTTACATGTCTTGAATTATGTAATATATAAAAAGTTTATGAGCGTCGGAACCCTATTGTAGGGAAAAATTTGTATTGGGGCTAGATTATAATAAGCAACCATTGTCAACTCCTTTGAACAGAGTTTGTTCCTGCATCATATAAGCCAAATTTTATCCTTTTATCTTAAAAATCTTAACATGGACGGACAGCCGGATATCGCGAACATACTCAAGCAAGTTTTTTTACGTATATTAACCAGTTTGCTTTTCGCTTTATAATAAGTTAAATAATACTAGTAAACAATTAACATAAAATTATAATTTTTTGTACAAAAATCCACTAAAGCATTGACTAACATTAATCACAACAAAAAAGTATTTTTGTTAAGACAACTAATTTTTGTTTTTGATAAAATACTTGTGAAATATGCAATACCTTATTTTTTAAGCGAAAAGCCTAAAAACTTGCCCTGCTTATATATTTTGCCTCACTTGCTCGCTTTTATGTTTGTCTTTGATGTCTGTTTGCCTCATTTTTTCGGATTTTATTTTTTTTGAGAAGAAAGGCAAATGACAAGTTGTGCTTTCCTTAACTTCAAATGGCTTCTAGATGTTTCATTTGGGTTTTTCTCGCACAGTTTTTGTTTATTTGTCTGAGTTAAAATTCACCTGGTACCAGATATTTCTTCGTCTTCAACAGAAATTTGAAAATAAAAATTATGAAACAGAAAATGGAGACTAAAGTTGAAGAAAATTGTAGCTAAAAAGGGGAAAAAGATGAAAATTGCTACTTGCAAAAAACGTAAGATAATATTTCACATACTTAAACTTTTTCTTCTTTTAGATTCAGATATGTTTAAACATTTTAAGCAAAATTATTTTGCTCATCACTTCAGGACTAAATAAGTTCTTTTTATATTGAGACTACAATTTCGATACAAAGATTTTAGATGTCTTACTGTATTAAAGCTAGTGTCTAATTAATGCTTTAAAAGTCTTATGCACAGAAACTAATATTTAAAATATTATATGTAACAAAGTTTTAAAAGTTTTATAATAAGACTTTAAAACTCTTAAACTAAAATTTTAAAATTTGTATACTATGGAATCTTAGTTTAGGTTTATACTAAAAGATATATATTATTCAGACTTACGTAGTATTTTACTTAAAAACTAAAAGAAACTAAACTAAGGCTAAATAAAATTTATACTAAGAAAAAAATCTTAAACGAAGATTTTAAGTCATAAACTGCAACTACAAACTCTAGTTATATAGTTTTACATCAAGACTTTTAAAGTCTTATTATCAAATATTAAGGTCTTATAATATACTCGTGTATAAGAACTTATACAAGTTCTTATTAAGATTTCTGTGGTTTTTGAAGTTTACAAAATTTCAAGTCTTATGTTAACAGTTTTAAAGTCTACTACGGCTAATAAGATTTTATAGCAATAATTTTAGTATGTGACTATTTCAAATGCTGCATTTAGACTTTCAAAGTCTTATACTAAGACTTTTGTAGATTAAATAATACTTTTGTAGTTTTATTTTAAGATTTCTCAAGTTCAATATTTAGTTAATATTTTAAAATTTTTATATTAAGGATCATAAAGACTTATATAATAAAAAATCTTATATTGAAATATTTTATGTTTTGTATTAATATTAAATATATATATATATATATATATATATATATATTTGTGGGACCAATTGGCGACTTTTTTGTTTGATTATAAACGAAAAAATATAAATTGAAATAAACATTTCGTAATTATTGTGAAAATTTTCAGAATAGTTCATAAACTATTGCGAATCCCATGACATTTACCATGGGTATATAAAACATTTCCATCATTAACATATATATATATATTTTTAATTTTTCAAAAGTCATTTTTTAAGATATTTATCCGCGAACTATAAATTACAAGATATTGACCATTTTAAAGTTGGAAGAAAAATCATGTTGTACATCATATTAAAGATAATTTGGTACCTTTAATATGACACCTCAATGAATCTTGTACTATAAATACTTTGAAAGATATTTGTTTTACTCTCCGGTAAAAATTGTGGAAACTACAAACGGAATAATAAACTTATATATACCCTTTACGCCTGTGGTGAAGGGTATAAAAAGATTTCAAAATATGCTCTAAATTTATATTTTCTTTGAAGTTATATATTTTGCAACAACACCTTTTTAATTTTATAACCCATAATCTTAAGATTTCTTTACATCTTTAAAGTTAGTCTAATTTTTTCTTTTTTTTAATTTTTCGTTTTTTATTTATTTTTGGTGCAACATTAGGATGACATCAAAAAATATTTAACCCAAAAAAGGAAGTTTGATATTTATAATGGTTTTTGTTATTACCATAAGTAAATAGTAATCTAAAATATTTGGAAAGTTGGGACCACACTATAGTAAATAGACAAAAGCTTTAATCTTTTTATTTATTTTCTTTTCAGCTTGAGGTTCAAACCATTAAACGAAACATTACTTAAGTGTGAGTATACTAAGTCTTTCAAAATTTTCTATCAAGAATTCTAAAGTTTTTTCCTAACACTTTTAAAATCTTATACTAAAACTTTTAAAGCCCTATATTAAGACTTTTAAGCTCTTATATTAAGACTTCAAAAACTTTATATTAAAACTTTTAAGCTCTTACAATAAAACTTTTAAAGTATTATATTAATTAATGTAAGACGTTTAAATTTTTATGTTAAGACGTCTAATATCTTACATTGTATTAAAAACTTTAGTCTTTTTTGTAACCCTTTTTAAAGCCTTATACTAAAATTTCAACAGCCTATTCCCAAGATATAAATTTCTTAAACCAGTTCTTAATATAAAATAAAATATTAAAGTCTCATATTAATGCATTTCAAGTTTTATAATGGGGCTTTATAAGTCTTATGTTAGTACCTTCAAAAATTTTACTCAAATAATTAATAGAGTAAACTAGTGTCAGTATTACCAACCAAAATAAACGACAGTACTTGTTGCTTCTGGCTCGCTTTGCACACAAATACATACTAGTAAGAAAATATAAGTGTATAAACATTCATAAGTATTCATAAGTGTATAAGTATTTATAAATGTGTGTGTGTAATATTTACCACTAACTGTATCCGGTGTTCCACATTATTTGAGCTTAGATATAAGTCTGTTATACGTATGTCTGTATATCTTTATTATTGTGAGTATTAACATGATTCTCCCTGCACATAATGGCTGTGGCAGGGAAGCAAACAAATGCTTAATTTTCTCCTTTTTTATGTTTTTGGGTTTTTTTTTATTATATATATACATATATATATATATATATATATTTTCTGATGTTGTTGAAGTCACTTTACAACAGTTTTCATCCCTGACAGCACAAATGGGGCATTAAAAACGTTTGCTTTCACATTTTACAAATTACTCGCATGTGAAGAGATCGTAAGTATAAAAGAGAATTTAGAAAAAAGTTTGAATAACTGCAAAAAGGATACTAAACAAACATAAGCATGGTAGTTTTTTATATAAGAATTTTAAGAAAAACCAACATATACAGACAACTAAAAATGTTAATTTATATAATGTGGGTATTATTTGTGTTACTAAAGAAAAGGAGAGTAAAGAATGAAATTCTTTTTTCATTTGATTTTTTAACAATCAACAGAGCCAAAAAATCCAAAAAAAGTTTATAATTCACAAACCTTGCTGGGTTCGTTATACAATTGTCATGTAAAATATTTATGATTTATTGTATAAGAAAAAGACACTACTAAATAATCAACGGAGGGATATTAAAAATGAAGTAATATGCATTATATGTATTTATATTATTATATAGTATAATAAAGGATTTTCTTATTTAAAAAAATAATTATTTTTTAAATTAAAGATTTTTTAAAAACATGTTTTTGCATTTTTTTAAAAATTTTACTCCATTTGTTTTAGTGCTAAAGGAAATATTAAAATGCAGTCAAAACAAAATATAAACACCTGTACCAGTTATATTATAGTACCTGAGTAAACAACCATTCATTGACAGATTTATATGAGATTTTGTTACTTTTGGAGAGGTTTCTGATTAAGTGTTCTCTTGGAATTCTGTAAAAAAAGTGTGTATAAAATTTATTTGTCTATAGAAGGAACATTAATATTTTTGGTTTCTTCTTACGATTTGCCCTAAATTAATTTTATTTCCTTAATTTATATGTTTACAAAAAGCAAACTGGGAAAATATTGTAATAAAAATTAAACAGTAATGTATTGAAGCTCAAATGGAAACGAAAAAAGTAAAACTGAAGTTCAATTATACTTAGGAGAATTGTTACATAAAAAAGAGGAAAATAATTGTTGGTAACCAAAAGTATTTATTATCAAAAAGCAGCAGGGGGTAGAATTGAAAAATATGATTCAAAAGATTATTCGATTATATTGCTTTGAGAGTAAGTACATAATAATAAAAATCATGAAATGATAAGATGTTAAAGTATTAAATATTAAAACTATTATTCAATCACTTCTATTATAATATTTCTTATACATATATTAAAACTAACTTAACCTAACTCTTCACTTTTCTCCCATCTTCTTTTATTGTCTTATTTTAAAAATAAAGTCTTAAGCTGTCTATATTAAAGTTTTATACCACTGCTTACAACAGTGGTATGTCGTTCGTGGGTATTATATTATCTCTGTTCTATTCTATTCTATTCTATTCTATTCTATTCTATTCTATTCTATTCTATTCTATTCTATTCTATTCTATTCTATTCTATTATATTCTATTCTATTCTATTCCATTCTAGTCTATTCTATTTTATTTTTTCAAATTTACTTGTCCCAAAATTTTGATGACAATACGCGTATTAATTGCGTATATTTATATTTACATTGCATACAAACGTTTTATTATTATATTTTATTGAATCATATTCTAGATACCAATTTAAATTATGCTATACTACCGAATCCGGCGAGCTTCGCCTCGCCCCAATTTTAAGCCTTCACACAAACTTTAGAGTAATATAATATATAAAAAAATTATTCTTTTACGCTAAGAATTTTCTATTTTTTCATTTGAAAAGCCATTAAGGAATAATTTCACACAAAATTCCATACAAAAAATCTATTTTTGATTTTTGTGATAAATATTGCACTTAATTTCAATTGATTGTAATGCTTTTACCTTATATGGATATAATGCGTGATTTACGACAATTCGGAATGAGTTTAATAATACACAAAACTCGTATAAATTGTAGCAAGAAAAATAGCACATTTACTGTAGAAAATTACAATGCCAAAATGACACCTGTCAGATTGCGCAAATTCTAAGTCAACGATTAACGCCATCTATCAGATTTTGGTTGAGAACTTTCTATTTTTTCATTTGGAAAGGCATTAAGGAATAATTTCACACAAAATTTCATACAAAAAATCAATTTTAGATTTTTCCAATTTTCCGCATTTCGCATTTTCCCCAATTTTCCATGTTTGTGTACAAGAACTTTCTATTTTTTCATAATTTCACACGAATTTCGTACAAAAAAATCAATTTTCGATTTTTCCAATTTTCCGAATTTTCCGGTGGGATTTTCCAAAATTTTCTTCCGTAAAAACCTTCTCCTCGAAAATACGAACAACTGACAAAAAATTTTACAGAAATCGGCCCAGCCGTTCTCATTTTATAAATACTATATTATAGGGGAAAATATATAAAATTGTAAATCAACCTTGAGATAAGAAAATATTTCATTAATATGTTTGATATGCCTTTCAGAACAAAAAAACCATATATCATTAATAACAATTGAATCAACATAAATTTAAACAAAATTATTAATGCAAATAAAAATATTGTCATTATATAAATATATAAAGAATGACATAATAGTACTCATGCAACAAAAATTTTTTACTATAGTCTGAATTCACACAAGGCAATTTTTCTGGCTGAAATTCTGGCTTCGTGTGAGAAAGAGCGAAAGGGAATATGAAAGTGAACTTCGAAAATCATTTTGTTTTTCATTTTCATACTTTAAAACAAAAACAACTCAAGGCAATTAAATTTAAGTTTAAAAGAAAAAATAGAAAATTTTCAGAAAAAAAATTTTTGTGTATAAACTCATACATATTTTAATTTTTTTACGTAATTTGTTGTTTTCATTTGAAACACGAGTAGAATGTTTAAAACGAGACAATAAATAATCCATCAAAAGTTTTTTATTTATCTTAAATTCATGTCACAAAATATTGAAAAAATAAATAAAGTGTGGTTGTTTTTTTTCGCTCAATCATTCAAATATTACCGCTATAACAAAGCCATCAATTATTCATTTAACATAAATAAATTTGCATTTCGGAATTATTTTTAATACCTCATTTTTACAAAAGATTTTCTTTGTACAACTTAATGTAGAGCGTCCATTTGCTGTTGATTTTTTTTTTTGCACTTAATTCTTTGTTTAATGGATTGACTTATGATTTTTATGCTTGACAAGTGACTTATTTTTTTTTTATACACACCATCAAAAAAGATGAGATGAGACCCCATATATATATATATATATATATACCCGTAAAATGGGCGGCCATGCCAGTTTTTTGTTTACAAAATTTAGTTGATGTTTTTTTAATATTTGGTCCATAACCTTTTTATTTATGAACCGATTTTACAAATTTTCAATATCAAACAATCCTTATATAAGACAAATGTTTGAGAAAAATTTTTTTTGCCCTAGAATGTCCGCCTCCAGCCCTGTCCTGCTTTCAATGTATAGACAAACGGACGGACATCCTTAGATAGCCTTAGATTTTCACGAGGACTTTGAATATATATACCTTATGGAATTTTAGATAATAATATTTCATTTTTTGATGGTGGTTATAAAAAGGTACCACTTTTATGAGGGTGAGGGTAATCTTTAAATAATTTTACACAGTGATAAAATCAAAAAATATTATTATAAAATAATATATAATATTGAATTATTCCGTATTAAAACTCATAGAAAAAAGCCATTTTCAGATTTGACATTTCCGATTTCAATGAAATTTACTACAGACATTGACTATTAGAAGTGTTTCTTAAAACATAAGCTTTTATATTAATAAGCCTTTCTGGTCCAGAAATATGATACTCGTATTTTGAAAAACGAAAAAGAAATAATAAAAACTTCATAAAAGTGTTTGTAACTTCTAAGTTATACTTGGTAGATTTCTAGTTTTAGTTTTATATTAAAGACAAAGATATAATCTTTATAACGATCTGTATAAAATGTATTCAGATCAAATACTACCTTCTGATATCATCCTATAATAAAATATTCTCTTATAGTTCATTCTTATAGTAACCCATAATGTAACCTCTTATACTATCATCTAAACAATCGTTATATATTTTTATCTCATACTTTCCTATACTATTATTAACTTCTAATATAATCGTTTTTAATATTCTATATCGTCTTATATATTTTCATCCTAAAATTAAGTCATACATTAAGATCTTAGAGAAATTTTTATAACGCTGCCTTATAAATACTAGTATTTTATATTATATTCTTAAACTAATGCCTTAGGTTAACCTTTTATATCGGAGGTTAAAAAAAATTTGAATCACAGTTTTTCGTAAATTTTCTAAATCAATTGAAGCATATGTCTTATATTATCATCTCATATTAGTCTAATAATATAAAATGCATTATACCCTCATATACTTCAGTCGTATACTACTATATTATACCAGTCCTATATTATCATACTTAAAAGACGGTAATGTTATACTACAGCCTTACAGAAAAGTCATAAAGTCATAAAGTTTTATACAGACCTCTTATATTACCATATTAATTTTATATTAGAGTACCCCGTTGAAAAAAAAATAGATCCTCAGTTCATTACCAGTGATTATAAATCACAACTTTAGTACATTTTGTCTGGACAAAAAAATCATGTTTTGTCTCGATATTAGTATCAAAAATTTCGTAATTTTGAGCTTGTTTTGAAAAAACAAAAAAAAATATTGATAAAATTTTTTTGCAAAAACTTCAGTTAGCAAGTGTTTATTTTAGTTTATCAAATCGATTTTTTTTCTTTTTAAAATTAATAAAAATGTCATGCTTTTATTGTTTTTATGAGGAACAGGAACAAATGAGGAGGAACAAAATCCCATAAAGAAGAATTAAAAAATATCTTTTCCAAAAGAAGCTAGAAACTTGGAATTTTTTGAGACCTATTTAGAGAAAAAACTCAAAATTTTTTTTGGGCAAAATGTATTAGACCTGTGATTTTCAATCTTGGCAGAGAACTGATGATCAATTATTTTTAGTTTTTTCCTGTATTCAGTTCATCAATAGAAATCGTTTGAATGGTCTTCCTAAATTACAAACGCAAAAAAGCTTTTTTCGAGACACCCTATTATAAATACTACCCTTTTCATTATTCTGTTATAACAACGTCTTATAATCTAGTCTCTACCATATACTATTTTCCAATTTAATCGTCTTATACTCTATAGTTATTCTTATACCATACTTATTCTATAGTTCAATTTCAAACTCCTAATTCCATCTTATACTATCCTGTTATATTGGCATCTTATACTCAGTAGTATCATCCTATTTTATTTAACTCGTTAACATTTACTTTACAAAAATACATAAAAAAAAGTAATTTTAGTAAAAGAAAAAAAAGTAAAGATAAACTTCATACTTAAGTTTTTTTTTTCTTTCATTCTGTTTATACATATTTTACTTTTTATGAACAAACCACAGCAGGTGTTCAGGATTGTTCAATTTTATTTTCCGGCTGCTGTTTCAAAGTTTTTTCCCCTTTTCAAAACATTAAATACTTTTCTTTCAGTCTGCATTAAAAAAAACCCCCCTGAACATTATTATAACTGTATAAATAAATGAGATGAGAGGAAAAGAAAAGAATATAAAATATAAACTTATTTTTTTCATTAAAATATTAATCTAAATAAAAAGAAATAAAGAAATTTAACAAGAAATGGTGCAAAGGCTAAAAGTTAAAGACAAAAGTTTTGAAGCAAAAGTAATTGTTTTAGTATGGGATTTTTATTTTAAATCAAAAAAAAAAAAAAATAATAATAATAATAATAATAAACTATTTATATTAAAATTGAAATAAAAAGAATTAATTTATATTTAAAAATTAGTTATATATTTTTTTCTTATTCCTAGAAAATTTAGCAAAATTGAAAATAATTACTTATTTATTAGACCTAACTTTGTATTAAAATAATATTTTTTTTAGCTACTAATTTTTAATAAAATAAAATTATGAAGATAAAAATATGTGTTAAGTTTTTGTTTAAGTATTTTTGCATTAAAATCTGTAGCTAAGTATCGGTATAACATTACAAATTTGTGTCTTATGCCATCAACAACTCTTAAATATCTTTTGAAATATTTTATTTTAAATGGATGAAATTTGTAGAATTTTAAAACAGCCATAACGAAATTCTTGGAGCATAAAAAAAAAATTTCATAATTTTAAATTATCTTGTTTCACACTTTTTACAATTTTGTGGGATTTTTCGTAGACATTAAAAAAAAAAATGAGAAATAACAAGAAGTAAAACCAAAATAAACATTTACTTTTCAGACCAAAAGTGCTTAACAAATATTTACCAAAGTATCAATTGAAAGGCGAAAGTAAAGAAAACGAAAGAAAGATAAACCACTTCGTTTTAAATATACTTGTATAATAGATTTTGTACTTTTTATTATAATATTACTTAGTGAACCAAAAATAAATACGATATAAATTGATTGATATCTGGAGGGTTGGAAATATTAAAATGAAATTTTATAGACTTTTTGCTGGGATTTAAGTGTTTTTAATATTAAATTGAAATTAAAAACAAATAAAAATTTATAATAATTGGAATCAAATGAAAACAAAAAATATATAAATAATCATGTATAAGAGAGTTTATAATAAATTGTGTTAACTTTAAAATAAGTCTAAGATTTCTTTTTAAAAATAAAAATTTACCTGTAAAGAATTAAAATATTTCTTTAAATAGAATATAATTAATTGGAATTTAATTTTATATTTTTATAAATTTGTATAAGAAAAATGCAATTTTTAGCAAAATTAATTTAAAAATATTAATTATTTTTCAGCATTTAAACACAAAAATTATCATAAATTAAATTGTTTACTTTTAATTCTTAATAACTTTAAAAAGTTATTATGTTAATAAAATTTCCAAGCATACAACACATACATACATAACACCACATAAAGGGGGGAAAAAACAGAAGTTGTTTTATTCTTAACTTGGCAATAGTTGCCTGATAAAGCATTTTCTTCCGTATGAATGTGTGTGTGTTTTTATCACAAAAGATATTTATTTATTTATAGTAACTATATGTAACATTTCGTTACTTAAAATATAAAAGGCCGCAACCACACTTTGTAATTTTTTACAGTAGGATCAATAAACCATGTGAAAATACAAAAGCCGTACCACAATTTTTAGTTTTTTGCTTTCAAATTAAGCATTTAAGTAAAATTTTTTTAATCTTTCACTTAAAGTTAAAATAGATAAAGCTTAAAATACTCTTAAAACTAAATTTTTTTTAAGTAAAACAATTTTACGATTATTTTTTTATGAATTTGATGACATTTTTGAAGACATGAGTATGAAATTTTTGTGCACATGTAGTTTAGGTCAGTACATTATAATTCAGTAAAAAACCAACATTTTGTTTTTTAGGTGACGATATGTATGTTGCTGTGGGTGGCTGCATACCTTGTTGTTATTTTTAAATTTACTTTTTTTAACTTGTCATAATTACTGACAATGTTATATTGTGGCATTTCCAAGTGCCTGGCTAACTTCAGAATTGCACCAAGTCCTTTAAAACCAAATTTCAAATCCTTAGTTTAATGTAAATAATTTTAAAATATTAAAATATAATTAAAAAAAAAATCAGGTCATTTTTCGAGTTGTAAAGACAAATTTAAAGCAAAAAGCAAATGAACAGAATTTAGTTTTATATTTAATAACCATTGTTTCCAGTTTAGCCTTTTTTTATTTTGCTTTTAACTTCAAAATTTTCCTTTTAGCTTTTACTTTTTTTTTTTTTTTTTGATTTTTAAAATTATTCTAAGAAGTCAGTATTACAACAACGGAAAAATAATTTCTTATTTACTATTACTAATGTTATTTTTACAGAATCATCTATATAAGTATTTCTGTGTATTTATTCGCAAAAAAATCGAGATAAATTCGCCTGCAACATTTTATTCTCCAAATAAAAGTGTCTTCACTAATTTTGTGAAGTTACTAAATCGATAATTAAAATTATTTTTTAATATTCTTCATCAACAATAGGAACTATTTATGAAAGTAATTTTAAAAATATTTTATTAATAAGAAGAATCACCCAAAAATTTGGAACTGCTAATCAAAAAAAAATTATAGTTCAATAATGACGAAAAATCCTTCAAAACATTAGGTAATTTTTCGTACTAAACATAACCCTAAAATATATGGGATTTTTTTTTTTGCAAATTTGAGATATCTTTCTGGGTGTTCTTTATAAATTTATAACAATTTCTTTACAAAATTTTCAAAAACTAATGAGAAGAATAAAAAAATAAGTATCTAAATTAAAAAAAGTCTGGTCTTATTTTTTGAAGCATTTAGCCTTTTTTGACATTTTGAAAGTTAAATTTAGCTCCTTTTTTTCTCATTTCCTGGCAACACTCTCAACAATAAAGAGGGATTTGTTTTTCACCAGACAATAAAAATATTTATGAAAATATTTAATATGATGTGGAGAGGGAGGAAAGATTATTATTGTTACGAAACATTTTAAAGGATTGACGGCATAATTGTTTATCCAACATAATGAGTAATTATTATTTAAGAATTAAAATTGTTGTTATATGATAATGTAAATCTGAAAGTCGTATGATGAATGGGAATTTTAAATAAAATAAATAAAGATTAATGAGTTTTGTAAAGGACAAGGAACGTTGATTTCGAAGTAATAAAATTTAAATTAAGCTAATAAGTAGAAGACGGTATTATAAAACGAAAATATAAGACAGTGGAATAATATAATAATATAGGACTGTAGTATATAACACGTATAAGATGAGAGTATAAGACAATAGATTATATAGGTTTATATAAGAATACTTGGATCTTGAAATTAAATATAACTCCCGTTATCAATGACGAAAACATCTACAAAAGCATCAAAATGATTAAAAGTCTCATTAAATATTTAAAATTCGTTTTTATCAAATGATTATATATAAAACGCGTGTCCGAAAACGGAGCAAATGTTTAAAACATGCTTATATTTCAGTTTTTAAACGAATAATTAACCCAAATATTTAAAAATATTTGAAAATTGATTTAAAGTTTTTTTATTTTTTTATTCTTTTATTGACAAGTTTTTCGTGCTTCTGTATATTTTTGTTTTAAAGCTGTCGATTTTTTGTTAAAAAACTTTAAACCAATTAAAAAGTTAATTACATTAATTAATAACATAATTGAACTTTAATATAAAATAAATTAGTAATATTATCAAAATATTATTTGGAATATTTTTTTCCGTGTACGATCAAGCCCAATAACATAATTCCTTACACCAGGGGATCCCTGAATAAATCACATAGAGGACCCTTTCAGGAATTTTTCATTTGCAGGGTCGCCAAGAAATTGGTAATGTATTAATTCCGTTAATATTTTTAATAAAACCCAAAGGTACAATGTATTTTATTCAAAGTATTGTTCATCGGAAGCTACGACTTTTCCAATCTGTCTTTCAATTAAAATACGTATCAATCCAATTTCTGATACCTTGTTTTGAAGTGAAGTGTATTTTTTCTACGGCATTCTGAATCGAAAAACTTTTATGTAGGATTTATGGAATTTAGAATGACTATATAAGAGAGCTATATAATTTTAATTCTGATATTTATATGGGATTTAAGCACGTTTAAATGATACTCGGAAAGGTGGTTTATATGAGAGCTATGCTCAATTATGGACCAATATTCATGAAATTCAGAATTTAAGACTTATGTTTATGTAAAACTTATTTGTCACGAAATTCACTAAAAAAAGTATATCTATAATTTTTAGCTAAAGAAAATTTTTTGGAAAATTGGGGCCAGCCTATTGTAAATACGGAAAAGCTTAAAACTCTTTGTTTATTTTCTTATCAACTTAAGTACTAAACCCTAAAACGAAACATTACTTAAGTGTTTCTTAACTAAGTAACGCCATTTTAAAAAGCACTTCAAACAAATTTGAATTGATTTAAAATACTAAAATGAAAAATATACTTAAATTCGCTTTAAATTGAAAATGTTTTGCTATTAAAAATTCTCCATTACTTTCCTTCATAAATTTCCTTTTAAAAAACAGTTTGAGTTCTTTAAAGGGTCTACATCGATCTCTGTTCTTTGAATTTATTCACTCATTCAGTTTCAGTTTTTGTTCAATTCGAACTCTTTTGTTTTAGTGTTTTATAACTACCATTAAATTATCATAAGATTATATAAATTGACGAATGGTTTGGTTATTTGCTATAAACAAACATACTTACAAATATTGACATATAGTATACCTACATATGTAGCGGTTAAGTTAAAAAGTCCACAAAATCAATACACAACGGTAAAAAAAAAATAGGAAGAAAAACACATCAAAAAACCCACATATTTTGTATTATTATTATTTTATTATTATTTTTAATAATTTAAACAACATTTTTTTAAAAATAATGGAGTTTGACTTATGTATGACATGCCTGTAATAAAAGTCGCTAATTTTTAGAATAATTTTCTATAGAACAAAAAATTAAGAACAATTCGATTTTACAAGTCTATTCTGTGAAAGATTAAAATTTGTATATACAGCAATCAAAATTTTGGGAATGAATCGCATTAGAGTATCCGAAAAATATTTTAGCAGAGCTGAATTTTTACATTTTAAGTTTGAAAAGGAATTTATGATTTTTAAAATTTTAAATTAAATTTTATTAAAAGTTTGAAAAGAATTCAAATATTTTACTTCTTATTAAATATTTTGAAGAAATTGCTTTGTTGTTGTAATGCTTGAAATGTGTAGAGTAGATTGTGGTAATTTTTGGTTAAGTAGCGGTACTTATTTCTAAGTTTTAAAAATCTTAAATATTGACAAAAATGATTGAAAAAACTTTCAGGGCCAAGATAAAATTTAAATAATGATTTAAAATGGTATATTATCATTAAAATTTGTAATAGAGTATGGAAATGGCTAAAAGATCATAAGTCTTTAATAAAGGGAATCCCCTTTATAAACGTAGAAACATTGGAAAGAGAAATTAGAGAAAATTTATTATAAATATTATTTCAAATATTTCCAAAATTCTTAATAGTCAGCTATTTGTTCAGCGAGAAAGTATGACTTTAAAAAAGTATATGGTGTTCGCCTTGTAAAAAGTGTAATACATTTGTTCTTTAATTATTTTAATTATTTTTCTGTAGAAAAACTGGCGATTTTAGAAAAAAAAAATAAATAAAAAATGTTTATTTATTTTAATTACATAGAAAATTCAATACAAAATTAAAATAAATAATAATGAAGTCTTGTAATATTTAGAAATCGTATATTATATTACTGAAAAACATTTTGGAAATATTGACTAACACATTTTATAATACGAACATCATAACATCATAACCTTTCTAAAAATCATACATTGTCGCCGAACATACTAAAAATTGCAGAAAATTTTGCAAATATTCTAATAGATTTTAAATGTTCATTTGAGTTCAAAATCTTTTTGTGCAATTAATGTCGTAGTTTTCTATAATAAATACAAGGAAGTGTTATTTTTGTTATTTAAAAAATAAATTATAATATTAATAAATATTCTTATTTTATTATTCATTAAATTTGAAAGAAACAAATATTCTTTTCTAATTTTGTACTTAAATATTTCTTAGTATTCTTTTTAATTTATTTTTTTTTTTTTTTTTGTGTTCATTTAAATTGAAAATATTGTTGTGTGATTAATTTTATTGCTTTCCATAATAAATATCAGAAAGAGTTAATTTTGTGACTTAAAAAATTTTAATATTTTTACTTTGATAATTTAGGAATCCTTCATTTTAAAATATAAGTATTACTGGCATTATTATTTTAAAAATTTAATGCAAAATAGTTTTAAAATTCTGCAAATATTTTCTATCGAAAGTGTAACTACGTCGGCATCGACGTAGTTGGAGATAACATCTTTTGAATAAAGCTTTAGTGGGAATTGGAAGATTCGAATTGGGGTTTTTTATTAGACACTTTTTACTGCGTTATAGTATATCTTAATACGTGAAGTATAAAATTTATTAAAGCGTTACGAATTCTGATCTACATAGTAACACCGTTTGGGAAGAAATGTGCCACTAAGAGATAGTTCCTTTTGAGTAACGCTTTAGTGGGGATTAGCACCTTTCATTATAAGCGTTTTACGTGACATTCAATACTGACTAAAAGGTTACTCAAAAGGAACTATCGCTTAGTGACACATTTCTTCCCGAACGGTGTTACTAAGTAAATCAGAATTCGATAGTAAAAGCAACGCATATGAACTTTCTGGTGTGACGATATAGTTACGCTTTCGATAGAAAATGTTTGCAGGGCATCATTTATATGTAAACGTATACAAATGCAACCTACCATCACCCTAAAATATTCCCTTAAACAATTTCGCAAGCTAAATCAATTACCCATGTTCTCATACTTATGTGGACTCTGAATACAAATCTCCGAAAAGAATAAAATTAAATAGATTGACAATAAAGTCCGCGGTTAAGTTAACGCTAAGGTTAGCACCAGAAAAGCGGAAAAAATATGTAAAAAATTAGCAGAGGCAGGAGTTAACATTTCAATGCCATCACAAGCAGCTATTTACAAAGCTGTGATTAAGTCGTCTGAATAAAAAGAAGAGTTTCTGAAAGCTACTGTAAAAAGTGAAAAGTTGTGTTATTAAAAAATGAAGTAAGAGAAGTAAATTTAGCAGTACTTGTTTTGGATAACGGAAAAGCGTTAACAATTTTTAATGGACTGAAGGAAGTCCTAACAAAATTTCATTTATGGCAAAATATTAAAATGGTTATCAGCGACACTACAAATGTTAATACAGGAAGCATAAATGGTGTTGTTGCCCATTTAAAAAATTATTATTATTCAACATTTCTTTCTCCTCCACAATATATTGGTTGTCAGCACCACATATTAGACTTAATATTAAGACATGTTGTGGACGAGTACATAACTGAAAAAACTTCATCACCAGAAATAGCATATGACTTTGTTAAGGAATTAATAAATAACTATGAAGAACAACAAACAAATTTTAGGTAAACTAATGAAACACTCGAAGTAGATACAATTAAGTGGCGTGATGATACGAAGTTCTTATATGAACTCGGAACCGAATTCAGGTACTTTCAAAACAACAACAAATTTTCCAAAATAAAGTTTAAAAGCATACCGCCACTTACCAATGCTCGATGCAATTCAAGGGCAATTCTTGCTATTTTAGCTTTTATTCATATTCCAAAATACCGAACTAAACTATTTCCAATTTGCCAATTTATATGTGGAAAATGGTACGACATTTGGTTTACCGATCAGTGATTCAGACTTAGAACAATCATTGTCCCAATTTCAAAAAGCAAAGGCGTGTTTTAAAAGATACTGGGTAAAAGAACCTTCAGCAATTCTTTTGCAATAAAGGAGTAATAAATGTGCAGAGAGAGCAATAAAAGTTGTACAAGATATTTATCCACTGTGTAAATCATCGCGAACTATAAACTTAAAGTTTATTTCATCCAATAGTGTATAAATTTAAAACTATTATGTAAACAGAGAATAAATTAACACATGAATATTGTACAAATACAAAAAAATAAATAAATAAGCAAATAATAAAAAAGTTTTCTAAAAAAATTTTTTTTTTTTTGCAAAACGACGGGAGACAAGTATTTTCATTACTAAAACATTCTAGGCCACTCCGTGGTACTATGCTAAAAATTTGGTTATAGCCCTACTATATATATACTATATATATACTATATATATACTATATATATAAACTACATAAACTACATACAGATGCTTATAAATGTTTTTTGGTATAGCTTGATTTAGGACTTCAAATGAAAAAAAGCTTTTCTTATGTTCACTACGTACGACATAGTTAACTGTCGTTAGAGGGTTTATGGTAAGTGGTAAAATATTGACAATTTCAATTTATTGTGCGTAGAGTTTCACAATTGTTTTTTAAATACTGTTGGCATATAAAATATTTGTTTTTTTTTCATATATTATATTCATATTATTTCTTTATATGCTGTTTAACTTACTCAGCTGTTTTGAAGCTGAGTTTTATTTACCCTGTATAAAGTATATAAAACGCTAACAATAAGTATGACTAGTTATACTAGTTCCATTTATGCTTCTCTTTTTTCAATTTCTTCATGAATTTTAATTTAGTATATGTCCAAATTAGTTGGACACTTAATTTATAATTATCCATTATAACTTTTATATTAATTACATTTCAATTAATATAAAACATTTATTTTTTAAGTGTAATTTATATAAATTGGCAGCACTTTTAGTACACACTGTAAAAGAAAATTTAAATTTAAAATTTTTAATGGACCGATAATTACCAATTTCAATAGGATTCTTCCTTGAAATATAGATGACCTACGTACCAAATTTCATTTAATTTGTTTTAAAATTGTGACTTGCAGATTGATTAAAAATTTTAAAAAGACGGACGGACATCGTTAAATTGACTCAGGAAGTGATTTTAAGAAGATTACTACACATTAACGTGGGTCTTACACCAAAATTTTGTGGGTTATAAACATTAGCACAAACGCATGTGCCTTCCTAATATGAAAAGTCTAAAAATTATAAGTGGTATTAATATGTTAAGACGACGTTGTGTGTAGCATCATTAAATTTTCGACTTAACTACTATAGACTTTTTATTTCGTTTTTAGGGCAGAATAGTATTAAAATAAAGTGTATTAAAAGCATATCTCAAAACTGTACATTATCTAAGACAAACAATATATTATTTTATATAAGACAAGGTTTTGTTATATTCGGCGATATTAACAAGTTAGAGCTTTATATTCGTCTATGTCGAAGGGTATAAAACTCCTTCTCCATTTTACTAACAAATAAAAAGAAATAATATATAATATTTTCATATTTATACTTAAATATAATATCTTACATTTTTTCAACAAGTAACTAACAAGTACTTGTGGAAAAAAGGGGAAAGTTAATTCGTGGCCTGGTTTCAAATATTAGCAGAACCCATTTTTTTAAACATAGTTGACAACAATGTGCATAGCAATGTCGCTTAGATTGTTTTGTATGAAAACGTTCGAAAAAGTCATCAATATTTGTTCGGAATTGTCGTCTTTGTGTCGTGAAGGACTATGTCCATTATTAAACTTAGCCCCCATACAAATTTCCTCCGAAATAGAGTTTAAACACTGTAAAATGCCATAAAAATAAGAATATGTTAGTGAAATTCAGTGTAAAGAAGGTCAGTAGAAGTACGAATCTTTGTACCACATTTTATGAATATTGGTCAACAATTGACCATAGCTCCCATATATAATCCTCTTCCGAAAATCACTTTAACGTGCATAAATCCCGTAAGAATGTTAGTATCAAGTTAATATTCGACACAAATACGTTTTATATAAGTGAACACAACATCGTGAAATTTAAGGAGAATCGGTCCATAATTGCCATAATTTAAAGTTGATTTACAAAAAGCTATAGCTGACTTAACGCATCTAATAATACACAACTATATTGCATGGAATTATTTTGTATGTGGGGTAACTTTTTAAACTCTCGACAGTTTACCTTTTCTATTATTCCATTCTTTTTTCTCCTTTCTTCATTTTCTTTTCTTTACCTAACCATAAATATACGCAATTTAAATTAATTAAAGTTTTATATAGTGAATATTATATAATATTATGAAACATAATAAATATGTCAGTTTTTTTTAATACTTATTTTGGTAAATATTTATTTAGTGAACTGAAACATTATTTATTATATTGAAACTCACAACAATATTAATCTTTATTTGGCTTAGATGAAATTAAAGAAAAGCAAATAATATCAAAATAACTAAAAAATTAACGCAAAACTTCTAGATGACGCAAAACTTCTAGAGTAAGTTAAATACACCCAGCATTTAGCTGGTATAAATACCAGCATATTTTCAAACAACTCCACAGTATTGCTAGCGCAATTAAAGTAGACATTCAAAACTAAAAAAGAGCGATGAAGTTCTTTACTTTCCTTTTTGGCCTATTGGGCATTATACTTGCCCTAGTGGTTCAGTCGGAACAAGCTGTTTCATATGATTCTGACGCTGATCTTTCTAACGAAATTTATAATGCTGAAGCTCAATTGAATGAAATCGAGACTAAACTTAAAGAAAAAGTTGCCAAATTAAAAGAAAATGAAAAAGCTAAGGCTGCTTTAGAGAAAAACATAGCTGCCCTAGAGAATACAGAAGATAAGTTACAACAAAAGATATCTGAACTGATAAACAATGTTACTGAATTGAAAAAGAAGAAAATAGGTGATGCTCAGGACTCCGTTTTAGAGGTGGAGGAAAAGGTGCATAAATTGAAACTTAAGTTAAAATCTGCTCCCAAAGAACAGAAAAAACCAATTGAAGTTGCTCTAAAAAAATCCATCGCAGATTTGGGTGCGAAGAAAAATGAGCTAAGAAAAAGGTATGCTGATATGGAAACAACAGCTGATAATTTTCTAGTAAAAGTTAAAGCTAAATTGGAAAAAATCGATACTAAGCTTAAGGAAAGGGTGGCCGAATTAAAAGAAAAGAGTGCAGAATTAAGTGAAAATGCTAAGGCTGCTTTAGAGAAAAAAATAGCTGACCTAAAAGATGCAAAAAATGAGGCACAACAAGAAACAACTAAACTTAGAAGCCATGTTTTTGAATCGAAAATCACAAAAATGAATTATATTAAAAGAGCCACTGATAATTTGAAGAAAAAAATAAATAGATATAAAGGTGACAATAAAAAACAAAAAAAAATTAAAGATGCTGAGGCTAATTTGAAGGTAAAAGAAAGGGAGTTAAAAGAAGTGGTTGCCGAATTGAAAGAAATAGGTAAAGACATTCTAGAAAACGCCAAAGGTGAATTAGAAAATATAGGCGCCATGCTAGAAGAAAAAACGTACGAATTGGAGAAGAAGGATGCAGAAGCTAAGAATGCTTTAAAGGAAACTGTAGAGATATTATTAGAAAAAAGAGAAGAGCTGGAAGAATATGTATTGAAGTTGGAAGATAAAAATACTGGCTTGGTAAACATAGACAGAGAAGATATGAGAGGAGATATCTTGGACGATCTTACTTACTTAGCTTCATTTCAGTATAAAATTGAATAAATATTTGAATAAATTTTGATTATTTGCAATACCTTTTTAGTTTTATCTGTTTTTCAAGCAACTTTTGGAAATAAAAGTTAAGGGGTCGATTTAAACTCCATAACAAATGGAGAGAAAACAAACTTTTGTTAACATTTTTTCATTCTTGATACCTGCCTAATGATCGTGATCTAAATTTCGGTGTAAATTCGTTTAAAATATTCTTGAAAATAAGTGAAGTCTGAAGTAAAGTGAAGGCTTTTAGATGTAAAATTAAGAAAAACAAGTTGATGCAAATTTGAAAAACAAAATATCTTATATTGTATTAGCGGGAACATGTTTGACTTATTAAACCATAGAAGATTGGGGTAATATATGTTTATGTTGATGTTAATAACGTATAAGTAAATTATTCCAAAACTCACTTCAACTTAACATTACTTCCTTATTCGAGATAACGATTCCATTCTTCCTTTTGGCTGGCTGTCTGTCTGTCTGCAAATGTAAAAAAAAATTTCGCACGTATATATAGTTTGATACTTATAAGGAACGAAGTGGACTGAAATTTTTTAGGATCCACCAAACAAATGTCTTTTATAAATGTAAATAAGTGTGTCAATTTTCACGAAGATTGGTCTATAATTAAACATAACTCAGTTTAAAAAATAACTTTAATTTTAACAAAAGTCGAAAGCCTATTGACAAATTTAATAATAATCTGTATTCAATCCGAGTGTCATAATATGGTAGCATAATAATATTATGCATAAAGATGTTAAAAGTTCATAAAAAATAGTGAAATAATTTCATATTGTTAAATAGAGTGGTAAAAAAAACAAGTGCATCCTTCCGTGCGACAAAAAGAGGCAAAATATATAAACGCTTTTAGTCTCAGAAAATATTAGCACATTATATACATATGGTCGCTAAGGGGTCAAAATATACCTTCTCTCTTTCAAAGTCGAGTAAGATTTTAGAAATTTATTAAAAAATTATACTGTAATATTTCGCTAATTACACAGGTCAACAAAATCGCAAAAAAAAAAAACATATCGCTAATAATTCTGTAAAATTCTTATTCCTTTAGCTTGATATAGTGTACAAAGTTAAATGAAATTTGTCAATCACGTCTGTGGAGTTTGAAGATTATACGATTTTCTAGGTAATATGTAAATCAAATTATTTACTACAAAAATGTGATATAAGTCAAGACCCCAACTTGCACACGTAGCCCCTAGATGTTTTAAAAGTTGAAAAACTTTTAACACACACACAAAAAACTATTACCATTATAGAGTTTTAGTAAAATAAATTGGAAAGTAGTTATAATTATCCAAAATTAATAAATTTAATAGATTTTCATCTCATATGGTCAATAGTATATAATTATAATGTTTTTTCATGTTTTTTGTGTCTGTTTGAAATAAAATTTACTAACTCGGCAGAGATAATCAATAACGAATGTTGGCGGTTGTAATGAAAAATGTGACAATAACACAGTAAAATAGTTACAGTAATCAATATATATGTGGATATTCATAAAATTCTTCTGTGTACATAAATGTACAAATCCAATATTCTCAATCGAATTTTTTGACATTTTTAAAGAAATAATAAAATAAAAAATTGTTATTTAAATAAAACTGTTTTTATTCAAAATTCCTTTAAATGAGAAATAAAATTAAAGTCAACGGAGAAAAATTGGTAAATATTATATTTTCATTAGAAAGACAATATTTTCATAGAAAGTGTAAGAGTTCAATGTTTTTATTAGGTTTAAAATTAGTTTCTTAAAAATCTTAATTGTTCTTGTTATAAACGAACAAGTCCACAAATCCATCATAATTTTAAAGCCATTGGATGAAAAACCCATTGTTATATCATATGGTGTGTCAGAAGATAAAATAAAAAATTATAAATAACAAAACAGATGAGAGATTCTTCTAGTGAAATTTTTCAAGATTTGGTACTTTATTCCAAAATTATTTATTTTTTTTTTTTAGTATATATAAGGCAGTTGTTCGTGTTTTTAACATTATTATGTAAGAAATATAAAATACAAATGAAAAGAAAGGAATTAAAATAAGTAAATTATTAATAAACATATTTATTATTTTTTGAATAATTACAAATTCAACGCAACGATAAAAATTGTGTTTTTAGGAATTTTTTTCTATTTGGAATATAAGAAATATCTAATAAGTCGACGGGTAATTTATTGAAGATTTTTGGTATCGATACATCTAATATATTTTTTCCATAGGTGTTTTGAAACTATCTTTTGATCGAAGTCTTGTGTTGACAAATGATTTGTTAGTTTCACAAAGGTTTTGCTTTACACACTGTAGATGTTTAATATTTTCAATTCCGTAGCGATGTTATTCTTGCTTCTAATGGTGATGTTGTTGTTGGTTATTCGACTTCCATTATTGAAAATATGTTTATTATTGTTAAATAAATAGATTCCAGTTATATTATTTGATACGTTATTGTACATTATATAATAGTTTACGAGACGTTTATTATAGTTTGATTTTACGTTTATTGTAATGATTTGATCTTCCCCATATTTATATATACCATAACTTATATAAACTTCTGCTAACGAAAAATATGTTTGTTTAGTACATTAAACGTTGTGCAATTACTAAGGTGTTATGGGCTATATGTTGATTTCCTTAATTTTTTTTTTTTTTTTTTGATGTATTGGGTGTGTGGTAACCATTTAAAGTTTTCGTCGATATATATACCAAGGTATTTGTAAGACTTTAGCAATTCAATGATTGTTGTACGTTTGTCGATATTAGAAATGTTGGTGTCGGTGGCAGAATCATGAAGACATTCCGAATCATGAAATTATATGGTTACGTTGGTGTGAATAAGGTATCTCGGTTTGATATACATTATCTTTGTTTTAGATGCATTTATTATAATACCACTATCATGACCAATATCAGCATTTAACTATCTTATTGAGTTGCATTATCTATGTTTTTATCTGCTATGATAATAGCCATATCATCAGAATATGTGAATCTTTTGCAGTCTGTAAGCGTACTTATCATTTCATTTGCACATACTAAGTATAAAATAGGTCCAAGTTTTGAGCCCTGAGGTGTACCATTGGGATTTTGACTCGATATGACCTCAGTTCAAGATATTTTTTAAACCAGTTTAATGCATTATCTCTAATACAATTTCTCTCCTTGGTATTTAAAAGGTTAACATGAGATAATGTAAGACTTAATAACAAAGGCCTTGCTAAAATCTATAAAAAGAGCTAAGATTGTTCTTATTTATATGATTTGAGAAATAATCTAGTAGCTTATTTATATTCTTCTTCAAACTGTTCTGATTAGAAATTTATAATTTTATACTTCTTTAGAAATCATGTTTTTTAACTACCGGAAATATAGCTAGCGGTCTGTAGTTGTTGTAGTCATTTTTTGCTCCATTATTGTGAATTTGTCGTATTAGAGACGTTTTTAGTACCTTTTTCTTTAAAGATTTAGCAAAATTAATATTATTTATTGATTCATTTTTAAAGTTATTTATTATTGTACTATAGATATTGCTCACATTTTTACCCGTTATTTCATTAATTATTTGCCATATAATACGAGTATTATTTCTATTTTCTATGAATTTGTTTTGATAATAGTTTTTTTTTTTTTTTGGAATAATTTATTTTTTTTTTTAAATAATTTCAGATTTTTTTTTTGTTCAATTTCATATATTTTATTATTTCTATTATTAAAATATTTATTACAAAGTTTATCCCGTTACTCAAAAGGAAATATCTCTTAGTGGTACATTTCTTCCCGAACGGTGTTACTAAGTAGATCAGATCAGTAGATCAAAAGATGCTATCTCTAACTAAATCAGAATTCGATAGTAAAATCCATACATATCAACTTCCCGGTGTGCAGATGTTGTTACATTTTCGATAGAAAATATTTGCAGAATTTTAAAACTATTTTACATAAAATTTAGAAAAAAATAAAAAAATTAAAAAAATAATAATAATACTTACATTTTAAAATGAAGTATTAGGAATAAACAAAATTATCAAAAGTAAAAATATTAAAATATTTTAAATCACAAAATGAACTCTTTCTGATATTTATTATGGAAAGTAATGAAATTAATTGCATAACAATATTTTCAATTTAAATGAACACAAAAAAAAAATTAAATTAAAAAAGAATACTAAGAAATATTTTAAGTACAAAAGTAGAAAGGAATATTTGTTTGTTTCAATTTTAATAAAGTAGGTATATATAATAAAATAATAATAATTATTAATATTCAAATTTGTTTCTTAAATAACAAAACTTTAACATCTACAGAACATTTAACATCTATTAGAATATTTGCAAAATTTTCTGCAGTTATTGGTATGTTCGGCGACAATGTATGATTTTTAGAAAGATTATGATGTTCGCATTATAAAAAGTGTAATTAAATAGTTTCACAATATTTTTCAATAATATAATATAAGATTTCTAAATATTACAAAACTACATATATATTTATTTTAATTTTGTATTGAATTTTCTATGTAATTAAAATAAATAAAATATTTTTAGTTAATTTTTTTCTAAAATCGCCAGTTTTCTACATAAAAACAATTAAAGAACAAATGTATTATATTTTTCTAAAGGCAAACACCATATACTTTTTTAAATCATACTTTCTCGCTGAACAAATAGCTGACTACTAAGAATTTTGGAAATATTTGAAACAATATTTATAACAAATGTTCTCTAATATTTCTTTCAAATATTTTTACTTTTATAAAGGGGATAAACGGAATTCCCTTTAAGATTATATGGTCTTTTAACGATTTCCATATTCTATTACAAATTTTAATGATGATGTACCATTTTAAATCATTATTTAAATCTCATCTTGGCCCTGAAATTTTTTTCAATCATTTTTGTCAATATTTAAGATTTTTAAAACTTAGAAATAAATATCGCTACTTAACCAAAAATTACCACAATCTACTCTATACATTTCAAGCATTACAGCAACAAAACAATTTCTTCAAAATAATACAAAGAACAATATTTGAATTCTTTTCAAAATTTTAAAAAAATTTAATTTAAAATTTTGAAAATCATAAATTCCTTTTCAAATTTAAAATGCAAAAATTCAGCTCTGCTAAAATATTTTTCGGATACTCTAATGCAATTGGTTCCCAAAATTTTGATTGCTGTATATACAAATTTTAATCTTTTACAAAATAGACTTGTAAAATCGAATTTTTAATATATTTTTAATTTTTGTTCTATAGAAAATTATTCTGAAAAGTAGCAACTTGTGCTGCGGACATGTCATATATAAGTCACACTTTTAAAAAATGTTGTTTATGTTATTAAGAATAATAATAAGAATATAAAACAAAATTTTCTGTCCATGTACTGGCCCTCAAATTGTTAATAACATATTTTAATTACATAGAAAATTTAAATGTTTTCCTAAATATATTCGCCTGCCCAGAACTAGTTGAAATATTGATAATTTCTTTTAAATTATGATAAACGGTTACATTATTTTCTTAATTTTCTTTTTATAAGTAAAACTTATGAATTTTTGTTTCACTGTCAGCTTACATAAATAATTTAGTTAATAAGTCCATATTTTTTCATTCTACTCACTTGAAAATTCATATTTTTATTAAGCAAAATTGTATTGTTTCTGCTTGTTATTTTCCCCCATTATGAAACAATCGCCAAAATCATGATTTTATGATAAAATTTCGAACCTAACATGTGTTGTTTTTGTAAAGTTTTACACGTTCTACTATTAATCATCTTAGAGTGCCAAATTAGACAGATTATGCAGATTGATAAAAAACAATCTTCCAAATGCTAGCAAAGGAGTTGAAAAATAGTGTTTTCGTTTTTGGATAACTGTAACTGTTATCCAAACAACTTCTAATAGTGATTAAAGAAGTTACGTTCAGAAGATTCAATTCGTATGCTAATATATTTTGTTGATGGAAAATTGAGAGAAATCTTCTATTGTACTTCTAAGAGTGGCGAAGAAGTGAGCTATTTCGAAAAACTCTTCACTAAATGCTTGCAGGGGATCCCATCATTTATATGTAAATATATACAAATGCAACCTACCAACACCCTAAAATATTCCCTTAAACAATTTCGCAAGCTAAATCAATCACCCATGTTCTCATACTTATGTCGACAATTAAAGTGTAGAACATAGTTTAATTTTTTATTTTATACAAATTAATTATTAAAAGTAGCTTTAAATTTATTAAATGATCGCTTTACTAGGATATAATTATTTATATGAATTTTTTTTTTTTTTTTTTTTGTTTGTTTTTATTTTATAAAAATTCCTCAAGATAATAAGAAAATTTAGTACATTTTATAACCAAGCTTTGTGACCCCATGTACGATGTGTCTAAATATAAACATCTGAAGTTATTTTCTTACATACACATGTATTTTTTTTTAAACTTCTTAATCCTATTTTACCTGAAGGTAGATACGATAAAATAAAATATTTCTAAAAAAGAAATATATATATATATATATATATATATATATATATATATGTTGTAGACAACAGATGTCTGCATAAATTACAGATGCTTATAAATGTTTTTTGGTATAGCTTGATTTAGAACTTCAAATGAGAAAAAGCTTTTCTTATGTTTCAATACGTACGACATAATTAACTGTCGTTAGAGGGTTTATGGTAAGTGGTAAAATTTTGACAATTTCCCAGAGATTTTACTCGTAGTTATGTATATGCGAATGTGCTACATAAATATATTCAAAAGAGATTTAGAATGTAAATTTAGATGTAAATATATATTAAGCAAAGTTTTGAAAAGAAAAGACTTTGGATTAAGTTATAAATTAGCCCACGGATATTTATATCTTAACGCCACTGAATTTGAGTCTTTGTCACTAATTCAAAAGGTATTGATTTATTTATTTACTTATGTAACTTTCTTTTATTATACCCTTCAATAAAGTTGTAAACATACATACATGCATCCCATACATTACTTTTTGATCGGTCCAGCTGTTTAGAAACTCAATTTATTGTGTGTAGAGTTTCACAATTGTATTTTAAATACTGTTGGCATATAAAATATTTGTTTTTTTTTTCATATATTATATTCATATTATTTGCTTGTTTGCTGTTTAATTTAGCTGTTTTGAAGCTGAGTTTTATTTAGCCTGTATAAAGTATATAAAACGCCAACAATAAGTATGACTAGTTATAATAGTTCCATTTATGCTTCTTTTTTTTAAATTTGTTCATGAATTTTAATTTAGTATATGTCCAAACTAGTTGGACACTTAATTTATAATTATCCATTATAATTTTTATATTAATTACTATTTCAATTGATATAAGACATTTATTTTTTTAAGTGTAATTTATATTAATTGGCAGCACTTTTAGTACAGACTGTAAAAGAAAATGATATTGATTTAAAATTTTTAATGGACCGATAATTACCAATTTCAATAGGATTCTTCCTTGAAATATAGATGACCTACGTACCAAATTTCATTTAATTATTTTTAAAATTGTGACCTGCAATTTGATTAAAAATTTTAAAAAGACGGACGGACATCGTTAAATTGACTCAGGAAGTGATTCTAAGCCGATTACTATACATCAACGTGGGTCTTACACCAAAATTCCCCACCTGTAGCGGTTTTGGGTATAAAAAGCATGTGTCTTCCTGATATGAAAAGTCTAAAAATTATAAGTGGTATTAATATGTTAAGACGACGTTGTGTGTAGTATCATTGAATTTTCGACACAAATACTTTAGACTTTACTTTTTATTTCGTTTTTAGGGAAGAATAGTATCAAAATAAAGCTTATTTCAAAACTGTACATTATCTAAGACAAACAATATATTATTTTATATAAGACAAGGTTTTATTGTATTCGGAGTAATTAATACAATATTAGATATTAACTAGTTAGAGCTCTATATTCGGCTATGTCGAATCTTTTATACCCTTCTCAACTTTACCAAGAAATAAAAGTACTATTTCCTTTTATTTCTTTTTATATATAAATATATTATTTTACATTTGCTCCACAAGTAACGGTGAAGCTAAAATGGTTAGCGCGGTTAATTATGTAGCAAGGGAAAGTTAATTGATGGCCTGGTTTCAAATATCAGCAGAACCCATTTTTTTAAACATAGTTGACAACAATGTGCATAGCAATGTCGCTTAGATTATATTGCATGAGATTCGTGCCTTTTCTTCGAAAAAGTCATCAATATTTGTTCGGAGTTGTCGTCTTTGTGTCGTCGAGGACTATGTCCATTGTTAAACTTAGCCCCCATACAAATGTCATACAAACACTCAAAAATTCCATAAAAATAAGAATATGTTAATGAAATTCAGTACAAAGAAAGTTGGTAGAAGTGTCAATCTTTGTACTAAATTTTATGAATATTGGTCAACAATTGACCATAGCTCCCATATAAAATCCTCTTCCGAAAATCACTTTAACGTGCATAAATCCCGTAAGAATGTTAGTATCAAGTTAATATTCGACACAAATACGTTTTATGTAAGTGAACACAACATCGTGAAATTTAAGGAGAATCGGTCCATAATTGCCATAATTTAAAGTTGATTTACAAAAAGCTGTAGCTGACTTAACGCTGACTTAAATTAATTAAAGTTTTATATAGCGAATATTATATAATATTATGAAACACAATAAATATGTCACTCAGGAAATGAAACATTATTTATTTTTTAAACACTGAAACTCACAGCAATATTAATCTTTATTTGGCTTAGATGAAATTAAAGAAAAGCAAATAATATTAAAATAACTAACAAATTACGCAAAACTTCTAGAATAAGTTAAATACACCCAGCAATTAGCTGATATAAATACCAGCATATTTTCAAACAACTCCACAGTATTGCTAGCGCAATTAAAGTAGACATTCAAAACTAAAAAAGAGCGATGAAGTTCTTTACTTTCCTTTTTGGCCTATTGGGCATTATACTTGCCCTAGTGGTTCAGTCGGAACAAGCTGTTTCATATGATTCTGACGCTGATATTTCTAACGAAATTTATAATGTTGAAGCTCAATTGAATGAAATCGAGACTAGACGTAAAGCAAAAGTGGCCGAATTAAAAGAAAATGAAAAAGCTAAGGCTGCTTTAGAGGAAACCATAGCTGCCCTAGGCGATACAGAAGATAAGTTACAAAAAAAGATATCTGAACTGATAAACAAGGTTATTGAATTGAAAAAGAAGAAAGTAGGTGATGCTGAAGACTCCGCTTTAGAGATTCATGAAAAGGTGCTTAAATTGAAACTTAAGTTAAAATCTGCTCCCAATGAACAGAAAGAACTAATTAAAGATGCTCTAGCAAAAGCCAACTCTGATTTGGGTGCGAAGAAACATGAGCTAAGAAAAAGGTATGCTGATTTGGAAACAACAGTTGATGATTTTCTAGTAAATGCTAAAGCTAAATTGAAAAAAATCGATACTAAGCTTAAGGAAAGGGTGGCCGAATTAAAAGAAAAGAGTGCAGAATTAAGTGAAAATGCTAAGGCTGCTTTAGAGAAAAAAATAGCTGACCTAAAAGATGCAAAAAATGAGTCACAACAAGAAACATCTCAACTTAGGACATATGTTCTTGAATCGAAAATCACAAAAGTATATTATGTTATGAGAGACATTAATGGTTTGAAGAAAAAAATAAATAGATTGAAAGGTGACAATAAAAATGAAAAACAAACTAAAGATGCTGAGGCTAATTTGAAGGAAAAAGAAACGGAGCTAAAAAAAGGGGTTGCCGAATTGAAAGAAATAGGTAAAGACATTCTAGAAAATGCCAAAGTTGAATTAGAAAAAATGCGCGCCATGCTAGACGAAAAAGTGAACGAATTGGGGAAGAAGGATGCAGAAGCTAATGATGCTTTAGAGGAAACTATAGGTATATTATTAGAAAAAATACCAGAGCTGGAAGAATATGTATTGAAATTGGAAGATGAAAATACTGGCTTGGTAAACGTAGACAGAGAAGATATGATATATGATATCTCGGATGATCTTCTTTACTTAGCATCATTTCCCTATAAAATTGAATAAATATTTGAATAAATTTTGACTAATTGCAATACCTTTTTAGTTTTATCTGTTTTGCAAGCAACTTTTGGAAATAAAAGTTAAAGGGCGATTTAAACTCCATAACAAATGGAGAGAAAACAAACTTTTGTTAACATTTTTCGGTGTAAATTCGTTTAAAATATCCTTGAAAATAAGTGAAGTCTGAAGTAAAGTGAAGGCTTTTAGATGTAAAATTAAGAAAAACAAGTTGATGCAAATTTGAAAAACAAAATATCTTATATTGTATGAACGGGAATATGTATGACTTATTAAACCATAGAAGATTGGGGTAATATATGTTTATGTTGATGTTAATAACGTATAAGTAAATTATTCCAAAACTCACTTCAACTTAACATTACTTCCTTATTCGAGATAACGATATCCATTCTTCCTTTTGGCTGGCTGTCTGTCTGTCAATGTAAAAAAAAATTTCGCACGTATATATAGTTTGATACTTATAAGGAACGAAGTGGACTGAAATTTTTTAGTATCAAGTGTATCCTTTCGTGGGGCAAAAAGAGGCAAAACATATAAACGAGTTAAAACTCAGAAAATGTTATCTCATTATATGCATATGTTCGCTAAGAGGCCAAAAGAGGCCAAAATAAAATTTTTCTCTTTCAAAGTCGAATAAGTTTTTTCTTAAATTTCTCAAAGAATTATACTGGAAGATTATACTAACTACACGTGTCAACAAAATCGCAAAAAAAGATAATTCTGCAAAATTCTTATTCCTTACACTTGATATAGTGTACAAAGTTAAATGAAATTTTTCCATTAAGGATAAAAAAAAAAGAAAAATATGATCCTCTGTGAAGTTTATAGAATATATAATTTTCTAGGTAATAGGTAAAGCAAATTTTTCACTCATGTTTGATAGACATGAAATAGTGCTACAATAATGTAATGTAAGTCAAGTCACCAACATAGCACCTAAATGTCTTTAAAATTGTAAAAAGCATACACAGAAAAAAATATTTTTTGCAAAGCTATTACCATTATAGAGCTTTTGTAAAATAAAGTGAAAATTAATTCTTATTATCTAAAATTAATAAATTTAATAGATCTTCATCTCTTATAATATTTCCGGGGTTAGTATTATTGTAAAATTGGTTAGCATAATCAACGTGTGTCTCTTTAGAATAAATTTTACTAATTCGACAGATATAATCAATATCGAATGTTGGCGGTTGTAATGAAAAATGTGATAATAATACAGTAAAATAGTTACAGTAATCAATATACGTATGCATATTCATGAAATTTGGCTGTGTAAACAAAAGTACAAATTCAATATTCTCAACCGAAATTTTAATAAGAAAATTTTTTAAAATTTTTAAAATGTTTTTATTTAAATAAAACTTTTCTTATTCAAAATTCCTTTAAATGAGAAATAAAATTAAAGTAAATGGCGGCTATGCTAGATATTTTCATTAGGAAGACAATATTTTCATAGAAAGTGTAAGAGTTCAATGTTTTTATTAGGTTTAAAATTAGTTTCTTAAAAATCTTAATTGTTCTTGTTATAAACGAACAAGTCCACAAAGGCATCATAATTTTAAAGCCATTGGATGAAAAACCCATTGTTATATCATATGGTGTGTCAGAAGATAAAATAAAAAATTATAAATAACAAAACAGATGAGAGATTCTTCTAGTGAAATATTTCAAGATTTGGTACTTTATTCTAAAATTATTATTATTTTTTTTAGCGTATATAAGGCAGTTGTCCGTGTTTTTAACATTATTATGTAAGAAATATAAAATACAAATGAAAAAAAAGGAATTAAAATAAGTAAATTATTAATAAACATATTTATTATTTTTTTGAATAATTACAAATTCAATGCAACGATAAAAATTGTGTTTTTAGGAATTTTTTTCTATTTGGAATATAAGAAATATCTAATAAGTCGACGGGTAATTTATTGAAGATTTTTGGTATCGATACATCTAATATATTTTTTCCATAGGTGTTTTGAAACTATCTTTTGATCGAAGTCTTGTGTTGACAAATGATTTGTTAGTTTCACAAAGGTTTTGCTTTACACACTGTAGATGTTTAATATTTTCAATTTCGTAGCGATGTTATTATTGCTTCTAATGGTGATGTTGTTGTTGGTTATTTGACCAACATAATAAACATTATTGGAGATATGTTTATTATTGTTAAATAAATAGATTGCAGTTATATTATTTGATACGTTATTGTACATTATATTATAGTTTACGAGACGTTTATTATAGTTTGATTTTACGTTTATTGAAATGATTTGATCTTCCCCATATTTATATATACCTTATATAAGCCTCTGCTAACGAAAAATATGTGTGTTTAGTACATTAAACGTTGTGCAATTACTAAGGTGTTATGGGCTGTATGTATTGGGTGTGTGGTAACCATTTAAAGTTTTCGTCGATATATATACCAAGGACTTTACCAATTCAATGATTGTTGTACATTTGTCGATATTAGAAATGTTGGTGTTGTGGCAGAATCATGAAGACATTCCGAATCATGAAATTATATGGTTACGTTGGTGTGAATGAGGTATCTCTGTTTGATATACATTATTTTTGTTTTAGATGCATTTATTATAATACCACTATCATGACCACTATCAGCATTTAACTATCTTATTGAGTTGCATTATCTATGTTTTTATCTGCTATGATAATAGCCATATAATCAGCATATGTGAATGTTTTGCAGTCTGTAAGCGTACTTATCATTTCATTTGCACATACTAAGTATAAAATAGGTCCAAGTTTTGAGCCCTGAGGTGTACCATTGGGATTTTGACTCGATATGACCTCAGTTCAAGATATTTTTTAAACCAGTTTAATGCATTATCTCTAATACAATTTCTCTCCTTGGTATTTAAAAGGTTGACATGAGATAATGTAAACCTTAATACCAAAGGCCTTGCTAAAATCTATAAAAAGAGATAAGATTGTTCTTATTTATATGATTTGAGAAATAATCTAGTAGCTTATTTATATTCTTCACCTTCTGAAAACCGTTCTGATTACAAATTTATGATTTTATACTTCTTTAGAAATCATGTTTTTTAACTACCGGAAATATAGCTAGCGATCTATAGTTGTTGTAGTCATTTTTTGCTCCATTATTGTGAATTGATCGTATTAGAGACGTTTAAAGTACCTCCGGTATAATAGCGCTATCAATGCATTTGTTAAAAAGAAAGTTATTACAATTGGTGTTAAAATATAGGCATATAGTTTTAGATCTTTTTGCCTAATTCCATCTACTCCTGCTCCTTTGTTGGAATTTTAATTTTTTATTATACTGATGTACACTTCATTTTCATTCATTGGGATATAAATTGAGTTTTGAATATGTATTTTTCATAAAATAATGTTTTTATGTTACACTTATGAGGTAGTTTTTGCATATTTTCTTTAAAGCTTTTAGCAAAATAAATATTATTTATTGATTCATTTTTAAAGTAATACGAGTATTATTTCTATTTTCTATAAACTTGTTTCGATAATAGTTTTTTTTTCTTTTTTTTTTTTGAATAATTTAGTTTTTTTAACAAATAATTTCTGATTTTTTTGTATTCAATTTCATATGTTTTATTATTTCTATTATTAAAATATTTATTACAAAGTTTATCCTGTATAATATAATCTTTTAATAAATCTTCATTTAATAATGGATTAGATTTTCGTTTTCTATTGTTTTTAATTAATATTTTTTGGATCTTTCATAAATGCCGTTAAAAGTGTTGATAAAGATCATTAGCACTCAAATTATTATAATTAATATTATTCCAGTCTATTTATTTAATGTTTTTATTTAATTTAAAACTCCTAACTTTGGTATTGTGACAATGCATATTTTCAAAACTCTGCTATAACTCTTTGTATTTGTGTTCATCTACAACAAACACTGCGCCCATAGCACTTCGGTGTAGAGTGTTTTCGGCATATTTATATACACAACACGAAGCACAGTGGGGTCAAACGCAAATTTTTTGGTAATAAATCTGAATCTCCTAAACTACTGGTCGGATCAAATTGAAATGTATGGAAGAGTTGTAGAGGAGGACCTAGGCTTTCAGAAAAATCATCTTGTATTCACCCTGTGATAACACGAGATAAGTTAACTACCTCGAGTATGTAAAAGTTAAAAAAAATCGTAACTTGTACAAATGAAGTCCGATTTTAAAGATTTTTATATTTCTGGAAAGTGCTTGGCAAGATAAAGAAAAAATAAGCTTACTCATCTAAGTTATCTCTTACAGTTAAAACGATATTTACGCTTGAATTTTGAATTTTTGATTTTTTGGCTCGACTTTCTTTCGTTTTTCGGGAATAAGTCCGGAGATATATGAGGTAAAAATTTTTTAAAAATATTCTGTAGTTTGCTACATATTTCAAAATAATATGCTGAAAGAATTTTTGGATTATCTCAATTCGTCTAGACGTGAAAAATATTCAAAGTCAGCACTCTGAAATTGGCATGAAAAATGGCTATTTTTTTACAAAAATATAGTACAATTTATTCACTTTTTTCTCAAAGTTCCGTTAATAAAAAAATTTTTTCCTTATTAATTTCAAAAGATAAGGCTTCATAATTGGCCGAAAATTGTCAATTTTTAAAAATAGTTTCATTTTTATCGATTAATAAAAAAAGTGGCACGCGTGCTTTTTTAAATTTGGTACCCATATTTTTTATAGAGATAGATTTAGAATGATTTAACACTAAACTGCTTCCCGCCCGGCCAAAAACGAATGCAGGAGTGGAGATTTTATGTTAAAAGTCAGTTTTTTTAACGACTATTTTTAAAAGCATATTAAAAGCATATCAACATAATATTTTTAATATTATTTCTTATGCAATGTATAAAACACAAATCAAGCTTTCATTCCTAAAAAAATCAATAAAATAGCTCCAATAACCTATTTTTGGTAATTTTTCAAAAATAATTTTTTTTTCCAAAAATAGCTAAAAATCTAAAAAAATTTAATTTTTTTAATACAACTCCACTAATTTTGCAAATACTTTAAAAATGTTAAAAGAATATAAAAATAGACTTATTTACCAATTCAACGATATATAAAATGTTGATATAGGTCATTTAATAATAGTAATATAACGGCCTCAAAACTACCAAGTCACGTCAAAAGTTGCAAAATTCACTATTTTGTTCCGTATTTCCATATGTGTGTATACGTAACATTTTAGTTTTCTAATGTATTATGTAGGTATATATTTGTTATTATAAAGTAGTAAATTCTTTATTTGAGTAATGTTTATTTAATTTGTTCTACATATTTACATACTTATTATACATAAATCCCGTATATTTATTTTATTAAGAATATATTATCGAAGATATTATTAGATATTTTCTTGAAAATAATCAGAAACATCAAACGTTAGCAAATTTTTAACTTCCTTAGCTTCGGAATCCTCTTTTTCTATTTCAAGAGTGATTTTTGGTAGCCATCGTGTTCTTATAGAATATATAACTGGATCTGATGATATTAATAAATATTCCATTAAGTCCATATTTTGCGCTATTTTCGAACATTTTCGGGTATTGAAGAGTCGGAAATGTTTAACATCTTTATTTCGGTCTTCCTGTGCTTCCTCTGTTAGCTCTCCCAATGGCAAAATACTATTTTCTATTATTTCTTTACCATCAGCCAATACTTTGTGAATTGTTGGAGTCATTGATTTCCACGGGTATGTAATGTTAAGTAGTTCTTTAGTTTCGTAAGCAAAAATTTTAAATTTGTCCGCATTAATTTGTTTTTTGCTATTAATGGCTGCCAATATAATCTTAAAACGCTTCAAAATATTTAAGTCAATGCCTGTGATTGAAGATGTGAGTTCCGGATTTTCAAAGAAACGTCTTGCTGTATTTCCATCATTTGAGCTTCCATAGCCATGTAGAGGTTTATCAATTATTAATCCGAGTTGTTCTTTGAATTCTAATTGAATTCTTTTCTTCTCCTCTTTTCGTAATTCGTGAAGTTCCAAATTGTTTTTTCCTGTAGCATTTTTCTGCCCGCGAATATTTCTGTACTTCATATCATATGCAAGATGTAAGCAGAACTCCAAAAATCTTATCCTTGCGTGGAGTGGTGATATTCCATAGGCTGTAATATATTACTTTTCGCTTTTCTCACTGATTTGCTACTGGGAAAGATATCATATCCTTTTTCGCTAACAGATTTCCTCAAAATCTCGTATTGGTTTCTTGATAATCCTAAATTTAATGTTAGAGCTAAAGCATCTTCAGAGGTAAAGGACGATATTGATTTCGGTGTCACTATGCTTTGGATTATCCGATGTAATCGATTGGGAGAAGCTGTTGGTAACACATCTATAACTTTTTCTACTTCCTTTGGTTGCGTTCGTGTTACTAAAGCTTTAAATGTATCTTTTATTTCGGCATTCGTATGTGAATTTAGAATAGATTCCTATTTGGTCCTCTTTGTTCTTAGCTGAACTTCATCGTAACTTTTTTTTGATCGACCCTTTTTCTGCTTTCCGATGAAAATTGGTATTTCTCCCTCCAACCACTCTTCATTTTTCTTCTTGAACTTTGGTATTGTCTAATCTGAAGCTTGCTTTAAACTGTCTTCTGCAGTAAGAGTTAAACCAAAAGATACTACTGTATTAATGAGTTTTCTTATTTTTTCTGGACGATTTATAATATAAGATAGATTATCCCAGATTACTTCGCAAAGAAAAAGTGTTTTAATGTAATCTCCATAATGGCAAATTCACTAATAAATCTGCATATTTATAAGGATACTTATATATAGAAAAAGAATATCTATATCAGGTAAATGGTGACAGGCAAAAATGAATTAAAAAATTTAAATTTTTGCTCAAAACCCCCAATTTCATTCAGTTTACTTTTATGACCTGTAGTGTTAAACAGGTACGTCAAAAAATGTACCTATGCGATTGTAAAAAAATCATTTTTGTTATAATACATTAATTAAGTAGCTAGGTAAATTATTTAAAAACTTAAAAAAATGTAATAAAAAACGAAGGAAAATATACTTATTTATGTACTTAGGTAATTTTAAAAACCTTTTCAGTAGAAAAAAATTATGAACACTAAATAAATTCATTAATAAATATTATTATCTCGTAACAAAAATCAGCAATGCAGTTGAGTGTTACGTATACACACATATGGAAATACGGAACAAAATAGTGAATTTTGTAACTTTTGACGTGACTTGGTAGTTTTCAAGCCATCATATTACTATTATTAAATGACCTATATCAACATTTTATATATCGTTGAATTGGTAAATAAGTCTATTTGTATATTCATTTTACATTTTTAAAGTATTTGCAAAATTAGTGGAGTTGTATTAAAAAAATTAAATTTTTTTGGATTTTCAGCTATTTTTTAAAAAAAAAATTATTTTTGAAAAATTACCAAAAATAGGTTATTGGAGCTATTTTATTGATTTTTTTAGGAATGAAAGCTTGATTTGTGTTTTATACATTGCATAAGAAATAATATTAAAAATATTATGCTAATATGCTTTTAATGTGTTTTTAAAAATAGTCGTTAAAAAAACTGACTTTTAACATAAAATCTCCACTCCTGCATTCGTGTTTGGCCGGGCGGGAAGCAGTTTAGTGTTAAATCATTCTAAATCTATTTCTATAAAAAATATGGGTACCAAATTTAAAAAAGCTCGCGTACATTTTTTTTATTAATCGATAAAAATGAAACTATTTTTTAAAATTGACAATTATCGGCCAATGCTGGATGTAGGGTGCAAACTTAAATCAATTCAAAATTTCTTTATTAACCATTTATGAAGCCTTATCTTTTGAAATTAATAAGGAAAAAATTTTTTTATTAACGGAACTTTGAGAAAAAAGTGAGTGAATTGTACTATATTTTTGTAAAAAAATAGCCA
Organism: Protocalliphora azurea; assembly: GCA_932274085.1. Classification (NCBI taxonomy): domain Eukaryota; kingdom Metazoa; phylum Arthropoda; class Insecta; order Diptera; family Calliphoridae; genus Protocalliphora; species Protocalliphora azurea. Next base: position 139,368,832 of record OW026523.1, on the reverse strand, counting down.
TTTTTCATGCTAATTTCAGAGTGTTGACTTTGAATATTTTTCACGTCTAGACGAATTGAGATAATCCAAAAATTCTTTCAGCATATTATTTTGAAATATGTAGCAAATTACAGAATATTTTTAAAAAATTTTTGCCTCATATATCTCCGGACTTATTCCCGAAAAACGAAAGAAAGTCGAGCCAAAAAATCAAAAATTCAAAATTCAAGCGTAAATATCTTTTTAACTGTAAGAGATAACTTAGATTATTTTTTCTTTATCTTGCCAAGCACTTTCCAGAAATATAAAAATCTTTAAAATCGGACTTCATTTGTACAAGTTACGATTTTTTTTTAACTTTTACATACTCGAGGTAGTCAACTTTGACACCCTGTAGCTTATCTCGTGTTATCACACGGTGACTACAAGATGATTTTTCTGAAAGCTTAGGTCCTCCTCTACAACTCTTCCATACATTTCAATTTGATCCGACCAGTAGTTTAGGAGATTCAGATTTATTACCAAAAAATTTGCGTTTGACCCCACTGTGCGAAGGTTAACGAAGCTTAACAATTGTGAGCAAATAAGAAACAAAAATATCATTTACTTTTATTCTAGCTTTCAACAAAGCAGGTTTATGTCGCATAATTAATTAAAAACCAAATACAAAGCAAAGAACATAAAAGAATATTATTATTATTATTTTTTGTATATAACAAACAAAGAGCGCTAACAAACCACGTACGCTACCACATTCAAATTTTTACATCTGCTCTTTGTGCCTATCGCTGATCTATACAATGTAATAGAAAATAATGATCGGAGATGTTAGTTCTCACTGTAGATGCTTGCGTGTCTGTTGTTGTTTTATTTTTCCTTACATGTGATCAGTGCAAGTTGTTTTTTTTTACATCTTCTCTATTACACTCATTTATCATACTCTGCAGTCCATTAGACGCAATCATTTCCATGTATTTAATTGTTATAATGTTTTATTCATATCATATCGCCAATAACAATAATTTTTTGCTTGTTTTTAATATTGTTTAATGTTTTGTCCAATTTTATTATGTATTCGTTCATATTTCTATTTGCTGGTTGATAGATTTTGATAAAAGAAAAAGTTTTATATTTGTTGGTTCCATCAATTTGTATTGCTTCAAAATAGTTGGTAGATCAAGAGATTTCTGTGGGTACGATAAAATGGTAAGACGTATTGCTTCCAATAAGTATTATCAATCTTTCGTTTAAATCGGTTCATTTATTTATTGGTCATATAATTATAGAAATTTCTCTCAGCAACATCATTTCTAAGCTACGAATTTGTATGTTACATTGGAAAAACTCTATGTGTTAACGGTCTGTCGTGTTTGGAAAGTTGTGATTTACATAATTTCTATTTCTAGCTTACAAATATATATTATATTTAATTTGCATAATAAAAAATAATATAACTTGCAAAAAAGTATTTGTTTTAATTGGAGCGCCCTAATATCAGTATGTGTAAATTATAGATATTACTTTTATCGTAACTGAATTACCTTTTTTAATTTAGTTGTAATCATCGTAATATTCAGTAATTGCAGTCGAATTATACGTGCAGCCGAACGAACACGATTGGCTAAAAATTCAGTATTCCAAACCAATCTATTTTATCTGTGCAAGAGTTTCCCAATTAACCCTCAATAAACTATAAAAAATGAGGTGTAAAGAGTGGGAGTAGAGGAGAAATTTGTATTTGATATAACTAGCACATAATCGTATATCTCAAAAATGGTGACAATTTTTAAAATCTCACATACACAAAATGCTTAATATGTCATTTACACGAAACAAAAACTAGTAGTTTTTGGCTTTATTTGGTTTTTGAATAAAAATCTATGTAAATTCGTTTGGTTTTTTCATACAAATCAAAAACGATTTTTAACTAGTTTTTATTGAAAACCAAATAAAAATCACTAAAACAATTATTTATGATACATCCTGCTTAGCAAATTTTAGAACCGTAGCTTTTATATATAAAGAGAACAATAAAATTTCAAATTAATAGAAATTATTTGTATCCAAGAAATGTGAATGTCAACAAAGACTACATTGGGTAGAAATAAGGCATGTAAACGATGTAATTTGTGAAATTTTGTTTTTCAAAAACCTACTAGTTTTTGTTTTGGCATATGCCGTTTAAAAACATCAAAAGTTTGGAAAAAAATAATATACCAAATTTAAATAACAAAGTGAATCAAAAATTATAAAAAAATTATAATGATAATTAATTAATTAATTCTTACACTTTAGACTAAATTGTGAGAAAGTTAAATGAAACATTTCCATCAAATAACAATTTTAATAGATATAATATTTTTATTTTTAACTTCATTGAAAAATTTATACACACAGAAATTTTTATGGGCATAAATTACTCAATAATGTTGACCCTTGTCTGCAAAGTGTCAGAACCCTTAAATAAATTGCTTCCAAAAATCTCTTTATAAAGAAGAAAGTCAATCGCAGAGATTTTGAAAGCAACGGGCACTAATTACTTGATAGTAACTAGCGGAAGTGACAAAGCGGTGTCTTTAACCTTTAAAATAAAATAAATTTCATTATATATATTCTCCACCCGTTTTTAAAAAAACGCACGTTGATCTTCACTGCAATTCAAAACTAATACAAACGTTCCAAATGCAAACATCAACAATGTTACATAATTAGGTAAAATATGATTCTTTATTTATTTATTGTTTTCACACAATTTGATTTTAAAGACCCTAAACATTTTTCTTACAATTTTCCAAAGATAATTTAATTCTAATAATTTAAAAAATGTTAAAAATTTAATAAAAATTTTTATTTAGAACTTTCATTTGCAACGTATTTTAATAAATTGTAATAAAATTTCCATTGTTAGCACAAATATTTCGTCGTTATCAATTCTTTTAAATAAATTTGGAATGTTGTAAAATTTGTTTTCAATAACAATTTTTTAATAGTAACAACCTTAAAATCATTACTGTAGTGTTTAAAATTTTATAAGTATAATCTATTGTAATTAACGCTATTTATTAACAACAAATTAATATTAATGATTGTAATTATATTTTTATTATTGGAATCATTATCCATTATTTTATATATATATATATATATATATATATATATGTGTGTGTGTGTGTGTGTGTGTGTGTGTGTGGATTCCCTATAAAACACGGATCCCTAATTTGCTCAACCTAATACCAAGAAAATTATATAACCTAAAAATTTTTCAGAGCACATATTTCCATTGGTTATCAACGGGTTAAAAATGTGACGTGATGGAGAAATAATGAATGTTCCTGGATACTGGAATGGCCTATAATATCTGAAAAATATTTTTCACGATATTTTTAGTGCGATATTTTTTAGCGTCTTAAAAAAAAATGCCATTTAAAACAGAAAAACCAATTGCAGTGGTATATTTTTAACTTTAAAATAATGATGTTAAATAGAAAAAATATAAGCAAAATATAAAAAAAAAAATTCCTAACTTTGGTGCCTCGTGAGTCAATAGAGCATTAACTAGAAAAGTAATTATGAAATTATAGAGAAAAAGAGCTTAGATTTCCAGCAATTTTATTTTATTTTATTATTATTTTTTACAAAAAATATTTTCGAATATTGATTTTTGGCTAAGTTTTATTAAAGTTTTATTAAAGCATGCACTTAGATTTATATGGAAATATTTAGTTTAGGGTGATGCCCAGTTGTGGCCCTTATATGAGAGTTATGGATAATTATGGACGTGTAGCAATTAATAAAAATACTTGTTAAATGAAAATACTTGTTTAAAAATAAAAAATGTATTTTAATTTTTTAAGTCAACTTTTTATATAATCAAATAAAAAATAAAAAATATTTTTTTTTCAGTCTTCAAAATAATATCAAATAGAATAAACCTTTTTATTATATAATAAACTTCATTATTATAATTGGTGACCCCGAATTTTTCACGCATATAAATAGAAATTTATGCAATGCCAAGAAATCCTATTCAAGGTTCCGCAGCAGAACCTGTTGCACCAACATCAAATGTAGCACTTCGTGTTCCACGGTTTTGGAAAGAAAATCCAGCGATTTGCTTTGCTCAGTTGGAGGCTCAATTTGAAAATCATAATATTGTCAACGAAAAATCAAGATATTTCGCTCTTTTACCAGAAGTTCTCTCTCAAGTAAGTGATATTATTTTGGAACGACCCGTTAATGCCTATACGAAGATTAAACAACGTCTTATTGATCACTTCTCCATTTCCGAAGAGAAGCGTATAAAAACATTGCTCAACGAAATGCCAATCGGAGAGAAAAAACCAAGCTTTTTACTTCGAGAAATGCGTGCTCTTGCCAACGGTGGTGTGAAGAATGAATTTTTACGTACTATGTGGCTCCAACGTTTGCCGTCTCAAACGCAAGCAATATTAGCCACCTCATCAGAACCTCTGGACAATCTAGCAATAATGGCTGACAAAATAGGTGATATTGCCAGCCCATCCGCTAATAATATTGCCGCTATTCAAAATACGAATGAAATTAGCGAGTTGCGTAGCCAAATTTCTGCCCTCGCTGCTACTGTTAATAATCTTCAATTCCCTAGAAACCGTCAACAATCACGTTCTAATTCACGTAATAGAAATCGAAGATCACGAAATTCAGTACAACAGGTATGTTATTATCATCGTAAATTTAGAAATAATGCTCTTTTTTCTTGAAGAAGGCTAATCATTTAGAAGTCAAAACAGTAAACAATAAGATGCCATATCATGATTTAGTTAACCGTTTTCCAGATATAACAAATCCCTCTACAACAACCTTAAAAAGGAAACACAATGTGCAACACGTTATTGAAACGAAAGGACAACCTGTAACCTCTAAAGCCCGACGTCTATCACCCGAACAATATGAAATTGCAAAAAGCGAATTCGAGTTTATGATAGAACAAGGTTTGTGCTGCCCATCCAAAAGCAATTGGACAAGTCATCTGCATATGGTACCCAAAAGGAATGGCCAATGGCGACCATGCGGAGATTATAGACGATTAAATGCCATAACAATTCCCGATAAATACCCACTCCCACATATCCACGATTTTGGATTTCGATTACATGGTAAGAACATTTTTTCTACAATAGATTTAGTTCGTGCTTACAATCAAATTCCTGTGGCTCCAGAAGATGTCCCAAAAACTGCGATTATTACACCATTTGGACTCTTTGAATTCCATTACATGACGTTTGGGTTATGTAATGCAGGCCAAACTTTTCAAAGGTTCATTCACGACGTCCTACGTGGTCTTGATTTTTGTTTCTTTTATTTGGATGATGTTCTTATCGCCTCCGAAACTGAAGATGAACATCTACGTCATCTTGAAATGGTATTTCAACGTTTTAACGATTACGGTATAGTAATTAATTTATCAAAATGCCATTTTGGCCAAACGGAAATTCAATTCCTTGGTCATATGGTTAACAAAGATGGTATTTATCCGTTACCTGATAAAATAGCTGCAATTAGCAATTATCCGAAACCCACTACCGTAAAAGAAGTTCATCGTTTTGTTGCTATGATAAACTTTTATCGTAGATTTATTAGTCATGCTGCTGAAACCCAAATACCTCTTCTGGAATTCCAAAAAGGTAACAAGAAAAATGACAAAATTCCCATAGTGTGGACTCCAGAAGCAGAAAACGCTTTTAACAAATGTAAAGCAGATTTAGCTAATGCTGCACTTCTGGCTCATCCAATTGATAACAAGCCAATTTGTGTAATGGTAGACGCATCTGATAGTGCTATAGGTGGAGTATTACAACAACAATCAAATGATGGATGGCTTCCTCTTAGCTTCTTTTAGAGAAAGCTCACAGAAAATCAAAAGAAATACAGCACATATGACAGAGAGCTGTTAGCTATATATGCTGTGGTTAAGTATTTCAGACACGTGCTTGAAGGACGTCACTTTATTATATTTACGGATCACAAGCCGTTAACGTTCGCTTTTAAACAAAATCCTGAGAAGGCTTTTCCACGTCAATTTCGTCAACTCGATTTTATATCACAGTTTTCAAGAGACATTCGTCATATTAGCGGTCATACGAATACAATTGCTGATGCACTTTCACGTATTTCCACCATCGATGTACCAGCTTCTATTGATTATGAAGAGCTAAGCAAATCTCAAGTAGATGATCCAGAACTTCAAGAAATTTTGAAAGACAAATCAACGTCACTTGTCTTAAAGTCTTTGGTACTTTTTCAAGATAAACCACCAGTTGTTTGCGATATTTCGACAACAAAAGCAAGGCCTTTTGTACCATCAAATTTGCCTAAAATTATTTTCAATTTACTTCATGGTTTGTCACACGGTGGCATAAAAGCAACGACAAAACTAATTCAAGATCGTTTTGTTTGGCCGAACATGAAGAAAGATATACAAAGTTGGACTCAAGAATGCCTACAATGTCAGCGATCTAAAGTTACTCGTCACACACATAGTAACGTTGGTACGTATCCTATAACTTCAGAACGTTTTTCTCACATCAATATATATTTGGTTAGCCCATTACAGCTCGAAAAGTGGCAGAAGCCCCCTACAGTGGTTGGATATCTCGTTTTGGTGTCCCAGCTAAAATTACCACTGATCAAGGTCGTCAGTTCGAGTCCAATCTTGTACTCAATTTTTCGTTCGTAATGATACAGTAAAGAAACCACTTCAACAGCCGTATGATGGTCCATATCGCGTTATAAAGAAAACAAACAAAGTTTTCACTGTGGATATCAAGGGTTGTACCAAAGTCATATCTATAGATCGCATCAAACCCGCATTTATGTTTAATGATGAAATAATTAAAGAACCAAGTAATGTTACAATACAACTTAAACAGAATTCAAATGCACCCATAAATAGGAATACAAAATTGTCTTCAAGAATCCCCAGAAAAGTCAGATTTTAGAGAGCTTAATGATAAACCCTCTGGCGGGGGAGTATATGTAGAAATTAACAAAAATACTTGTTAAATTAAAATACTTGTTTAAAAATAAAAAAATGTAATTTAATTTTTTAAGTCAACTTTTTATATAATCAAATAAAAAATAAAAAATATTTTTTTTTTCAGCCTTCAAAATAATATCAAATAGAATAAACCTTTTTATTATATAATAAACTTCATTATTATAGACGCATCATTACAAAATTTGGATTTTTTAAAATATATTTGTATCAAACACTAACTTGACATTAACATTTGCTACAGATTTATGTACGTTAAAGTGATTTTCGGAGGGATTTATATGGGACCGATATTTATGAAATTTGAAACAAAGATTAACATTTATTTAGGATTTATTTGTACCAATTTTCATTGAAATATTGCTATTTTTGACCTTGAATCCTTATTCCTATATTACAAAATTTCATTTAAATAGTTCCAAAAGACGGACGGACATCGTTAAATTGACTCTGAAAGTGATTCTAAATGGATTACTATACATCAACGTGGGTCCTACACCAAAATTTTTTGGGTTATAAACATTAGCACAGACGCATGTGCCTTCCAAATATGAAAAGTCTAAAAATTATAACTGGTATTAATATGTTAAGACGACGTTGTGTGTAGTATCATTGAATTTTCGACATAAATACTTTAAACTTTACTTTTTATTTCGCCTTTAGGGAAGGACAGTATTAAAATAAAGTGAATTAAAAGCATAACACAAAACTGTACACTATCTAAGACAAGCAATATATTATTTTATATAAGACAAGGTTTTGTTATATTCGGAGATATTAACAAGTTAAAAACCCTTCTCCATTTTACCAACAAATAAAAAGAAATGATATACAATATTTTCATATTTGTACTTAAATATAATATTTTACATTTTTTCCACAAGTAACGGTGAAGCTGAAATTTTTAGCGCGGTTAATTATGCAACAAGGGAAAGTTAATTGGTGGCCTGGTTGCAAATATTGTGCATGACAATTTTGATTAGATTATCTTGCATGAGATTCGTGCCTTTTGTTAGAAAAAGTCATCAATATTTGTTCGGAGTTGTCGTCCTTGTGTCGGCAAGGACTATGTCCATTGTTAAACTTAGCCCTCATACAAATGTCATACAAACACTCAAAAATTCTATAAAAATGAAAATGTTAATGAAATTCAGTATAAAGAAGGTTGATAGAAGTATCAATATTTGTACTAAATTTGATGAATATTTTAACGTACATAAATCCCGTAAGAATGTTAGTATCAATTTAATATCGGTCCATAATTTTCATAATTTAAATTCAATTTACAAAAAGCTGTAGCTGACTTAACGCATCTAATAATACACAACTATATTGCATGGAATTATTTTGTATGTGGGGTAACTTTTTAAACTCTCAACAGTTTACGTTTTCTATTATTCCATTCTTTTTTCTCATTTCTTCATTTTCTTTTCTTTATCTAACCATAGATATACGCAATTTAAATTAATTAAATTTTTATAGTGAATATTATATAATATTATTAAACACAATAAATATGTTAGTTTTCTTTTTTTTTTTAATACTTATTTTGGTAAATATTTATTTAGGGAAATAAAACATTATTTATTTTTTTAACACGAAAACTCACAGCAATATTAATCTTTATTTGCCTTAAATGAAATTAAAGAAAAGCAAATAATATTAAAATAACTAATAAATTATTTACTCGGAATATTCTAGAATACTTGCATTACGCAAAACTTCTACATTAAGTTAAATACATCCAGCAATTATTAGCTATAAATACCAGCATATTTTCAAACAAGACAGTATTGCTGGCGCATTTGAAGGTAATAACATTCAAAACTAAAAAAAAAAAAAAAAATAGAACGATGAAGTTCATTTCTTTACTTTTTGGCCTATTGGCCATTGTACTTATCCCAGTGGCTCAGTCTAAACAAACTGTTGTATACGATTTAGAGGATACTATTTTGAATCAAACTTATCTTGATTTACAAAATAATGTTGTTACCTTAAAGGACTCAGTTGCTGTTTTTGAGGAAAATATAGACATATTGAAATGTACATTGGAAACTGTTCCCAATGAAAAGAAAGGTATGATTATAAATGCTCTAAATAAACTCGAGTTATATTTGGGTGTCAAAGAAGCTGCTTTAGAAAATACTGCAAAAAGAGCCTTGGAAGAAGCTGAAGCAAAGTTAAAAGAAGCAGTAGACCTGTTTAAGGAAAAGAAAAAAGAATTGAATGAGAAGGTAAATGAAATGAATATAATACCTACGGCTATTTTAGGGAGACAAATAGCTCACTTAAAAGTTGCAACAAATAAGTTACAAGAAACTATATCTCACCTTCTCTATAAAACTCTTGAAATGAAAAAAGAAAAAATAGCTAAGGCTGAGGAATCCATTGCTGATTTAAGGAAAAAGGTAAATAAATTGGAAAATGAGTTAAAAACTAGTGCCAACGAAAAACAAAACCAAACTGCGGATGCTCTAGAAAAAGCCAAAGCTGATTTGATTGCAAAAAAAGCTGATTCGGAAAAAGCAGCTAAAGATGCTCTAGAATATGCTGAAGTTAACTTAGAAAAAGTATTAGCCATGTTGAGAGAAAATTTGGAGGAATTCAAAGAAAACGGTACTGAGTTATGTGCAAAAGTTAAAGCTGCTTTAGAGAAAAAAACAACTGCCCTAAATGATGCCGAAGATAAGATACAAAAAGCCGCATCTGAACTGAAACACAGGACTATTGAATTGATAAAGAAAAATATAGCTGATGATCAGGAATCTATTATGGATGTGTTTGAAAAATTATATAGATTGGAAATTAAGTTAAAAGTTGCTCCCAATGAGGAGAAAGAACAAATTAAAGATGCTCTAAAAAAGGTCGAAGCCGAGTTGAGTGCGAAAAATCATGAGCTATATGAAAAGATAGCTGATATAGAAACAAAAGCTAAAGTTGCTCTACAAAATGCTGAAGCTAAATTGAAAGAAATCGAGACTACGCTTAAAGAAAGGGTGGTCGAATTAGAAGAAAAAGGCGCGATATTAGATGAAAATTCTAAAGCTGATTTAGAGAAAAAAATAGCTGACCTAAAATATGCAAAAAATAAGTCACAACAAGCAACATCTCAATTTTCAACGCTTGTTTTTGAATTGAAATTCAGACAGATAGATAACATTAAGTTCCTCATTGATCATTTGGAACAAAAAATAAAATATTTGAAAGATGAGTTAAAAACGACTGCCGATGAAAATAAAGAACAAATTGAAGATGTTTTAAAAAAAGCTGAGGCGAATTTGATTGCAAAAAAAACTGAACGAAAAAAAAACAATGATGAATTGGAAAAAATGGCTGAAGTCATTTTAGAAAATGCCAAAGTTAAATTAGAAATAATCGAGGCCATGCTAAAAGAAAAGACGTACAAATTGAAAGTGGAGGGTGATGAATTGGATGCAGGTGCTCTGCGTGCTTTAGAGAATAATATAGATGTATTGTCATATAAAAGATCAAAGCTAAAACAATTTATATATGTATTGGTAGATGAAAATACTGGTTTGCTAAATATTGACAAAGAATATTCCAGATTTGATAATTTGAATATTCTTCTTTACTTATCTTCAAACCTATATACATTTTGAATAAATATTTGATTATCGCAATACAAAAAAATTTTAATTTTTTATCTGTTTTTTAAGCAATGTTTGGAAATGAAAGTTAAGGGGACGATTATACTCCATAACAAATGGAAATAATACAAACTTTTGTTAACATTATTTCAATCTTGATACTTTATCTAGATTTTGGTTAAAATTCGTTTAAACTGTTTAGTGGTGTAGTAAAATCAGTTTTTTTTTTATTTATCTGCAAGAAAAAATAAAAAACGTGCAGTGTAAGTATACCAGATTGTATATATATACATATATATCTTTAGCATGAGTGAAAAACAAAATATCTTATATTGTATGAATGGGAATATGTATAACTTAATAAACCATAGGATACTAGGGTAATATATGTTTATGCCGATGTTTATAAAGTATAAGTAGATTAGTCCAACACTCATTTCCAAGCATAACGTTCAACATAAAATCATTTCCTAATTCGAGGTAATGATGTCCGTTCTTCCGTCTAGCTGGCTGTCTGTTTGTCCATGTAAAAAAATTTCGCATGTATATATACTTTAATACTTATAAGAACGAAGTGGACTGAAATTTTTTAGGATCCACCAAACAAATGTCTTTTATAAATGTAAATAAGTGTGTCAATTTTCACGAAGATTGGTCTATAATTAAACATAACTCAGTTTAAAAAATAACTTTAATTTTAACAAAAGTCGATAGCCTATTGACAAATTTAATAATAATCTGTATTCAATCCGAGTGTCATAATATGGTAGCATAATAATATTATGCATAAAGATGTTAAAAGTTCATAAAAAATAGTGAAATAATTTCATATTGTTAAATAGAGTGGTAAAAAAAACAAGTGCATCCTTCCGTGCGACAAAAAGAGGCAAAATATATAAACGCTTTTAGTCTCAGAAAATATTAGCACATTATATACATATGGTCGCTAAGGGGTCAAAATATACCTTCTCTCTTTCAAAGTCGAGTAAGATTTTAGAAATTTATTAAAAAATTATACTGTAATATTTCGCTAATTACACAGGTCAACAAAATCGCAAAAAAAACATATCGCTAATAATTCTGTAAAATTCTTATTCCTTTAGCTTGATATAGTGTACAAAGTTAAATGAAATTTGTCAATCACGTCTGTGGAGTTTGAAGATTATACGATTTTCTAGGTAATATGTAAATCAAATTATTTACTACAAAAATGTGATATAAGTCAAGACCCCAACTTGCACACGTAGCCCCTAGATGTTTTAAAAGTTGAAAAACTTTTAACACACACACAAAAAACTATTACCATTATAGAGTTTTAGTAAAATAAATTGGAAAGTAGTTATAATTATCCAAAATTAATAAATTTAATAGATTTTCATCTCATATGGTCAATAGTATATAATTATAATGTTTTTTCATGTTTTTTGTGTCTGTTTGAAATAAAATTTACTAACTCGGCAGAGATAATCAATAACGAATGTTGGCGGTTGTAATGAAAAATGTGACAATAACACAGTAAAATAGTTACAGTAATCAATATATATGTGGATATTCATAAAATTCTTCTGTGTACATAAATGTACAAATCCAATATTCTCAATCGAATTTTTTGACATTTTTGAAGAAATAATAAAATAAAAAATTGTTATTTAAATAAAACTGTTTTTATTCAAAATTCCTTTAAATGAGAAATAAAATTAAAGTCAACGGAGAAAAATTGGTAAATATTATATTTTCATTAGAAAGACAATATTTTCATAGAAAGTGTAAGAGTTCAATGTTTTTATTAGGTTTAAAATTAGTTTCTTAAAAATCTTAATTGTTCTTGTTATAAACGAACAAGTCCACAAATCCATCATAATTTTAAAGCCATTGGATGAAAAACCCATTGTTATATCATATGGTGTGTCAGAAGATAAAATAAAAAATTATAAATAACAAAACAGATGAGAGATTCTTCTAGTGAAATTTTTAAAGATTTGTTACTTTATTCCAAAATTATTTATTTTTTTTTTTTAGTATATATAAGGCAAGTTGTTCGTGTTTTTAACATTATTATGTAAGAAATATAAAATACAAATGAAAAAAAAGGAATTAAAATAAGTAAATTATTAATAAACATATTTATTATTTTTTTGAATAATTACAAATTCAATGCAACGATAAAAATTGTGTTTTTAGGAATTTTTTTCTATTTGGAATATAAGAAATATCTAATAAGTCGACGGGTAGTATCTTTTGATCGAAGTCCTGTGTTGACAAATGATTTGTTAGTTTCACAAAGGTTGTGCTCTTTACACACTGTAGATGTTTAATATTTTCAATTCCGTAGCGATGTTATTCTTGCTTCTAATGGTGATGTTGTTGTTGGTTATTCGACTTCCATTATTGAAAATATATTTATTATAGTTAAATAAATAGATTCCAGTTATATTATTTGATACGTTATTGTACATTATATTATAGTTTACGAGACGTTTATTATAGTTTGATTTTACGTTTATTGAAATGATTTGATCTTCCCCATATTTATATATACCATACCTTATATAAGCTTCTGCTAACGAAAAATATGTGTGTTTAGTACATTAAACGTTGTGCAATTACTAAGGTGTTATGGGCTGTATGTATTGGGTGAGTGGTAACCATTTAAAGTTTTCGTCGATATATATACCAAGGTATTTGTAAGACTTTAGCAATTCAATGATTGTTGTACGTTTGTCGATATTAGAAATGTTGGTGTCGGTGGCAGAATCATGAAGACATTCCGAATCATGAAATTATATGGTTACGTTGCTGTGAATGAGGTATCTCGGTTTGATACACATTATCTTTGTTTTAGATGCATTTATTATAATACCACTATCATGACCAATATCAGCATTTAACTATCTTAATGAGTTGCAGTATCTACGTTTTTATCTGCTGTGATAATAACCATATCATCAGCATATGTGAATCTTTTGCAGTCTGTAAGCGTACTTATCATTTCATTTGCAAATACTAAGTATAAAATAGGTTCAAGTTTTGAGCCCTGAGGTATACCGTTATATAAGAGGGTTTTGTCGCTGATTGCATTTAGGATTTTGACTCGATATGACCTCAGTTCAAGATATTTTTTAAACCAATTTAATGCATTACCTCTAATACAATTTCTCTCCATGGTATTTAGAAGGTTAACATGAGATAATGTAAACCTTAATACCAAAGGCCTTGCTAAAATCTATAAAAAGAGATAAGATTGTTCTTATTTATATGATTTGAGAAATAATCTAGTAGCTTATTTATATTCTTCACCTTCTGAAAACTGTTCTGATTAGAAATTTATAATTTTATACTTCTTTAGAAATCATGTTTTTTCAACTACCGGAAATATAGCTAGCGGTCTATAGTTGTTGTAGTCACTTTTTGCTCCATTATTGTGAATTTGTCGTATTAGAGACGTTTTTAGTACCTTTTTCTTTAAGGATTTAGCAAAATTAATATTATTAATTGATTCATTTTTAAAGTTATTTATTATTGTACTATAGATATTGCTCACATTTTTACCCGTTATTTCATTAATTATTTGCCATATAATACGAGTATTATTTCTATTTTCTATGAATTTGTTTTGATAATAATTTTTTTTTTTTTTTTTGGAATAATTTATTTTTTTTTTAAATAATTTCAGATTTTTTTGTGTTCAATTTCATATATTTTATTATTTCTATTATTAAAATATTTATTACAAAGTTTATCCCGTTACTCAAAAGGAAATATCTCTTAGTGGTACATTTCTTCCCGAACGGTGTTACTAAGTAGATCAGATCAGTAGATCAAAAGATGCTATCTCTAACTAAATCAGAATTCGATAGTAAAATCCATACATATCAACTTCCCGGTGTGCAGATGTTGTTACATTTTCGATAGAAAATATTTGCAGAATTTTAAAACTATTTTACATAAAATTTAGAAAAAAATAAAAAAATTAAAAAAATAATAATAATACTTACATTTTAAAATGAAGTATTAGGAATAAACAAAATTATCAAAAGTAAAAATATTAAAATATTTTAAATCACAAAATGAACTCTTTCTGATATTTATTATGGAAAGTAATGAAATTAATTGCATAACAATATTTTCAATTTAAATGAACACAAAAAAAAAATTAAATTAAAAAAGAATACTAAGAAATATTTTAAGTACAAAAGTAGAAAGGAATATTTGTTTGTTTCAATTTTAATAAAGTAGGTATATATAATAAAATAATAATAATTATTAATATTCAAATTTGTTTCTTAAATAACAAAACTTTAACATCTACAGAACATTTAACATCTATTAGAATATTTGCAAAATTTTCTGCAGTTATTGGTATGTTCGGCGACAATGTATGATTTTTAGAAAGATTATGATGTTCGCATTATAAAAAGTGTAATTAAATAGTTTCACAATATTTTTCAATAATATAATATAAGATTTCTAAATATTACAAAACTACATATATATTTATTTTAATTTTGTATTGAATTTTCTATGTAATTAAAATAAATAAAATATTTTTAGTTAATTTTTTTCTAAAATCGCCAGTTTTCTACATAAAAACAATTAAAGAACAAATGTATTATATTTTTCTAAAGGCAAACACCATATACTTTTTTAAATCATACTTTCTCGCTGAACAAATAGCTGACTACTAAGAATTTTGGAAATATTTGAAACAATATTTATAACAAATGTTCTCTAATATTTCTTTCAAATGTTTCTTCTTTTATAAAGGGGATAAACGGAATTCCCTTTAAGATTATATGGTCTTTTAACGATTTCCATATTCTATTACAAATTTTAATCATGATGTACCATTTTAAATCATTATTTAAATCTCATCTTGGCCCTGAAAGTTTTTTCAATCATTTTTGCCAATATTTAAGATTTTTTAAACTCAGAAATAAATACCTCTACTTCTTAACCAGAAATTACGATAATCTACTCCACATTTCAAGCATTACAAAAACCAAAGAATTTCTTCAAAATATTTAATAACAACAACAATGTTTGAATTCTTTTCAAACTTTTAAAAAAATTTAATTTAAAATTTTGAAAATTATAAATTCCTCTTCAAATTTAAAATATAAAAATTCAGCTCTGCTAAAATATTTTTCGGATACTCGAAAACGATGTATTCCCAAAATTTTGATTGCTGTATATACAAACTTTAGTCTTCCGCAGAATAGACTTGTAAAATCGAATTTTTAATATATTTTTAATTTTTTGTCCTATAGAAAATTATTCTGAAAGTTAGCGACTTGTGCTGCGGACATGTCATATATAAGTCACACTTTTAAAAAATGTTGTTTATGTTATTAAGAATTTCATATAAAACAAAATTTTCTATCCATGTACTGGCCCTCAAATTGTTAATAACATATTTTAATTACATAGAAAATTTAAATGTTTTCTTAAATATATTCGCCTGCCCAGAACTAGTTGAAATATTGATAATTTCTTTTAAATTATGATAAACGGTTACATTATTTTCTTAATTTTCTTTTTATAAGTAAAACTTATGAATTTTTGTTTCACTGTCAGCTTACATAAATAATTTAGTTAATAAGTCAATATTTTTTCATTCTACTCACTTGAAAATTCATATTTTTATTAAGCAAAATTATATTGTTCCTACTCCATTACGAAATGTAAACAATCGCCAAAATCATAATTTTATGATAAAATTTCGAACCTAACATGTGTTGGTTTTGTAAAGTTTTACACGTTGTACTATTAATCATCTTAGAGTGCCAAATTAGACAGATTATGCAGATTGATAAAAAACAATCTTCCAAATGCTAGCAAAGGAGTTGAGAAATAGTGTTTTCGTTTTTGGATAACTGTAACTGTTATCCAAACAACTTCTAATAGTGATTAAAGAAGTTACGTTCAGAAGATTCAATTCGTATACTAATATATTTTGTTGATGGAAAATTGAGAGAAATCTTCTATTGTACTTCTAAGAGTGGCGAAGAAGTAAGCTATTTCGAAAAACTCTTCACTAAATGCTTGCAGGGGATCTCTTCATTTATATGTAAATGTATACAAATGCAACCTACCAACACCCTAAAATATTCCCTTAAACAATTTAAGTATTGAACAGGACAATGAGACAACGGACAAAGAAACCAAGTAGAAGGGACGGAAGCTGACTTACGAGTTAGGGATAGGGTCAAAGTAGGGGAAAACAAGGACGACGTCGGGAAAGGGGGGAAAGATGAGGATGGGGACGATGACATGGACTTAATGAGACTGCATACGGACATCCTCATTCAACACGGACAACTGATGACCCAACTAACGGAGGAGGACAGCCTGCTGGACTCGGCGGAGGACCCTGTAGGATCTGGAGCGACGGAGGGACTGGAGGACCTGTCTCTTTTATCCGATGAAGAGCATGAGACAACAGTGGTCTCTGCTCTTGACCGGGGCAAAGAAATCGGAAATACAGTCACTGCGTCAACTCCGGGTAGGAAGCAGGTGAGCTCGACGGGGGCATCAGGCATGCCAAGGCCTACGGCCAAACCTAATGTTCGGCAGGTAGCGGTAGCATATCCAATGGATGAGCAAGCCGCAACCGACAGCCGAACGAATCTTGAAAAGGCGAAAAACGGTGTTAGGGCCTCTATAGCTGCACTAAATAAGTTGGCTAAAAAGGACCCATCGCTGTTAGACGGGCGGGATAGGCATGTTCGCAGGAAACACCGAAAGAGCATCTACAGGTTTGAACGGACCTATGGCTCCATCGGTGACATCCTGGGATTGTCTTATCCCGATGGTTTTAAAGTGGAGGTAGAGGAAGGTCCGCAAATTGCTCGCAAGGGTAAAGAGTCCGTGTCTACCAACACTTTGGAACCAAAAGTCGACGCTGTCACACAGTGTGATACTCACAAGCCATCCAGCAGTCCTGTAGCTTCTCTCAAGGGAAGCGACAGGGCAGCAAGGATTGGTAGTGGGAAAAAACTCATTGAGAAGAGAGTAGAGAAGGTAAATCAAGCTTTTGCGAGCCCCGCTAAAGGATCTCAAATGAGGTCAATTGGGGGAGCTCTGCCTGGAGATGAGATACCCTCTACCTCTAAGAAAGCAGGTCATTTTCCGCATGACTCTTTTAAAGGTCCCCCTAAGGGAACCATAAAAAGAGTGAGGTCGGGGGATGACCAGCAGATTCCGTCTGCGAAGAAGGTTGGTAATGCACCAAGTGGCCCGTTGAAAAACTCTCATAAGGGAGTAGTAAAGCGGGTAGTATCTGGTGACGTGCAACCTTCATCGTCCAAAAAGGGGAAGGATTCGTCCAAGTCGGACATTATTCAAGCAGCAGTCATTGACCGTGCTGATCCAGATGGGAAAATCAGTACGGAAATGTGGCGGCTGATTGAGGATAGACTTATGGACGAAATCTTCCAGGCAAGGCACAGGCCGGGTGAAATAGCCTTCATGGGTGCAGACTGGACAAGGGGCGTCAAGACTGTTGGTTGCGGTAACAAAGGAACTTTTGAATTCCTGAAAGCCGCGATCAACAGATGTGGCAACCTTTGTCCAGATGCGCAACTGGAGGTTATACCAGCGTCGGAATTGCCTCTGCGACCAATAGTCACGGTATGGATTCCACCACCCATTAAACCGGTGGAAGTCATACTGGGAATATTGGAAGGACAAAATAGGGGGATCAATACAAGTCAATGGAAACTTGTTTCTTCATTGACTTGTAAAGAGAACCAGGGTAAAGATTTCCGATTCGCAGTGGATCGGGAATCTATTAGGAAACTGGACTCATTGGGGGGGGTTGTTACGTTCGGGCTTGGCTACATCAAATTTCGCTACGCGAAAAATGATAAAGCCAAAGAGGTTGCGGATGGTGCAGATAAATCTGCATCATTGTGAAGCGGCCTCGACCGAATTGATAACCTACCTCAGTGAGACCAATGTGGACGTGGCCCTAATCCAGGAGCCTTGGCTAAATGATAACCAGGTCTGTGGTTTAAGGGTCAAAGGATACAAATTGTTCAAGCCGTCCACTGGGGATAAGGTGAGAACTTGTATTTTGGTGAAGAATGATCTTCAGGTAATTCTTCTTAACTCTTTCAGTTATGGTGATCTAACGGTCGTCCAAGGAGAGGCATTGGGAGGCGGTAAACTGGCCTTGGCCTCGATGTACATGCCCTATGAGGAGTTGGAACCACCAGATGACAGGGTGTGGGCCTTAGCCGAGTACGCAAGACGGAATGGAGTACGTCTATTGCTCGGTTGCGATGCTAATGCACACCACAGTCAATGGGGTAGCAGGGATACTAATAAGAGAGGTGAGTCAACTTTTGATTTTATTATTGCAAATGATCTTTTAATCTGTAATAGGGGTAATACTCCTACGTTCAGAACGAAGGATAGGAATTCAGTAATAGACATCACACTGACCAACTCGAGGGACCTAGTTGAAGACTGGAGGGTGGCCATGGGATGTACTTTCTCTGACCATGGTAGGATAACCTTTAGTCTGAACTTCCGAGGTTCTGAGGGGAAACCTTTCAGGAATCCTAGGAGGACGGATTGGGACGCCTTCGGGCGGGATCTGGGGTCAAGATTGACTGGAACTCCGTTGGAGATCTTGTCGAGGGAAAATCTTGACGAAATAGTGGGGAAGGTAACGGGGTCCATTAACAGGAGCTATGGGCTTAACTGCCCGGTGAGCTATCCGGGTAAGAGGAAACAGCCAGTCTGGTGGTCGGAGGAGTTGAAGGCTCAACGGACCACAGTTGGAAGGCTGTACAACAAGGCCCATAGATCTGGTAGGGACGAGGATTGGGGCACCTATAGAGTGTGTTTCAATAAGTACAAAAAGGACATAAGAAGAGCTAAAAGAGCCTCGTGGATTAGATTCAGCGAGGCCATTGACTCGGTCAATGAACTCTCCAGATTCAGGAAGATACTGTCAAAGGACCCTAGTGTTCCTGGGAGTATCCAGAGATCAGATGGTTCATGGACGGAGTCTAGTTCTGAGTCACTTAATGTACTTTTGGAAACCCATTTTCCGGGATGCAGGGATCCATTGGTGGAGGAATCAGGTGAGGTGGAACACTTCTTCATGGAGTCCACCAGTGGGATGATTGGAACAGTGGTAAGAGACCTAATAACGGTGGAGAAGGTCACATGGGCGGTGAATTCATTCGAGCCTTATAAGTCACCAGGCCCGGATGGTATTTTTCCGGCCATGTTGCAGAATGCACCGTTGGTGGTCCGTAAACTACTGGCTGAGATTTTTAAGGGGTGTCTAATACATGGACATATTCCAAGGGGGTGGAGAGAGGTTAGGGTTATATTCATACCGAAAGGTGGAAGGACCTGTCACTCGAAACCCAAGGATTATAGGCCTATCAGCCTATCGTCTTTCCTCTTGAAGACTTTAGAGAGACTGATAGATCTATATTTAAGATCGTCTGGTAGCTCCAGCATCATGAGTAGTGCTCAACATGCTTACCTGAAGGGTAAATCTGTGGAGAGTGCGCTAAGTGATGTGGTGGGTTATATAGAACAAGGGCTTCGGTATAAGGAATACACCATGGCCGCGTTCTTGGATATTGAGGGAGCGTTCAACAATATTGAGATTGACGCTATCAAGCAGGCGCTGGTGAATCTTAAGGTACATGACTTCTTGATCGAATGGATAATCCTCATGCTGAGCAGCAGGATTATCAATTCAAGCTTGGGTGGAGTATGCTTAAGAAAACTAGTGACTAGGGGAACTCCGCAAGGGGGAGTGCTCTCACCCCTGCTGTGGCTAATGGCTGTCGATGTGATTTTGCGTCAATTCGACAGTAGAGGGCGGAAGATCGTGGCTTATGCGGATGATGTGGTCATACTGGTAAAGGGAAAATTTCTTCCCACAATCAGTGAGATCATGCAGTCAGCGCTGGGTGAGCTGTCCTCGTGGGCTGCTGATAAGGGGTTGGGAGTGAACCCGGAAAAGACAGAGTTGGTTCTGTTTACTAGGAGGTACAAGGTAGGGAAATTCAGACTACCGGTACTATGTGGGACTGAACTGAAGCTTTCAGACTCAGCGAAATATCTGGGGGTGTTCCTTGATAGCAAACTGACCTGGAAGAGGAATGTTCAGGAAAGACTCAAGCGTGGCCTCAATGCCTACTACACCTGTAGAAACTCCATAGGTAAGAGTTGGGGACTCAAACCGAAAGTTGTATATTGGATTTACACTTCGGTGGTGAGACCAATCCTTTCATATGGTTGTTCTGTCTGGTGGCAGGCACTGGAACGCAAGAGCAATAGGAGCCTTTTGTCGAAGGCGCAAAGGTGTGCTTCGATTGGCATCACGGGTGCAATGAGAAGCACACCACAAGCGGCTCTGGATGTCATACTTCATCTCCTACCCATTGAGGAGTTTGTGAGGGGTATGGCGGCAAAGAGTCTACTGAGACTTAGGGAATTGGGACTATTAGGCTCATCAAGAGCAGGTCACTCCAAGGTCATTTACGAGATCAGTTACGGTGAGGTTAATCTGAACTCTACGGGGGCATCAGATTACATGGCCGCTAAATCGGACTTTGGAGTAAATCCTGTCGTGGTGATACCTGATAGGGAGATCTGGTCCGGCACTGAGAGTCTATATGAAGGTTGCGCAGTGTTCACGGACGGATCAAAGATGGTCGAGGGTACCGGGGCGGGGGTCTATATTATGGGCACGGATTTGAAGGGCTCTTTTAGACTCCCTGATGAGTGCAGTGTTTTTCAGGCTGAGATTCTCGGCATCCTGAAGGCCGCGGAAATGATCAGGCGAAACATTGCGAGAGGTACCGAGGTCACTCTCTATGTGGATAGTCAGGCAGCTCTGAAGGCCTTGGGGACACATTTGGTGAGATCCAGGCTAGTAGCTGCCTGTAGGAAGACACTAAGAGAGTTGATGGAGGACTACATGGTGAGACTCTGCTGGGTGCCTGGCCACTGCAATATTTCAGGCAATGAATTGGCTGATGAACTGGCAAGGCAAGGTGCGGCAGGGAACGTCTCGGATAGAGAGACATATGTGAGACCACCACTAAGTTTCTTCTATGGGAAGATCAATGATTGGATCTTGGTCAGAACCAATTCGGCTTGGGAAAGTAGGGAGGACTGCAAAGTGTCGAGGGCGATATGGCCGGTATTGGACAAGGCAGGCACTACCACTCTCCTGGGCATGAATAGGAAGAGTTTAAGGGTCATGATAGGGGCCATAACGGGTCACTGTCTGATAGGAAAGATGAGGTCTAGAATGGACGCTAACAGTTCTGATTTTTGCAGACTGTGTGAGGACATCGATGAGACCGAGTCTATTGAACACATTGTGCGCCATTGTCCGCGATTACAGCATCGTAGGATGAAATGGCTGGGTAGACAGTTCCTCGACGGGCTAGGTGACGTTCGGAGTGTAGATCTTGTTGACGTCATAGGCTTCGTCATGGGAATTGGCTGCTTGAGGGAGAATCAAGGGTTTAACCCTAGGGGGATTGGTGGCATTGCTGGTCCCCCTCTGTGATTCGTTACGTTTCTGTTCTCTTTTTACCTTTCACTTTAGTTTTTCTGTACTCTGTATTTTCAATTTTATATATTCTATACCCTTATTTCTTATTTCTATATTCTATACCCTTATTTCACAACTGTTCTGTTGCAGGGACTCACAATGGACCGGGATCGGTCTCTGGGTGGAGATGTGGTACTGTCTGGTATCACATCTACCTTCTCTATCTATCTATCTATCAATTTCGCAAGCTAAATCAATCACCCATGTTCTCATACTTATGTCGACAATTAAAGTGTAGAACATAGTTTAATTTTTTATTTTATACAAATTAATTATTAAAAGTAACTTTAAATTTATTAAATGATCACTTTACTAGGATATAATTATTTATATGATTTTTTTGTTTGTTTTTATTTTCTAAAAAAATCCTTAAGATAATAAAAAAATTTAGTGAATGTTGTAACCAAGCTTTGTGACCCCATGTACGATGTGTCTAAATATAAACATCTGAAGTTATTTTCTTACATACACATATACACATTAAACTTCTTAATCCTATTTTTCTTAAAGGTATATATTATCAATACGATAAAATAAGAAGAATTATTTCTAAAATATATATATATTGTAGACAACAGATGTCTGCATAAACTACAGATGCTTATAAATGTTCCAATGAGAAAAAGCTTTTCTTATGTTTCAATACGTACGACATAATTAACTGTCGTTAGAGGGTTTATGGTAAGTGGTAAAATTTTGACAATTTCCCAGAGATTTTACTCGTAGTTATGCATATGCGAATGTGCTACATAAATATATTCAAAAGAGATTTAGAAAGCTTCAAGCGATGTAAATATATATTAAGCAAAGTTTTGAAAAGAAAAGACTTTGGATTAAGTTATAAATTAGCCCACGGATATTTATATCTTAACGCCACTGAATTTGAGTCTTTGTCAATAAATCAAAAGTTATTGATGTATTTATTTACTTATGTAACTTTCTTTTATTATACCCTTCAATAAAGTTGTAAACATACATACATGCATCCCATACATTACTTTTTGATCGGTCCAGCTGTTTAGAAACTCAATTTATTATGTGTAGAGTTTCACAATTATTTTTTAAATACTGTTATCATATAAAATATTTGCTTTTTTTTCATATATTATATTCATATTATTTGTTTACTTGCTATTTAACTTACTCAGCTGTTTTGAAGCTGAGTTTTATTTACCCTGTATAAAGTATATAAAACGCCAACAATAAGTATGACTAGTTATACTAGTTCCATTTATGCTTCTTTTTTTCAATTTGTTCACGAATTTTAATTTAGTATATGTCCAAACTAGTTGGACACCTAATTTAATTATCCATTATAATTTTTATATTAATTACTACTTCAATTGATATAAGACATTTATTTTTTTAAGTGTAATTTATATTAATTGGCAGCACTTTTAGTACAGACTGTAAAAGAAAATGATATTGATTTAAAATTTTTAATGGACCGATAATAACCAATTTCAATAGGATTTTTCCTTGGACTATAGATGACCTATGTACCAAATTTCATTTAATTATTTTTAAAATTGTGACCTGCAGATTGATTAAAATGTTTAAAAAGACGGACGGACATCGTTAAATTGAATCAGGAAGTGATTCTAAGCCGATTACTATACATCAACGTGGATCTTACACCAAAATTTTTTGGGTTATAAACATTAACACAAACGCATGTGCTTCCCTAATATGAAAAGTCTAAAAATTATAAGTGGTATTAATATCTTAAGACGACGTTGTGTGTAGTATCATTAAATTTTCGACTTAACTACTTTAGACTTTAATTTTTATCTCGTTTTTAAGGAAGAATAGTATCAAAATAAAGTGTATTAAAAGCATATCTCAAAACTGTACATTATCTAAGACAAACAATATATTATTTTATATAAGACAAGGTTTTGTTATATTCGGAGATATTAACAAGTTAGAGCTTTATATTCGTCTATGTCGAAGAGTATAAAAATCCTTCTCCATTTTACTAACAAATAAAAAGAAATAATATATAATATCTTCATATTTATACTTAAATATAATATCTTACGTTTTTTCCACAAGTAACTAACAAGTAACTATGCAACAAGGGAAAGTTAATTGATGGCCTGGTTTCAAATATCAGCAGAACCCATTTTTTTAAACATAGTTGACAACAATGTGCATAGCAATGTCGCTTAGATTGTCTTGCATGAGATTCGTGCCTTTTGTTCGAAAAAGTCATCAATATTTGTTCGGAATTGTCGTGTTTGTGTCGTGAAGAACTATGTCCATTGGTAAACTTAGGCCCCATATAAATGTCCTCCGAAATAGAGTTTAAATACTGAAAAATGCCATAAAAATAAGAATATGTTAATGAAATTCATTGCAAAGAAGGTCGGTAGAAGTACCAATCTTTGTACCAAATTTTATGAATATTGGTCAACAATTGACCATAGCTCCCATATATAATTCTCTTCCGAAAATCACTTTAACGTGCATAAATCCCGTAAGAATGTTAGTATCAAGTTAATATTCGACACAAATAAGTTTTATGTAAGTAAACACAACATCGTCAAATTTAAGGAGAATCGGTCCATAATTGCCATAATTTAAAGTTGATTTACAAAAAGCTATAGCTGACTTAACGCATCTAATAATACACAACTATATTGCATGGAATTATTTTGTATGTGGGGTAACTTTTTAAACTCTCGACAGTTTACCTTTTCTATTATTCCATTCTTTTTTCTCCTTTCTTCATTTTCTTTTCTTTACCTAACCATAAATATACGCAATTTAAATTAATTAAAGTTTTATATAGTGAATATTATATAATATTATGAAACATAATAAATATGTCAGTTTTTTTTAATACTTATTTTGGTAAATATTTATTTAGTGAACTGAAACATTATTTATTATATTGAAACTCACAACAATATTAATCTTTATTTGGCTTAGATGAAATTAAAGAAAAGCAAATAATATCAAAATAACTAACAAATTACGCAAAACTTCTAGAGTAATTTAAATACACCCAGCATTTAGCTGGTATAAATACCAGCATATTTTCAAACAACTCCACAGTATTGCTAGCGTAATTAAAGTAGACATTCAAAACTAAAAAAGAGCGATGAAGTTCTTTACTTTCCTTTTTGGCGTATTGGGCATTATACTTGCCCTAGTGGTTCAGTCGGAACAAGCTGTTTCATATGATTTTGACGCTGCTATTTCTAACCAAATTTATAATGTTGAAGCTCAATTGAATGAAATCGCGACTAGACGTAAAGCAAAAGTGGCCGAATTAAAAGAAAATGAAAAAGCTAAGGCTGCTTTAGAGGAAAACATAGCTGCCCTAGAGGATACAAAAGATAAGTTACAAAAAAAGGTATCTGAACTGATAAACAATGTTATTGAATTGAAAAAGAAGAAAATAGGTGATGCTCAGGACTCCGTTTTGGAGGTGGAGGAAAAGGTGCATAAATTGAAACTTAAGTTAAAATCTGTTCCCAATGAACAGAAAAATCTAATTAAAGATGCTATAAAAAAAGCCAACTCTGATTTGGGTGCGAAGAAACATGAGCTAAGAAAAAGTTATGCTGATTTGGAAACAACAGCTGATGATTTTCTAGTAAAAGTTAAAGCTAAATTGGAAAAAATCGATACTAAGCTTAAGGAAAGGGTGGCCGAATTAAAAGAAAAGAGTGCAGAATTAAGTGAAAATGCTAAGGCTGCTTTAGAGAAAAAAATAGCTGACCTAAAAGATGCAAAAAATGAGGCACAACAAGAAACAACTAAACTTAGAAGACATGTTTTTGAATCGAAAATCACAAAAATGAATTATGTTAAAAGAGCCACTGATGATTTGAAGAAAAAAATAAATAGATTGAAAGGTGACAATAAAAATGAAAAACAAACTAAAGATGCTGAGGCTAATTTGAAGGAAAAAGAAACGGAGCTAAAAGAAGTGGTTGCCGAATTGAAAGAAATAGGTAAAGACATTCTAGAAAACGCCAAAGGTGAATTAGAAAATATAGGCGCCATGCTAGAAGAAAAAACGTACGAATTGGAGAAGAAGGATGCTGAATTGGATGCAGAAGCTAAGAATGCTTTAAAGGAAACTGTAGAGATATTATTAGAAAAAAGAGAAGAGCTGGAAGAATATGTATTGAAGTTGGAAGATAAAAATACTGGCTTGGTAAACATAGACAGAGAAGATATGAGAGGAGATATCTTGGACGATCTTACTTACTTAGCTTCATTTCAGTATAAAATTGAATAAATATTTGAATAAATTTTGATTATTTGCAATACCTTTTTAGTTTTATCTGTTTTTCAAGCAACTTTTGGAAATAAAAGTTAAAGGGCGATTTAAACTCCATAACAAATGGAGAGAAAACAAACTTTTGTTAACATTTTTTCATTCTTGATACTTGCCTAATGATCGTGATCTAAATTTCGGTGTAAATTCGTTTAAATTATCCTTGAAAATAAGTGAAGTCTGAAGTAAAGTGAAGGCTTTTAGATGTAAAATTAAGAAAAACAAGTTGATGCAAATTTGAAAAACAAAATATCTTATATTGTATGAACGGGAATATGTATGACTTATTAAACCATAGAAGATTGGGGTAATATATGTTTATGTTGATGTTAATAACGTATAAGTAAATTATTCCAAAACTCACTTCAACTTAACATTACTTCCTTATTCGAGATAACGATATCCATTCTTCCTTTTGGCTGGCTGTCTGTCTGTCAATGTAAAAAAAAATTTCGCACGTATATATAGTTTGATACTTATAAGGAACGAAGTGGACTGAAATTTTTTAGTATCAAGTGTATCCTTTCGTGGGGCAAAAAGAGGCAAAACATATAAACGAGTTAAAACTCAGAAAATGTTATCTCATTATATGCATATGTTCGCTAAGAGGCCAAAAGAGGCCAAAATAAAATTTTTCTCTTTCAAAGTCGAATAAGTTTTTTCTTAAATTTCTCAAAGAATTATACTGGAAGATTATACTAACTACACGTGTCAACAAAATCGCAAAAAAAGATAATTCTGCAAAATTCTTATTCCTTACACTTGATATAGTGTACAAAGTTAAATGAAATTTTTCCATTAAGGATAAAAAAAAAAGAAAAATATGATCCTCTGTGAAGTTTATAGAATATATAATTTTCTAGGTAATAGGTAAAGCAAATTTTTCACTCATGTTTGATAGACATGAAATAGTGCTACAATAATGTAATGTAAGTCAAGTCACCAACATAGCACCTAAATGTCTTTAAAATTGTAAAAAGCATACACAGAAAAAAATATTTTTTGCAAAGCTATTACCATTATAGAGCTTTTGTAAAATAAAGTGAAAATTAATTCTTATTATCTAAAATTAATAAATTTAATAGATCTTCATCTCTTATAATATTTCCGGGGTTAGTATTATTGTAAAATTGGTTAGCATAATCAACGTGTGTCTCTTTAGAATAAATTTTACTAATTCGACAGATATAATCAATATCGAATGTTGGCGGTTGTAATGAAAAATGTGATAATAATACAGTAAAATAGTTACAGTAATCAATATACGTATGCATATTCATGAAATTTGGCTGTGTAAACAAAAGTACAAATTCAATATTCTCAACCGAAATTTTAATAAGAAAATTTTTTAAAATTTTTAAAATGTTTTTATTTAAATAAAACTTTTCTTATTCAAAATTCCTTTAAATGAGAAATAAAATTAAAGTAAATGGCGGCTATGCTAGATATTTTCATTAGGAAGACAATATTTTCATAGAAAGTGTAAGAGTTCAATGTTTTTATTAGGTTTAAAATTAGTTTCTTAAAAATCTTAATTGTTCTTGTTATAAACGAACAAGTCCACAAATCCATCATAATTTTAAAGCCATTGGATGAAAAACCCATTGTTATATCATATGGTGTGTCAGAAGATAAAATAAAAAATTATAAATAACAAAACAGATGAGAGATTCTTCTAGTGAAATATTTCAAGATTTGGTAATTTATTCTAAAATTATTATTATTTTTTTTAGCGTATATAAGGCAGTTGTTTGTGTTTTTAAGATTATTATGCAAGAAATATAAAATACAAATGAAAAAAAGGAATTAAAATAAGTAAATTATTAATAAACAAATTTATTATTTTTGTTTTTTGTAATTATTCAATGCAACGATAAAAATTGTGTTTTTAGGAATTTTTTTCTTTTTGGAATATAAGAAATATCTAATGAGTCGACGGGTAATTTATTGAAGATTTTTGGTATCGATACATCTAAAATATTTTTTCCATAGGTGTTTTGAAACTATCTTTTGATCGAAGTCTTGTGTTGACAAATGATTTGTTAGTTTCACAAAGGTTTTGCTTTACACACTGTAGATGTTTAACATTTTCAATTTCGTAGCGATGTTATTCTTGCTTCTAATGGTGATGTTGTTGTTGGTTATTTGACCAACATAATAAACATTATTGGAGATATGTTTATTATTGTTAAATAAATAGATTGCAGTTATATTATTTGATACGTTATTGTACATTATATAATAGTTTACGAGACGTTTATTATAGTTTGATTTTACGTTTATTGTAATGATTTGATCTTCCCCATATTTATATATATATTTGTTTAGTACATTAAACGTTGTGCAATTACTAAGGTGTTATGGGCTATATGTTGATTTCCTTAATTTTTTTTTTTTGATGTATTGGGTGTGTGGTAACCATTAAAAGTTTTCGTCGATATATATACCAAGGTATTTGTAAGACTTTAGCAATTCAATTATTGTTGTACGTTTGTCGATATTAGAAATGTTGGTGTCGGTGGCAGGATCATGAAGACATTCCGAATCATGAAATTATATGGTTACGTTGCTGTGAATGAGGTATCTCGGTTTGATATATATTATCTTTGTTTTAGATGCATTTATTATAATACCACTATCATGACCACTATCAGCATTTAACTATCTTATTGAGTTGCATTATCTATGTTTTTATCTGCTATGATAATAGCCATATCATCAGCATATGTGAATGTTTTGCAGTCTGTAAGCGTACTTATCATTTCATTTGCACATACTAAGTATAAAATAGGTCAAAGTTTTGAGCCCTAAGGTGTACCATTGGGATTTTGACTCGATATGACCTCAGTTCAAGATATTATTTCTCAATATAATAGCTTATTTATATTCTTCACCTTCTGAAAACCGTTCTGATTAGAAATATATGATTTTATACTTCTTTAGAAATCATGTTTTTTAACTACCGGAAATATAGCTAGCGATCTATAGTTGTTGTAGTCATTTTTTGCTCCATTATTGTGAATTGATCGTATTAGAGACGTTTTTAGTACCTCCGGTATAACAGCGCTATCAATGCATTTGTTAAAAAGAAAGTGATTACAATTGGTGTTAAAATATAGGTATATAGTTTTAGATCTTTTTGCCTAATTCCATCTACTCCTGCTCCTTTGTTGGAATTTTAATTTTTTATTATACTGATGTACACTTCATTTTCATTCATTGGGATATAAATTGAGCTTTGAATATGTATTTTTCATAAAATAAAGTTTTGATGTTACACTTATGAGGTAATTTTTGCATATCTTCTTTAAAGCTTTTAGCAAAATAAATATTATTTAGTGATTCATTTTTAAAGTAATACTCGTATTATTTCTATTTTCTATAAACTTGTTTCGATAATAGTTTTTTTTTTTCTTTTTTTTTTTTGAATAATTTAGTTTTTTTAACAAATAATTTCTGATTTTTT
Source organism: Protocalliphora azurea (assembly GCA_932274085.1). NCBI lineage: Eukaryota > Metazoa > Arthropoda > Insecta > Diptera > Calliphoridae > Protocalliphora > Protocalliphora azurea. The sequence goes on along the minus strand of OW026523.1, from coordinate 139,338,853 downwards.
TGTATTCAATTTCATATGTTTTATTATTTCTATTATTAAAATATTTATTACAAAGTTTATCCTGTATAATATAATCTTTTAATAAATCTTCATTTAATAATGAAATAGATCTTCGTTTTCTATTGTTTTTAATTAATATTTTTTGGATCTTTCATAGATGCCGTTAAAAGTGTTGATAAAGCTAATTAGCACTCAAATTATTATAATTAATATTATTCCAGTCAATTTGTTTAATGTTTTTATTTAATTTAAAACTCCTAACTTTGGTATTGTGACAATGCATATTTTCAAAACTCTGCTATAACTCTTTGTGTTTCTGTTCATCTACAACAAACACTGCGCCCATAGCACTTCGGAGTCGAGTGTTTTCGGCATATTCATATACACAACACGAAGGTTAACGAAGCTAAACAATTGTAAGCAAAAAAGAAACAAAAATATCATTTTGTTTTGTTCTAGCTTTCAACAAGGCAGGTTTATGTCGCATAATTAAGTAAAAACCAAATACAAAGCAAAGAACATAAAAGAATTTTATTTTTATTTTTTTTTTTTTTTTTTTTCTATATAACAAACAAAGAGCGCTAACAAACCAAGTACACTACCACATTCAAATTTTTACATCCGCTCTTTGTGCCTGTCGCTGATCTATACAATGTAATAGAAAATAATGATCGGAGATGTTAGTTCTCACTGTAGATGCTTGCGTGTCTGTTGTTGTTTTATTTTTCCTTACATGTGATCAGTGCAAGTTGTTTTTTTTACATCTTCTCTATTACACTCATTTATCATACTCTGCAGTCCATTAGACGCAATCATTTCCATGTATTTAATTGTTATAATGTTTTATTCATATCATATCGCCAATAACAATAATTTTTTGCTTGTTTTTAATATTGTTTAATGTTTTGTCCAATTTTATTATGTATTCGTTCATATTTCTATTTGCTGGTTGATAGATTTTGATAAAAGAAAAAGTTTTATATTTGTTGGTTCCATCAATTTGTATTGCTTCAAAATAGTTGGTAGATCAAGAGATTTCTGTGGGTACGATAAAATGGTAAGACGTATTGCTTCCAATAAGTATTATCAATCTTTCGTTTAAATCGGTTCATTTATTTATTGGTCATATAATTATAGAAATTTCTCTCAGCAACATCATTTCTAAGCCACGAATTTGTATGTTACATTGGAAAAACTCTATGTGTTAACAGTCTGTCGTGTTTGGAAAGTTGTTGATTTACATAATTTCTATTTCTAGCTTACAAATATGTATTATATTTAATTTGCATAATAAAAAATAATATAATTTGCAAAAAAGTATATGTTTTAATTGGAGCGCCCTAATATCCATATGTATAAATTATAGATATTACTTATCGTAACTGAATTACCTTTTTTAATTTAGTTGTAATCATCATAATATTCAGTAATTGCAGCCGAATTATACGTGCAGCCGAACGAACACGATTGGCTAAAAATTCGGTATTCCAAACCAATCTATTTTATCTGTGCAAGAGTTTCCCAATTAACCCTCAATAAACTATAGAAAAATGAGGTGTAAAGAGTGGGAGTAGAGGAGAAATTTGTATTTGATATAACTAGCACATAATCGTATATCTCAAAAATGGTGACAATTTTTAAAATCTCACATACACAAAATGCTTAATATGTCATTTACACGAAACAAAAACTAGTAGTTTTTGGCTTTATTTGGTTTTTGAATAAAAATCTATGTAAATTCGTTTGGTTTTTTCATACAAATCAAAAACGATTTTTAACTAGTTTTTATTGAAAACCAAATAAAAATCACTAAAACAATTATTTATGATACATCCTGCTTAGCAAATTTTAGAACCGTAGCTTTTATATATAAAGAGAACAATAAAATTTCGAATTAATAGAAATTATTTGTTTTGTTTATGAAATTATTACAATTAATAATTTATCAAAAATTGTTAAAATATGTTTTAATATTGAACTATGTATTCTCTGGTAAGTAGGTAGGTAAAAATAAGGTATGCAAACGATGTAATTTGTGAAATTTTGTTTTTGAAAAACCTACTAGTTTTTGTTTTGGTATAAACGGCATAAAACCATCAAAAGTTTGGAAAAAAATAATAATCCAAATTTAAATAACAAAGTGAATCAAAAATTATAATGAATAATTCCTCTTAATTCTTACACTATTGAGAAAGTTAAATAAAAAAAAAAAAACATTTCCATCACATAACAATTTTAATAGATATAATATTTTTATTTTCAACTTCATTGAAAATTTTATACACACAGAAATTTTTATGGGCATAAATTACTCGGTAATGTTGACCCTTGTCTGCAAAGTGTCAGAACCCTTAAATAAATTGCTTCCAAAAATCTTGTAACGAGTGTACTCAATAAAACAAAAAAAAAAAAACAGATGGTTGTTTATACACAACCACTAGTGATGTGGCCAGACTGTTGGCGGCGCTGATATGCTGGCGTGTGCCGGGCTAGAGCTCGCCGGATGGGGGTAGTTCTTGCCAACAGGCCTGGGAAACTTGTCCACCTACAAAAAAATTCATATCAGCTATTGAGATAAAGAATAAAAAGAAAATGCTGAGGCCCGAAGCAGTTTAGTGGAAAACAAACTCCCTGTTACACACAAAACTATTTGGCTGATGGTTTGCCAAATGTTTCCCACCCTTTTGAGAAATTTTCTTCCTCACCTTGACATCCTGTACAAATGTTGAAATGTCCCCGGAATCTACTTTCACCTTACCATTTTACTCTTCCCCTTTACTCACCGCGTTTAACTCTCTTTACCAACTCATTCTAATGAGAAAACTTTAACCATTTCATTTTAACATTATAAATTTTAATGATTATTATTGGTAATTAAGTTTACAAGCATTAAAACAGTGCAAAAATTTTATTAATTTACAAAAAAAATTAAGAGATAAGAAAAAATTAAAACGATTAAGGAAAATTATAACAAAAAATTTAATTCTAAAATTTGATTTTAATTAATTCATTACTAAATTCTACTTTTTTTTTTTTTTGTTTGTTTTTGGTTCAGTTTTCCGAATTGCTGGTGGCAACTTCTGGTAGGTAAGTAGTGGCAAAATGTGGATGTATTTCTTTATCACTAAGGTAATTTATTTTACAGGTGATGGCAGCAAAAAGTTTGGAGGCAGATGACTTTGAGAGGTTTTCTGTCGTTCGTCTATGAGTTAGGTCCTGGGTATTATCGGTAAGTATATATTTCTTTTTTTTCAGGTTTTAATTATTTATATTTATTTTCTTATTTTTTTTTTTCAGGGATTTTTTTTTCTCTAGTTTTATTTTTAGGTAAAACATTTATTTATTTCTTTTTCATACATTTAGGATTCTAGGTTTTATCTTTCGACGATCTTTTAGGCCTGAGCTCAACCCTAACTCCGCGCACGTTTTGCCTACAAAAATTTGCAAACGGACTGAAATATCACCGGTAAGCTACTTACATAAATGTTTGCACCTAATAAAATTCCCTGTTAACTTTATTTATTTTTTTTTCTAATTTTTCATATAGATATATATATATATATATATTTTTTTTTTACCGTCCCGTCCGTATGGTCGTCCGGGTATCGCACTTTAATTGTCGAAAACCTTTACCTAGCACCCCTGGCGTGGGTGTGCTCTGCAGCTTCTCCCGCGTTGGGTGAGTAACCAGTGGCAAGTGACTGATGCTCGATGGCGGCAGGATTCTTATTTGCCGTTGCTGGTGTATGTTTAATTTTTGTTGCACTTATATTAATTTTTTTTTTTTTTATAGTTGTTTGTTTTTATTGAATTTAAGTTGTAACTAGTTCTAAGTTTAACTAGTTTTATGTAAATTAAAAGTTTATTCTAATAAAATTTTGCCACTTTTAAAAGTTGTTGTTGTTGGGTATGTATTTTTTTTTTTCGCAGCCACTGGTCTCACCTTCCTCAACGATCCAAAAGAAAAAGGCGGAATTTCTCTAAATTTGCCTCCACTACAACTCCTATTTTCCAATATGTCCTCCTTCTCCATTTTTTCAATAATTGTTTTCAGCAATATGTTTACTAGTAAACATATATGCTTCTTTTTGCTTCTTTTTTTTATTATTTTACAATATTATATTTTTCCCTTTCTATTGCCTCGCTTTGCCAACTATACGTTTTCACCCAACAGGGTGCACACGACAAACCCAACCACTCCTGTGGTCCCTCTGTGGACACAGGATGGGAGGGAAAACTATTTCCTCTAATTTTCCTTAATTTGAACTGTTGTACTAATTCTCTGGGATTTCGTGGGTATTTTGTAGATTCAAAAAAATTACCATCTGGCAACCCTCTGTCATTTTCATTGATAAATACAACACTGTATAATAAGTAAAAATTTTGCACCTCTGGCAACCCCAATTAAACAATACTGAACAGCTGTGTTCATGAATGAACGAAACTTAACGAAGCAAACAAGTAGTAGCGTGGTTGTAAAAAATTACAACAAAAACTTTTTCAATGGATGATGTTAACAAAGGGGTAAGTAAATTAATGAAAATTTGTAAATTTTATTAAAATATTTTAAATAAAATATAAATTTAGATAAAAATTAATATTTCCTTTCTTTTATTTCAGAAAATCATGGCAGATGTTGGAGATTCCATACAAAAAATAAAATTCTTCCATATAAAATTACTAATGCGTAATTATTTTCTTTACAGGCATGCAGTTACAACGGCGGCGACAGGCGACGGACGACAAACAAAATGGGTTTCCGGAAAATAGAAGGTAAGTGAAATGAATTAAATAAATAAAATCAAGTGATGGGTGGAAAAAAAAATTAAATTAAATTAAACGGTGTCACCAGAGTAGGTGAAAAGAATTTTTTTTTGCAAAAAAAATAAAAATGGTGGTGTAGTGACGTGGTGTGAAATAAAAGCGACTAAATGTGCGAAATTAATAAAAAAAAAAAAAAAATGTGGAAAAAATGTGAAACGGGTGTACCAAAAAAATGTGTAAAAAAAAAAAATCGGCTATAAAAGAAGAAAATAAGAAATTACAGTGTGAAGCAAAAAAAATTAATAATAATTTTGTGAAAAATTAAATACGGTTTCTTGAAGAATAAAAATAAAGAGTGTGACATAAAGTGTTGTGCAAAAAACAATTTTTTTTTTCTGTTTCTTAAATTAGTGTGTAATGAAAGTGTGTTTAAAAAGTTGAGTGAAAAAAAAAATTACAGTGTGTGGAAAAAGTGTTATGAAAAAATTTTCTGTGTAAAAATTTTAGTGTAGAGTGGTAAGTTTAGTGAAACGAAAAATTTTTCTCCTTTTTTTTATGTAAAATACAGTGACCATCAGGTGTGTTGCCAAAAAAAACTATTGTGAAAAATGAAATACGATAATCAAGTGGTGGTGTACCAAAATTTGCTTTTAATTTCAACCGTGCGGGATAAACGTGTGAGAAGAAAAAAAAATTTTTTTTTTTTTTTTTGAGTAGGAAAAGAAAAAAAAATATAAAATAAAATTATAGTGTGTGTAAAAAAATTTTTTCTTTTGAAAAGAGAATCAGGAAAATAAAAAAATAAAAAAAAATCTGCAAAATATAAAATAAAATTTCCAGTTAAAATTTTCTAAGAAGATTTGTTTAAAAAAAAAAAAAAAAAACAATGATTTCTAGCAATTCATCAAATATATTTCCTTAGAAAATTTTAATGAAGTTATTTCTATATTAATTCATTTTAATAATAAATTTCCTTTATTTCCTTATCTTTGTAGATATTATAATTCAAAAAACTTTCAGAGGAACTAAACCCAGATGAAGCCACCTTCTTATGCTACGGGGTTCTAACAGGTAAGTAAATCTAATAAACTAATTAATTGTTCAGAAAAAGTTCTCCACCAAAATTCACAAATGGAGAAAAAAGAAAAAAAAAAAAAAACGAGCGAACACCAGAGCTAAAACCATCAAAGATCTTAAAGCGGATGCCCAACATCTTTGGCGGGAGATACCTCTTGTGTTCACCTAAAGAAAATAAAAAAATTATTTTAAGAATAAAAATATTAGAAATTCATGATTCAATTGCCATCTTCTTCCACAGGTAAAAACTCCAGACTACCTCCTAGAGAGAAGGATGGATTAGGGATCTGACCTTGAAAAGTCAGGTAAGTTAATTAAACAAACTAACACAATAACTTTATGTTTCTGGAAGTAAAAACCACTAAGAAAATAATTCATAAAAAAAAAATTCAACACTTTCCCTTTTTGGGGAAACTACAATATTTCATTAAACTTATACTAACAAATTTCCTTCTCCACAGGTTACGAAAATTCATGAGTCCCTATTGGCGAAGCTTAATTGGTCATCATAAAAAAGAAAAAAAATCAGGTTAGCGATTGGGCGGAAAACTAAGTTAGACTATATCTTAATATAAATTTTCAAATAAAAAGCAATACTAATTTTGACTTTCCTTCTCTCAGGTATTAAAAAGGTGCACTTAAACTCCATCGAGGAAGGAAGACTATAAAAAGCGTGAGAGGATTGATTGTGGTACCAAAAAAAAAGGAAAATAATCAACGTTTGGAATTATCTGGTGAGTAAATAGTTATTAAGTTATCTACCTAAATAATAGTGTTATAGAAAATTTTTTTTTTGTTTGCATATTTCCAATCGAAATCTGTTGATATGACAAAAAGTATAAAAAAAAATTATATATAAACTACTAAACAGACCCAAATGTATCTAGTACATTTTGTCATATTAACAGAATTCTGATAGAATTAGGTTTTGCATAACCCCTAAAAAGAAAATGTTCAACACTGGTAGCTATGTATACTTTTTTACTCCTATCATTGTCAGAAATAATCAAGCCAAAAAAAAAAATTTTGCTTTACCTCAACTCGCTGTAAAATGCGGACTCAGCAAAGTTATTGATCTAGGTGACGAAAAACCTCTAGCTTCTTAATGGCATAGTTCCCCTAGGGCTTAAGAGGTTACACTATTGGATCAATAACCGGTTTACACATGTAACCAGCTAAGAAACGCTAGCTAGAAGATGAGGTGAATAAATAATTGAATATTGTGAACGGTGCTTGATTTTCTCTGTCAAATAATATGATATAAAAGTTTGTACAAGTCCCCGTGTTGCTCATAACTTATCAGAGGCTGTGGAAACATAATTCACACAAAGGAAAGAAATGCAATGTCGTTATTTATGATTAACACTATTATGTATGCAATTAATTTACTAACCATGTTATTTAGAAAATTAATAAGTAACGAAAGGTGTTCGAGGTTTCAGTATGGAAACTTTTAGGGCTAGATACATCAAAGATGCTGAAGGCTATTGCTTCAGATCTTTGGCGTGAAATACCCCTAAAGATTTCCCTTGTAAATCTTCAACTTCGTATAGGCTATTTCCTACGGGTTTGACAATACGGCATTTCAGAAACTTTTTCGCGAATTTAGCGTTAAAACCGCGTTTAAAGTCGCTTTGTTGGAAGTTTCGGCGGTAGACTTCCTGTCCTGGGACAAATTTAACTAACCGACAACGAGTATTATATGTCTTTTCATTTTTAATGTAGGCTTGGTGTAGGTTTTCTCGTATCTTTTGTCTCAACAAATCGATTTTCAAATATTTAGGGGTAATATTCAATTCCGGGTCGTTCAGGCTTTCTAATTTTCTTGCCAATTTATAGACACTACCGTGACTGATCATATTCATACCGAATAGCGCAAAATATGGTGTGACACCAATCGCTGTTTGCACGGAAGATCTCAACGAATACTCTATTTCGGGCAGATATTTGTCCCATTCGGAGTGATCTTCTTGTAGGTGTGAGCGTACGGCTGCAAGAATCGACTGATTCACCCGTTCCGACGCGTTTGCTTGCGGTGAATGAGTGGCAGTTCGGATATGTCTTAAACCAAAACTATCTACCATGTCTGAGAACTCTTTGCTTAGGAACTGCTTGCCATTATCTGACATAATTGTCTCCGGGGTACCAAATTTGAAAAAAACTTCAGAAATTAGAAACTTCACCACATTCTTGGAGCTTGCCTTAACCATTGCTTTTAAAAAAACGAATTTTGTAAGATGATCCAAAACGATGAAAATATAGTTGTTTCCGTTTTTGGAACGCGGGTAAGGACCTAAAAAATCAACAAAAATACGTTGGAATGGTCTTTCGCTTATCGTTTCTGACCCCATCGGAGGTCTAAGTGTTCTGTTGGCAGGCTTAGTTTCTTTGCACACTTGACAATTTCGCACAAAGTCCCTCACTTGTATATTTAGATTAGGCCAGTAAAAATATTCTTTTATTCGGTGCAAAGTTTTGGCAACGCCTCCATGGGATGCTTGCGGCGAGTTATGACACTTTTCAATAATTTCCTTCGTCAGCTCAAGGGGTACCCATAACTTCCAAGCAAAGTCCTCATTCTGTACGATTCCATCATACGGCCGAACTCGTTTATAGACAAAGCCATCGACTGTCTTTAAATCCGGTAGATTCTCGCTATTATCTTTTATCGTATTGATGAGTTGCTCATAATCTTCAGCCTTAAACGCATCCGAGCTTAAATCCACTAAAATCCCTACATCTGACGAAATTTCGTCCATATCGTAGCGCGATAGGGTGTCGGGTACTACATTTTGTTTCCCCTGCCTATGCTCAATTGAAAAGTCATATGACTGTAAATGTAGACTCCATCTCGCTAGACGTCCTGCCAGATCTTTGTGGGATATAAGCCACTTTAGGCTACTGTGATCAGTAATGACCGTGAAAGGCATTAACTCTACGTAGGGCCTAAACTTCTTAATCGCCAAGACGACAGCCAGACATTCCCTTTCAGTGACAGAATAGTTCTTCTGTGCTGGAGTCAGCTTATGCGAGAAATAGGCAATTGGATGTTCGCCATCAGAATCATCTTTCTGAAAGAGAACAGCACCAATACCTAGATCTGACGCATCGCACTGAATAAAGAAATGCCTGTTAAAGTCTGGATGATTAAGAAGCGGACTCGAAATCAAAGCGTTCTTAAGTCGATTAAACGCAACCTTAGCTTCATCTGAAAACTTGAATTGCCTACCCTTTTTCAGCGTTTCAAAGATTGGAGCTGCAATGGTTGCATAGTCTGGTATAAACTTTCTATACCAGCCGGTTGCTCCCATAAAACTCCGCACTTGTCTTGCTGTCTTAGGGTACGCAAAGCGAGTAATAGTCTCCACTTTGGCCGGATCAGGTTTTAGCTTGCCACCTCCAACTATATACCCTAGATATTTTAGCTCCTTGAAGCAGAATTTAGATTTAGCCACATTAATGGTCAGCCCTGCATTTGTTAAACATATAGCCACTCGTCGCAACAATTCCAGATGTGTCTCGAAATCTGGAGATACTATCAAGAGATCATCTAAGTAGACGAAAACTCTATCACGAAGTGCTGCAGGTATCACTTTATCCATTAAACGGCAAAGTCTTTGAGCTGCATTACACAACCCAAAAGGCATTACCGTAAAATGGTAAAGTGGTCGTCCTGGCACCGTGAATGCAGTTTTCTCCCTACTAGCATGATCTAGTGGTATCTGCCAGAAAGCGTCTTTAAGGTCGACACTAGAAATAAAGATCGTATCTCCCAAGCGACTGAGCAAACCCTCGATGTGCGGCAGAGGATAGGCGTCCTTGACCGTCAGTGCATTGAGTTTACGAGCGTCCAGGCACAGCCGATTTTTCTCACCCTTTCGGACCAGAGTAACCGGGTGGCTCCAAGGACTCTCACTAAGCTCAATCACACCAAGGCCAAGCATCCTATCAAGCTCTGCATACATCAATTTTTGCACAGCCGGAGAGACAGGATAATGTCTATCCTTAACTGGAATTGCGTCGCGAGTATCTATAGAGTGCGTTTCTAAATGGGTTTTCCCTAGACCTCTCTTTGTATAGCAAGGGAACATTGAAATAGCTAAATCCAATTTCTGTCGCTGCTCAGCATTCAAACTATGAGCTATGACATCTAGTGTATTTTCTGCTTCTTCGCAGAGATTAATACCATTAGTCGTAAGACTTTCTATGTTGGCAAATAAACCAAAAACCTTCATAAAATCAACTCCTAAGAACAACTCACGATTCAAAGAAGGCACTAAGTAAAATGTGATGACCTTTGTCAAGTTTCGAAAAGTGACTTGTGTCCTCACGCGACCGACAATAGGGTGCTCGGTACCGTCAGCTGTTTTAATAAGGGTGCGGAAATCGTGGATTCTTAAACCGGTTTTTTGGACAAAATCCATGCAATTGTGACCTAAACAGGTCACCGTCGCGCCACTGTCCAACAATCCCTCGATTTCCTGACCATTCAAAGAAATTTTAGTGTAAAAGCGAGAATCTTTACCTTCAAATAAAGACGCGGCCGAAATTTCCCGTCTGATCCGTTTGCGTATTTTATAGCGTTCGCGAGCTTTCTTAATTTTATTTGAAACGTTCCCGAAAATTCTGCGCCTAGCCTCATTATATTCTTTAACCCGTATGTGCAATGGCTTAAATACCCTAAGTTGAAGATCCGACTTTACTGCTACCTTAGACCTATCGTTATTTTTTAAAATCCTAACTTTCTCACCTTTTAATTCCAACGATTGATTAACTGGGCTTAAACCTCCGTTGTCCTCATCTCCCCAGTTCGAGATGGGTTCCTTAGCCGGTTTCCCTGGCATTTGGGACATTTCGGAGCTACGACATTCTCCTTGCCACACCTAAAACAAAATTGCCTCGTAATAGGCTCAGGGCAATCCACAAAACTATGGCCTACTACCTTACAGTTCCAGCACGTGTACGTACTAGTAGCACGAAGACCGTCTACTTCCAAATCAATTAAACTAAAATCCTCGTCCAAGTGCTCTAATTCATTTACCCTTTGTATACTACGATGCTGGTATATCTGTCTTTGGCTGTTAATAAGATTTTCTGCCCGTCTTACTTCTCTACAGAATTCCGAGAGAGTTTTCTGTTGAGCAGAAAACGTCATTTGGGCCAGGGACGGTTTCAAATTGCCCCTCATAATCTCGACCAATTGCTCTTCAGTATACGGAGTCTGTTGCTGGTTTCTTAATTTAATTACCGCATGATAGAAATCATCAAAAGATTCATTCGGCTGCTGCCTACGATTCAGAATTTGCATCTGCACTTGATGTTCTTGCTCGTAGCGCCTATATTGATTCAACAGCGCCTTTTCCAACTCTTCCCTCGTATTGATATGTACTATCTTACGATAGTCCCAGTACCAATCGAGCGCTGGACCATCTAATAGCAGGTGAAAACTGCGTAGGATTTCATTATCTGCACAGCCATAGTCTCGCCTTAAGGCTCCAACCCGGAAAATAAACTCCTGCACGTTCATGGTTTTGCTAGTACCATCGAATTTTACACCCCATTTTGCCAATTTATATTTGTTCAAGGCTTCGGATTGGGCTGGCCAAGACGGAGCTACACTAAGGTTCGGTGGCGGTACTGGTGGTGCTTGTAACAGTGGTACAGACCAAGCGTTTGGTGGATATCCCGGTTGCGAGTTCCCATACTGATGCTGGTATTGGGCATATATAGGTTGCTGATTTCCCTGTTGTTGATTTTGTTGCGGTTGATTTTGCCGTTGTTCTTGGCTCACAGGTATTCCCATTGGCTGTTGTGCAATTTGTGCCAGCATTGGCGTTTGAGCGTATGGCCAAACACTTGACGGTTGTAGTATATACGGTGGTCGTGTGTATACTGCTTGAGTTGGAAATGCTGCTTGCAGTTGTGATGGCAATGTCGTTTGAGGTTGTGTGCGTGAAGATGATTGAGGCTGAGCTGATGGTGCTGCTGGTTCACCACTTTGGATTCTAGGTACATTTTGTGCACTAGCATTGTAATGTGGAGCTGGAATCAGCGGTGGTGGCTGTGCGCCAGCTGATGCTAAAGTCGTAGGTGGTGGTGGCTGGTCTACATACAACTGTGCCTGCGAACATCTTTGTGGTAACCCCTCAGCTGTGGGAAGTGCACTTGACGTTGGTGTAAGTCGTGCTGAACCCTGAAATTGTTGAGTAAGGGCCACCTTAATTTCCGATAAAGCCTTCTGAATCCTGTCATCAACCTCCCTCATAAATTTCACTTGGCAAATACCGACTGAGGCTTCCACTATCTGTTGTATGCTATCCGCATTCATCCGGAACCCAGTGTCAAAACCACCTGCTGCACTGCCTCGGATTTCTTGACGAATACTCTGAGCAGTTGCACTGTTAAACGTAGGTGATATGACACCTTCAGAGCCGAAAGATACGTCATGTGCTAACTCGGTGTGAAGAATTGGACGGGACTCAACAGCTGCTGAAGTGATTGTGTTGCTGTGTGACGTAGGATTCGTTAGTGTGTGAATTGTTACTACCGTAGACGTATTCGTACTACTAGTGGTACTTGCACTGGTCGTGGCCATATTTTCAGCTAGCAGTTTACTAGTACGCCTAGTCAACACCATAAAAATTCTATTAAAATTATTCACGGAATTAAAAATGAAAAACTAAAACAATCAAGAAAAATACCTGGAAGTTAGATATAAAATATTCTCAAGGATATATCTACGCCTGGAAAAGTATCGATTGTAAAAAGTGTCGGTTGTAAAAAAAAATATGTATATATAAAAATTAAATACCCAGAAAATCACAGGTTAAACGTTGCACTAAAAAAAATTTTGCGTGCAGCAAAAAAAATTAAAAAAAATTGATTTGAAATCTGAAGCTAATCAACTGTTAATGCTGCGGTGGTAAATCAAGAGGAAGTAAAATGGTAAGGTGAGTTTATAGGTAAAATTTTTATTTTGTGTGTAAATATGTAATAATCTGTTTGTTTTGCTTTATTTTTCAGGAGTTTATAAATGGTTTAAATGAAAATCTAAATAGAAACGAAATTGAAATTGGATGGATTGGGATAGCTCTGACGACTAACAATCGAATATAATCGAGCTGCAACTAGGATGTGGTCTGACAATACCTATAACGCCTAGGACTCGCTACTATCAATCCGGTTGTTAGAAAATTTTCGGGAACGATTCCTCTGAAAAACGTAAGTGACAAACTTTTCCCTTTTATCTTCGCTATACCCAAGATGAATATAACCTCCACTCTTCCCTTACAACTTGAGCAATTAAAAACAATTACTTTTTTTTATAATATAATTTAAGCCTCAAGCTGTAAGTCGAAAGTCATTAATGTTGAATCTAGAATTCCTCATGACCATATCGTACACTTCATCTGTCGCAACGCGAATTAGACTTCCAGGCCTAGAGATTCGGGACTTACAGATGAAGGAACGATACTGGTCATGCTAAATTACAAGATTCAAATTTTTACTGCAAACTACTTTAATTATAAAAAAATAAAAATTACAGTTTTCTGTCCGAGAAGTCGCAGCGAATTAGGGACTCTTAGTTTAACCTAATTGGACATACTCCTTGAACTAGAAAACCTACTAAATCTATTTCTCAAAATTCAGGCTATGTACTGCTTCGGGCCCCACGTTGGGCGCCATTTTTGTAACGAGTGGACTCAATAAAACAAAAAAAAAACAGATGGTTGTTTATACACAACCACTAGTGATGTGGCCAGACTGTTGGCGGCGCTGATATGCTGGCGTGTGCCGGGCTAGAGCTCGCCGGATGGGGGTAGTTCTTGCCAACAGGCCTGGGAAACTTGTCCACCTACAAAAAAATTCATATCAGCTATTGAGATAAAGAATAAAAAGAAAATGCTGAGGCCCGAAGCAGTTTAGTGGAAAACAAACTCCCTGTTACACACAAAACTATTTGGCTGATGGTTTGCCAAATGTTTCCCACCCTTTTGAGAAATTTTCTTCCTCACCTTGACATCCTGTACAAATGTTGAAATGTCCCCGGAATCTACTTTCACCTTACCATTTTACTCTTCCCCTTTACTCACCGCGTTTAACTCTCTTTACCAACTCATTCTAATGAGAAAACTTTAACCATTTCATTTTAACATTATAAATTTTAATGATTATTATTGGTAATTAAGTTTACAAGCATTAAAACAGTGCAAAAATTTTATTAATTTACAAAAAAAATTAAGAGATAAGAAAAAATTAAAACGATTAAGGAAAATTATAACAAAAAATTTAATTCTAAAATTTGATTTTAATTAATTCATTACTAAATTCTACTTTTTTTTTTTTTGTTTGTTTTTGGTTCAGTTTTCCGAATTGCTGGTGGCAACTTCTGGTAGGTAAGTAGTGGCAAAATGTGGATGTATTTCTTTATCACTAAGGTAATTTATTTTACAGGTGATGGCAGCAAAAAGTTTGGAGGCAGATGACTTTGAGAGGTTTTCTGTCGTTCGTCTATGAGTTAGGTCCTGGGTATTATCGGTAAGTATATATTTCTTTTTTTTTCAGGTTTTAATTATTTATATTTATTTTCTTATTTTTTTTTCAGGGATTTTTTTTTCTCTAGTTTTATTTTTAGGTAAAACATTTATTTATTTCTTTTTCATACATTTAGGATTCTAGGTTTTATCTTTCGACGATCTTTTAGGCCTGAGCTCAACCCTAACTCCGCGCACGTTTTGCCTACAAAAATTTGCAAACGGACTGAAATATCACCGGTAAGCTACTTACATAAATTTTTGCACCTAATAAAATTCCCTGTTAACTTTATTTATTTTTTTTTTTCTAATTTTTCATATAGATATATATATATTTTTTTTTTTTTTACCGTCCCGTCCGTATGGTCGTCCGGGTATCGCACTTTAATTGTCGAAAACCTTTACCTAGCATCCCTGGCGTGGGTGTGCTCTGCAGCTTCTCCCGCGTTGGGTGAGTAACCAGTGGCAAGTGACTGATGCTCGATGGCGGCAGGATTCTTATTTGCCGTTGCTGGTGTATGTTTAATTTTTGTTGCACTTATATTAATTTTTTTTTTTTTTTATAGTTGTTTGTTTTTATTGAATTTAAGTTGTAACTAGTTCTAAGTTTAACTAGTTTTATGTAAATTAAAAGTTTATTCTAATAAAATTTTGCCACTTTTAAAAGTTGTTGTTGTTGGGTATGTATGTATTTTTTTTTTTTCGCAGCCACTGGTCTCACCTTCCTCAACGATCCAAAAGAAAAAGGCGGAATTTCCCTAAATTTGCCTCCACTACAACTCCTATTTTCCAATATGTCCTCCTTCTCCATTTTTTCAATAATTGTTTTCAGCAATATGTTTACTAGTAAACATATATGCTTCTTTTTGCTTCTTTTTTTTATTATTTTACAATATTATATTTTTCCCTTTCTATTGCCTCGCTTTGCCAACTATACGTTTTCACCCAACAGGGTGCACACGACAATCTCTTTATAAAGAAGAAAGTCAATCGCAGAGATTTTGAAAGCAACGGGCACTAATTACTTGATAGTAACTAGCGGAAGTGACCAAGCGGTGTCTTTCTCCACCCGTTTTTAAAAAGACGTACGTTGATCTTCACTACAATTCAAAACTAATACAAACGTTCCAAATGCAAACATCAACAATGTTACATAATTAGGTAAAATATGATTCTTTATTTATTTATTGTTTTCACACAATTTGATTTTAAAGACCCTAAACATTTTTCTTACAATTTTCCAAAGATAATTTAATTCTAATAATTTAAAAAATGTTAAAAATTTAATAAAAATTTTTATTTAGAACTTTCATTTGCAACGTATTTTAATAAATTATAATAAAATTTCCATTGTTAGCACAAATATTTCGTCGTTATCAATTCTTTTAAATAAATTTGGAATGTTGTAAAATTTGTTTTCAATAACAATTTTTTAATAGTAACAACCTTAAAATCATTACTGTAGTGTTTAAAATTTTATAAGTATAATCTATTGTAATTAACGCTATTTATTAACAACAAATTAATATTAATGATTGTAATTATATTTTTATTATTGGAATCATTATCCATTATTTTATATATATATATATATATATATATATATATATATATATATATATATATATATATATGTGTGTATGTCAGTATTTTATGATTGATATAGTCTCTTAGTAGTAGCGTTTTGGTGAAAAAGCTCTCCTTCTTCATCGCTTATTTCTTCCCTATAAAACACGGATCCATAATTTGCTCAACCTAATACCAAGAAAATTATATAACCTAAAAATTTTTCAGAGCATATATTTCCTTTGGTTATCAACGGGTTAAAAATGTGACGTGATGGAGAAATAATGAATGTTCCTGGATACTGGAATGGCCTATAATATCTGAAAAATATTTTTCACGATATTTTTTAGTGCGATATTTTTTAGCGTCTTAAAACAGAAAAGCCAAATGCGGTGGTATATTTTTAACTTTAAAATAATGATGTTAAATAGAAAAAATATAAGCAAAATATAACAAAAAAAAAAAAAAATTCCTAACTTTGGTGCCTCTTGAGTCAATAGAGCATTAACTAAAAAAGTAATTATGAAATTATAGAGAAAAAGAGCTTAAAAGATTTCCAGCAATTTTATTTTATTATTTTTTTTTACAAAAAATATTTTCGAATATGGACTTTTTGGCCAAGTTTTATTAAAGGGGTCCCCTCTGTGCATTGCATGCACTTAGATTTATATGGAAATATTTAGTTTAGGGTGATTCCCAGTTGTGGCCCTTATATGAGAGTTATGGTTAATTATGGACGCATCATTACAAAATTTGGATTTTTTTAAACATATTTGTATCAAACACTAACTTGACATTAACATTTGTTACGGATTTATGTATGTTAAAGTGATTTTCGGAGGGGTTTATATAGGACCGATATTTATGAAATTTGAAACAAAGATTTACATTTATGTAGGACTTATTTGTACCAATTTTCATTAAAATATTGCTATTTTCGACCTTGAATCCTTATTCCTATATAACAAATTTCATTTAAAAAGTTCCAAAAGACGGACGGACATCGTTAAATTGACTCTGAAAGTGATTCTAAATGGATTATTATACATCAAAGTGGATCCTACACCAAAATTTTTTGGGTTATAAACATTAGCACAAACGCATAATTCCCCACCTGTAGCGGTGTTGGGTATAAAAAATATGTGCCTTCCTAATATGCAAAGTCTAAAAATTATAAGTGGTATTAATATGTTATGACAACGTTGTGTGTAGTATCATTAAATTTTCGACTTAACTACTTTAGACTTTAATTTTTATCTCGTTTTTAAGGAAGAATAGTATCAAAATAAAGTGTATTAAAAGCATATCTCAAAACTGTACATTATCTAAGACAAACAATATATTATTTTATATAAGACAAGGTTTTGTTATATTCGGAGATATTAACAAGTTAGAGCTTTATATTCGTCTATGTCGAAGAGTATAAAAATCCTTCTCCATTTTACTAACAAATAAAAAGAAATAATATATAATATCTTCATATTTATACTTAAATATAATATCTTACGTTTTTTCCACAAGTAACTAACAAGTAACTATGCAACAAGGGAAAGTTAATTGATGGCCTGGTTTCAAATATCAGCAGAACCCATTTTTTTAAACATAGTTGACAACAATGTGCATAGCAATGTCGCTTAGATTGTTTTGTATGAGATTCGTGCCTTTTGTTCGAAAAAGTCATCAATATTTGTTCGGAATTGTCGTCTTTGTGTCGTGAAGGACTATGTCCATTATTAAACTTAGCCACGATACAAATGTCCTCCGAAATAGAGCTTAAACACTGAAAAATGCCATAAAAATAAGAATATGTTAGTGAAATTCAGTGCAAAGAAGGCCGGTAGAAGTACCAATCTTTGTAGCAAATTTTATGAATATTGGTCAACAATTGACCATAGCTCCCATATATAAGTGCATAAATCCCGTAAGAATGTTAGTATCAAGTTAATATTCGACACAAATACGTTTTATGTAAGTGAACACAACATCGTGAAATTTAAGAAGAATCGGTCCATAATTGCCATAATTTAAAGTTGATTTACAAAAAGCTATAGCTGACTTAACGCTGACTTAAATTAATTAAAGTTTTATATAGCTAATATTATATAATATTATGAAACACAATAAATATGTCAGTCAGGAAATGAAACATTATTTATTTTTAAATTTAAGAAAAGCAAATAATATCAAAATAACTAACAAATTACGCAAAACTTCTAGATGACGCAAAACTTCTAGAGTAAGTTAAATACACCCAGCAATTAGCTGATATAAATACCAGCATATTTTCAAACAACTCCACAGTATTGCTAGCGTAATTAAAGTAGACATTCAAAACTAAAAAAGAGCGATGAAGTTCTTTACTTTCCTTTTTGGCCTATTGGGCATTATACTTGCCCTAGTGGTTCAGTCGGAACAAGCTGTTTCATATGATTCTGACGCTGATCTTTCTAACGAAATTTATAATGTTGAAGCTCAATTGAATGAAATCGAGACTAAACTTAAAGAAAAAGTGGCCGAATTAAAAGAAAATGAAAAAGCTAAGGCTGCTTTAGAGGAAACCATAGCTGCCCTAGACGATACAGAAGATAAGTTACAAAAAAAAGTATCTGAACTGATAAACAATGTTATTGAATTGAAAAAGAAGAAAATAGGTGATGCTCAGGACTCCGTCTTAGAGATGAATGAAGAGGTGCATAAATTGAAACTTAAGTTAAAATCTGCTCCCAAAGAACAGAAAAAACTAATTAAAGATGCTCTAAAAAAATCGAACGCTGATTTGGGTGCGAAGAAAAATGAGCTAAGAAAAAGGTGTGCTGATTTGGAAACAACAGCTGATGATTTTCTAGTAAATGCTAAAGTTAAATTGACAAAAATCGATACTAAGCTTAAGGAAAGGTTGGCCGAATTAAAAGAAAAGAGTGCAGAATTAAGTGAAAATGCTAAGGCTGCTTTAGAGAAAAAAATAGCTGACCTAAAAGATGCAAAAAATGAGGCACAACAAGAAACAACTAAACTTAGAAGACATGTTTTTGAATCGAAAATCACAAAAATGAATTATGTTAAAAGAGCCACTGATAATTTGAAGAAAAAAATAAATAGATATAAAGGTGACAATAAAAAACAAAAAAAAACTAAAGATGCTGAGGCTAATTTGAAGGAAAAAGAAACGGAGCTAAAAGAAGTGGTTGCCGAATTGAAAGAAATAGGTAAAGACATTCTAGAAAATGCCAAAGTTGAATTAGAAAAAATGCGCGCCATGCTAGACGAAAAAGTGGACGAATTGGGGAAGAAGGATGCTGAATTGGATATAAAAGCTAAGGATGCTTTAGAGGAAACTATAGAGATATTATTAGAAAAAATACCAGAGCTGGAAGAATATGTATTTAATGTGGAAGATGAAAGTATTGGTTTGGTAAACATAGACAGAGAAGATATGAGAGATTATATCTTGCATGATCTTACTTACTTAGCTTCATTTGCTTATAAAATTGAATAAATATTTGAATAAATTTTGATTATTTGCAATAACTTTTTAGTTTTTATCTGTTTTTCAAGCAACTTTTGGAAATAAAAGTTAAAGGGCGATTTAAACTCCATAACAAATGGAGAGAAAATAAACTTTTGTTAACATTTTTTCATTCTTGATACTTGCCTAATGATCTTGATCTAAATTTCGGTGTAAATTCGTTTAAAATATCCTTGAAAATAAGTGAAGTCTGAAGTAAAGTGAAGGCTTTTAGATGTAAAATTAAGAAAAACAAGTTGATGCAAATTTGAAAAACAAAATATCTTATATTGTATGAACGGGAATATGTATGACTTATTAAACCATAGAAGATTGGGGTAATATATGTTTATGTTGATGTTAATAACGTGTAAGTAAATTATTCCAACACTCACTTCAACTTAACATTACTTCCTTATTCGAGATAACGATATCCATTCTTCCGTTTGGCTGGCTGTCTGTCTGGACTGAAATTTTTTAGTATCAAGTGTATCCTTTCGTGGGGCAAAAAGAGGCAAAACATATAAACGAGTTAAAACTCAGAAAATGTTATCTCATTATATGCATATGTTCGCTAAGAGGCCAAAAGAGGCCAAAATAAAATTTTTCTCTTTCAAAGTCGAATAAGTTTTTTCTTAAATTTCTCAAAGAATTATACTGGAAGATTATACTAACTACACGTGTCAACAAAATCGCAAAAAAAGATAATTCTGCAAAATTCTTATTCCTTACACTTGATATAGTGTACAAAGTTAAATGAAATTTTTCCATTAAGGATAAAAAAAAAAGAAAAATATGATCCTCTGTGAAGTTTATAGAATATATAATTTTCTAGGTAATAGGTAAAGCAAATTTTTCACTCATGTTTGATAGACATGAAATAGTGCTACAATAATGTAATGTAAGTCAAGTCACCAACATAGCACCTAAATGTCTTTAAAATTGTAAAAAGCATACACAGAAAAAAATATTTTTTGCAAAGCTATTACCATTATAGAGCTTTTGTAAAATAAAGTGAAAATTAATTCTTATTATCTAAAATTAATAAATTTAATAGATCTTCATCTCTTATAATATTTCCGGGGTTAGTATTATTGTAAAATTGGTTAGTATAATCAACGTGTGTCTCTTTAGAATAAATTTTACTAATTCGACAGATATAATCAATATCGAATGTTGGCGGTTGTAATGAAAAATGTGATAATAATACAGTAAAATAGTTACAGTAATCAATATACGTATGCATATTCATGAAATTTGGCTGTGTAAACAAAAGTACAAATTCAATATTCTCAACCGAAATTTTAATAAGAAAATTTTTTAAAATTTTTAAGAAATAATAAAATAAAATTTTTTTATTTAAATAAAACTTTTCTTATTCAAAATTCCTTTAAATGAGAAATAAAATTGAAGTAAATGACGGCTATGCTAGATATTTTCATTAGGAAGACAATATTTTCATAGAAAGTGTAAGAGTTCAATGTTTTTATTAGGTTTAAAATTAGTTTCTTAAAAATCTTAATTGTTCTTGTTATAAACGAACAAGTCCACAAATCCATCATAATTTTAAAGCCATTGGATGAAAAACCCATTGTTATATCATATGGTGTGTCAGAAGATAAAATAAAAAATTATAAATAACAAAACAGATGAGAGATTCTTCTAGTGAAATATTTCAAGATTTGGTACTTTATTCTAAAATTATTATTATTTTTTTTAGCGTATATAAGGCAGTTGTTTGTGTTTTTAAGATTATTATGCAAGAAATATAAAATACAAATGAAAAAAAGGAATTAAAATAAGTAAATTATTAATAAACAAATTTATTATTTTTGTTTTTTGTAATTATTCAATGCAACGATAAAAATTGTGTTTTTAGGAATTTTTTTCTTTTTGGAATATAAGAAATATCTAATAAGTCGACGGGTAGGTTACTGAAGATTTTTGGTATCGATACATCTAATATATTTTTTCCATAGGTGTTTTGAAACTATCTTTTGATCGAAGTCTTGTGTTGACAAATGATTTGTTAGTTTCACAAAGGTTTTGCTTTACACACTGTAGATGTTTAATATTTTCAATTTCGTAGCGATGTTATTATTGCTTCTAATGGTGATGTTGTTGTTGGTTATTTGACCAACATAATAAACATTATTGGAGATATGTTTATTATTGTTAAATAAATAGATTGCAGTTATATTATTTGATACGTTATTGTACATTATATAATAGTTTACGAGACGTTTATTATAGTTTGATTTTACGTTTATTGTAATGATTTGATCTTCCCCATATTTATATATACCATACCTTATATAAGCTTCTGCTAACGAAAAATATGTGTGTTTAGTACATTAAACGTTGTGCAATTACTAAGGTGTTATCGGCTGTATGTATTGGGTGTGTGGTAACCATTTAAAGTTTTCGTCGATATATATACCAAGGTATTTGTAAGACTACCAGTTCAATGATTGTTGTACATTTGTCGATATTAGAAATGTTGGTGTTGGTGGCAGAATCATGAAGACATTCCGAATCATGAAATTATATGGTTACGTTGGTGTGAATAAGGTATCTCGGTTTGATATACATTATCTTTGTTTTAGATGCATTTATTATAATACCACTATCATGACCACTATCAGCATTTAACTATCTTATTGAGTTGCATTATCTATGTTTTTATCTGCTATGATAATAGCCATATCATCAGCATATGTGAATGTTTTGCAGTCTGTAAGCGTACTTATCATTTCATTTGCACATACTAAGTATAAAATAGGTCCAAGTTTTGAGCCCTGAGGTGTACCATTAGGATTTTGACTCGATATGACCTCAGTTCAAGATATTATTTCTCAATATAATAGCTTATTTATATTCTTCACCTTCTGAAAACCGTTCTGATTAGAAATATATGATTTTATACTTCTTTAGAAATCATGTTTTTTAACTACCGGAAATATAGTTAGCGGTCTATAGTTGTTGTAGTCATTTTTTGCTCCATTATTGTGAATTGGTCGTATTAGTGACGTTTTTAGTACCTCTGGTATAATAGCGCTATCAATGCATTTGTTAAAAAAAAATATTATATTTGGTGTTAAAATATAGGCATATAGTTTTAGATCTTTTTGCCTAATTCCATATACTCCTGCTCCTTTGTTGGAATTTTAATTTTTTAGTATACTTATGTACACTTCATTTTCATTCATTGGGATATAAATTGAGCTTTGAATATGTATTTTTCATAAAATAAAGTTTTGATGTTACACTTATGAGGTATTTTTTGCATATCTTCTTTAAAGCTTTTAGCAAAATAAATATTATTTAGTGATTCATTTTTAAAGTAATACGAGTATTATTTCTATTTTCTATAAATTTGTTTCAACAATAGTTTTTTTTTTTTTTTTTTTTGAACAATTTAGTTTTTTTAACAAATAATTTATGATTTTTTTGTATTCAATTTCATATATTTTATTATTTCTATTATTAAAATATTTATTACAAAGTTTATCCCGTTACTCAAAAGGAAATATCTATTAGTGGCACATTTCTTCCCGAACGGAGTTACTAAGTAGATCAGATCAGTAGATCAAAAGATGCTATCTCTAACTATATCAGAATTCGATAGTAAAATCCATACATATCAACTTCCCGGTGTGCCGATGTTTTAATAAAGTAGGTATATATAATAAAATAATAATAATTATTAACATTCAAATTTGTTTCTTAAATAACAAAACTTTAACATCTACAGAACATTTAACATCTATTAGAATATTTGCAAAATTTTCTGCAGTTATTAGTATGTTCGGCGACAATGTATGATTTTTAGAAAGATTATGATGTTCGCATTATAAAAAGTGTAATTAAATAGTTTCACAATATTTTTCAATAATATAATATAAGATTTCTAAATATTACAAAACTACATATATATTTATTTTAATTTTGTATTGAATTTTCTATGTAATTAAAATAAATAAAATATTTTTAGTTAATTTTTTTCTAAAATCGCCAGTTTTCTACATAAAAACAATTAAAGAACAAATGTATTATATTTTTCTAAAGGCAAACACCATATACTTTTTTAAATCATACTTTCTCGCTGAACAAATAGCTGACTACTAAGAATTTTGGAAATATTTGAAACAATATTTATAACAAATGTTCTCTAATATTTCTTTCAAATATTTTTACTTTTATAAAGGGGATAAACGGAATTCCCTTTAAGATTATATGGTCTTTTAACGATTTCCATATTCTATTACAAATTTTAATGATGATGTACCATTTTAAATCCTTATTTAAATCTCATCTTGGCCCTGAAATTTTTTTCAATCATTTTTGTCAATATTTAAGATTTTTAAAACTTAGAAATAAATATCGCTACTTAACCAAAAATTACCACAATCTACTCTATACATTTCAAGCATTACAGCAACAAAACAATTTCTTCAAAATAATACAAAGAACAATATTTGAATTCTTTTCAAAATTTTAAAAAAATTTAATTTAAAATTTTGAAAATCATAATTTTGAAAATTTAGTACATTTTTTTTTTTTCAAATTTAAAATGCAAAAATTCAGCTCTGCTAAAATATTTTTCGGATACTCTAATGCAATTGGTTCCCAAAATTTTGATTGCTGTATATACAAATTTTAATCTTTTACAAAATAGACTTGTAAAATCGAATTTTTAATATATTTTTAATTTTTGTTCTATAGAAAATTATTCTGAAAAGTAGCAACTTGTGCTGCGGACATGTCATATATAAGTCACACTTTTAAAAAATGTTGTTTATGTTATTAAGAATTTCATATAAAACAAAATTTTCTATCCATGTACTGGCCCTCAAATTGTTAATAACATATTTTAATTACATAGAAAATTTAAATGTTTTCCTAAATATATTCGCCTGCCCAGAACTAGTTGAAATATTGATAATTTCTTTTAAATTATGATAAACGGTTACATTATTTTCTTAATTTTCTTTTTATAAGTAAAACTTATGAATTTTTGTTTCACTGTCAGCTTACATAAATAATTTAGTTAATAAGTCCATATTTTTTCATTCTACTCACTTGAAAATTCATATTTTTATTAAGCAAAATTGTATTGTTTCTGCTTGTTATTTTCCCCCATTATGAAATGTAAACAATCGCCAAAATCATGATTTTATGATAAAATTTCGAACCTAACATGTGTTGTTTTTGTAAAGTTTTACACGTTCTACTATTAATCATCTTAGAGTGCCAAATTAGACAGATTATGCAGATTGATAAAAAACAATCTTCCAAATGCTAGCAAAGGAGTTGAAAAATAGTGTTTTCGTTTTTGGATAACTGTAACTGTTATCCAAACAACTTCTAATAGTGATTAAAGAAGTTACGTTCAGAAGATTCAATTCGTATACTAATATATTTTGTTGATGGAAAATTGAGAGAAATCTTCTATTGTACTTCTAAGAGTGGCGAAGAAGTGAGCTATTTCGAAAAACTCTTCACTAAATGCTTGCAGGGGATCCCATCATTTATATGTAAATATATACAAATGCAACCTACCAACACCCTAAAATATTCCCTTAAACAATTTCGCAAGCTAAATCAATCACCCATGTTCTCATACTTATGTCGACAATTAAAGTGTAGAACATAGTTTAATTTTTTATTTTATACAAATTAATTACTAAAAGTAGCTTTAAATTTATTAAATGATCGCTTTACTAGGATATAATTATTTATATGAATTTTTTTTTTTTGTTTTTATTTTATAAAAATTCCTCAAGATAATAAGAAAATTTAGTACATTTTATAACCAAGCTTTGTGACCCCATGTACGATGTGTCTAAATATAAACATCTGAAGTTATTTTCTTACATACACATGTATTTTTTTTTTAAACTTCTTAATCCTATTTTACCTGAAGGTAGATACGATAAAATAAAATATTTCTAAAAAAGAAATATATATATATATATATATATATATATATATATATATATATATATATATATATATGTTGTAGACAACAGATGTCTGCATAAATTACAGATGCTTATAAATGTTTTTTGGTATAGCTTGATTTAGAACTTCAAATGAGAAAAAGCTTTTCTTATGTTTCAATACGTACGACATAATTAACTGTCGTTAGAGGGTTTATGGTAAGTGGTAAAATTTTGACAATTTCCCAGAGATTTTACTCGTAGTTATGTATATGCGAATGTGCTACATAAATATATTCAAAAGAGATTTAGAATGTAAATTTAGATGTAAATATATATTAAGCAAAGTTTTGAAAAGAAAAGACTTTGGATTAAGTTATAAATTAGCCCACGGATATTTATATCTTAACGCCACTGAATTTGAGTCTTTGTCACTAATTGATATTGATTGGTATTGATTTATTTATTTACTTATGTAACTTTCTTTTATTATACCCTTCAATAAAGTTGTAAACATACATACATGCATCCCATACATTACTTTTTGATCGGTCCAGCTGTTTAGAAACTCAATTTATTGTGTGTAGAGTTTCACAATTGTATTTTAAATACTGTTGGCATATAAAATATTTGTTTTTTTTTTCATATATTATATTCATATTATTTGCTTGTTTGCTGTTTAATTTAGCTGTTTTGAAGCTGAGCTTTATCTACCCTGTATAAAGTATATAAAACGCCAACAATAAGTATGACTAGTTATAATAGTTCCATTTATGCTTCTTTTTTTTAAATTTGTTCATGAATTTTAATTTAGTATATGTCCAAACTAGTTGGACACTTAATTTATAATTATCCATTATAATTTTTATATTAATTACTATTTCAATTGATATAAGACATTTATTTTTTTAAGTGTAATTTATTTAAATTGGCAGCACTTTTAGTACAGACTGTAAAAGAAAATGATATTGATTTAAAATTTTTAATGGACCGATAATAACCAATTTCAATAGGATTTTTCCTTGGACTATAGATGACCTATGTACCAAATTTCATTTAATTATTTTTAAAATTGTGACCTGCAGATTGATTAAAATGTTTAAAAAGACGGACGGACATCGTTAAATTGAATCAGGAAGTGATTCTAAGCCGATTACTATACATCAACGTGGATCTTACACCAAAATTTTTTGGGTTATAAACATTAACACAAACGCATGTGCTTCCCTAATATGAAAAGTCTAAAAATTATAAGTGGTATTAATATCTTAAGACGACGTTGTGTGTAGTATCATTAAATTTTCGACTTAACTACTTTAGACTTTAATTTTTATCTCGTTTTTAAGGAAGAATAGTATCAAAATAAAGTGTATTAAAAGCATATCTCAAAACTGTACATTATCTAAGACAAACAATATATTATTTTATATAAGACAAGGTTTTGTTATATTCGGAGATATTAACAAGTTAGAGCTTTATATTCGTCTATGTCGAAGAGTATAAAAATCCTTCTCCATTTTACTAACAAATAAAAAGAAATAATATATAATATCTTCATATTTATACTTAAATATAATATCTTACGTTTTTTCCACAAGTAACTAACAAGTAACTATGCAACAAGGGAAAGTTAATTGATGGCCTGGTTTCAAATATCAGCAGAACCCATTTTTTTAAACATAGTTGACAACAATGTGCATAGCAATGTCGCTTAGATTGTTTTGTATGAGATTCGTGCCTTTTGTTCGAAAAAGTCATCAATATTTGTTCGGAATTGTCGTCTTTGTGTCGTGAAGGACTATGTCCATTATTAAACTTAGCCACGATACAAATGTCCTCCGAAATAGAGCTTAAACACTGAAAAATGCCATAAAAATAAGAATATGTTAGTGAAATTCAGTGCAAAGAAGGCCGGTAGAAGTACCAATCTTTGTAGCAAATTTTATGAATATTGGTCAACAATTGACCATAGCTCCCATATATAAGTGCATAAATCCCGTAAGAATGTTAGTATCAAGTTAATATTCGACACAAATACGTTTTATGTAAGTGAACACAACATCGTGAAATTTAAGAAGAATCGGTCCATAATTGCCATAATTTAAAGTTGATTTACAAAAAGCTATAGCTGACTTAACGCTGACTTAAATTAATTAAAGTTTTATATAGCTAATATTATATAATATTATGAAACACAATAAATATGTCAGTCAGGAAATGAAACATTATTTATTTTTAAATTTAAGAAAAGCAAATAATATCAAAATAACTAACAAATTACGCAAAACTTCTAGATGACGCAAAACTTCTAGAGTAAGTTAAATACACCCAGCAATTAGCTGATATAAATACCAGCATATTTTCAAACAACTCCACAGTATTGCTAGCGTAATTAAAGTAGACATTCAAAACTAAAAAAGAGCGATGAAGTTCTTTACTTTCCTTTTTGGCCTATTGGGCATTATACTTGCCCTAGTGGTTCAGTCGGAACAAGCTGTTTCATATGATTCTGACGCTGATCTTTCTAACGAAATTTATAATGTTGAAGCTCAATTGAATGAAATCGAGACTAAACTTAAAGAAAAAGTGGCCGAATTAAAAGAAAATGAAAAAGCTAAGGCTGCTTTAGAGGAAACCATAGCTGCCCTAGACGATACAGAAGATAAGTTACAAAAAAAAGTATCTGAACTGATAAACAATGTTATTGAATTGAAAAAGAAGAAAATAGGTGATGCTCAGGACTCCGTCTTAGAGATGAATGAAGAGGTGCATAAATTGAAACTTAAGTTAAAATCTGCTCCCAAAGAACAGAAAAAACTAATTAAAGATGCTCTAAAAAAATCGAACGCTGATTTGGGTGCGAAGAAAAATGAGCTAAGAAAAAGGTGTGCTGATTTGGAAACAACAGCTGATGATTTTCTAGTAAATGCTAAAGTTAAATTGACAAAAATCGATACTAAGCTTAAGGAAAGGTTGGCCGAATTAAAAGAAAAGAGTGCAGAATTAAGTGAAAATGCTAAGGCTGCTTTAGAGAAAAAAATAGCTGACCTAAAAGATGCAAAAAATGAGGCACAACAAGAAACAACTAAACTTAGAAGACATGTTTTTGAATCGAAAATCACAAAAATGAATTATGTTAAAAGAGCCACTGATAATTTGAAGAAAAAAATAAATAGATATAAAGGTGACAATAAAAAACAAAAAAAACTAAAGATGCTGAGGCTAATTTGAAGGAAAAAGAAACGGAGCTAAAAGAAGTGGTTGCCGAATTGAAAGAAATAGGTAAAGACATTCTAGAAAATGCCAAAGTTGAATTAGAAAAAATGCGCGCCATGCTAGACGAAAAAGTGGACGAATTGGGGAAGAAGGATGCTGAATTGGATATAAAAGCTAAGGATGCTTTAGAGGAAACTATAGAGATATTATTAGAAAAAATACCAGAGCTGGAAGAATATGTATTTAATGTGGAAGATGAAAGTATTGGTTTGGTAAACATAGACAGAGAAGATATGAGAGATTATATCTTGCATGATCTTACTTACTTAGCTTCATTTGCTTATAAAATTGAATAAATATTTGAATAAATTTTGATTATTTGCAATAACTTTTTAGTTTTTATCTGTTTTTCAAGCAACTTTTGGAAATAAAAGTTAAAGGGCGATTTAAACTCCATAACAAATGGAGAGAAAATAAGCTTTTGTTAACATTTTTTCATTCTTGATACTTGCCTAATGATCTTGATCTAAATTTCGGTGTAAATTCGTTTAAAATATCCTTGAAAATAAGTGAAGTCTGAAGTAAAGTGAAGGCTTTTAGATGTAAAATTAAGAAAAACAAGTTGATGCAAATTTGAAAAACAAAATATCTTATATTGTATGAACGGGAATATGTATGACTTATTAAACCATAGAAGATTGGGGTAATATATGTTTATGTTGATGTTAATAACGTGTAAGTAAATTATTCCAACACTCACTTCAACTTAACATTACTTCCTTATTCGAGATAACGATATCCATTCTTCCGTTTGGCTGGCTGTCTGTCTGGACTGAAATTTTTTAGTATCAAGTGTATCCTTTCGTGGGGCAAAAAGAGGCAAAACATATAAACGAGTTAAAACTCAGAAAATGTTATCTCATTATATGCATATGTTCGCTAAGAGGCCAAAAGAGGCCAAAATAAAATTTTTCTCTTTCAAAGTCGAATAAGTTTTTTCTTAAATTTCTCAAAGAATTATACTGGAAGATTATACTAACTACACGTGTCAACAAAATCGCAAAAAAAGATAATTCTGCAAAATTCTTATTCCTTACACTTGATATAGTGTACAAAGTTAAATGAAATTTTTCCATTAAGGATAAAAAAAAAAGAAAAATATGATCCTCTGTGAAGTTTATAGAATATATAATTTTCTAGGTAATAGGTAAAGCAAATTTTTCACTCATGTTTGATAGACATGAAATAGTGCTACAATAATGTAATGTAAGTCAAGTCACCAACATAGCACCTAAATGTCTTTAAAATTGTAAAAAGCATACACAGAAAAAAATATTTTTTGCAAAGCTATTACCATTATAGAGCTTTTGTAAAATAAAGTGAAAATTAATTCTTATTATCTAAAATTAATAAATTTAATAGATCTTCATCTCTTATAATATTTCCGGGGTTAGTATTATTGTAAAATTGGTTAGTATAATCAACGTGTGTCTCTTTAGAATAAATTTTACTAATTCGACAGATATAATCAATATCGAATGTTGGCGGTTGTAATGAAAAATGTGATAATAATACAGTAAAATAGTTACAGTAATCAATATACGTATGCATATTCATGAAATTTGGCTGTGTAAACAAAAGTACAAATTCAATATTCTCAACCGAAATTTTAATAAGAAAATTTTTTAAAATTTTTAAGAAATAATAAAATAAAATTTTTTTATTTAAATAAAACTTTTCTTATTCAAAATTCCTTTAAATGAGAAATAAAATTGAAGTAAATGACGGCTATGCTAGATATTTTCATTAGGAAGACAATATTTTCATAGAAAGTGTAAGAGTTCAATGTTTTTATTAGGTTTAAAATTAGTTTCTTAAAAATCTTAATTGTTCTTGTTATAAACGAACAAGTCCATAAATCCATCATAATTTTAAAGCCATTGGATGAAAAACCCATTGTTATATCATATGGTGTGTCAGAAGATAAAATAAAAAATTATAAATAACAAAACAGATGAGAGATTCTTCTAGTGAAATATTTCAAGATTTGGTACTTTATTCTAAAATTATTATTATTTTTTTTAGCGTATATAAGGCAGTTGTTTGTGTTTTTAAGATTATTATGCAAGAAATATAAAATACAAATGAAAAAAAGGAATTAAAATAAGTAAATTATTAATAAACAAATTTATTATTTTTGTTTTTTGTAATTATTCAATGCAACGATAAAAATTGTGTTTTTAGGAATTTTTTTCTTTTTGGAATATAAGAAATATCTAATAAGTCGACGGGTAGGTTACTGAAGATTTTTGGTATCGATACATCTAATATATTTTTTCCATAGGTGTTTTGAAACTATCTTTTGATCGAAGTCTTGTGTTGACAAATGATTTGTTAGTTTCACAAAGGTTTTGCTTTACACACTGTAGATGTTTAATATTTTCAATTTCGTAGCGATGTTATTATTGCTTCTAATGGTGATGTTGTTGTTGGTTATTTGACCAACATAATAAACATTATTGGAGATATGTTTATTATTGTTAAATAAATAGATTGCAGTTATATTATTTGATACGTTATTGTACATTATATTATAGTTTACGAGACGTTTATTATAGTTTGATTTTACGTTTATTGTAATGATTTGATCTTCCCCATATTTATATATACCATACCTTATATAAGCTTCTGCTAACGAAAAATATGTGTGTTTAGTACATTAAACGTTGTGCAATTACTAAGGTGTTATCGGCTGTATGTATTGGGTGTGTGGTAACCATTTAAAGTTTTCGTCGATATATATACCAAGGTATTTGTAAGACTACCAGTTCAATGATTGTTGTACATTTGTCGATATTAGAAATGTTGGTGTTGGTGGCAGAATCATGAAGACATTCCGAATCATGAAATTATATGGTTACGTTGGTGTGAATAAGGTATCTCGGTTTGATATACATTATCTTTGTTTTAGATGCATTTATTATAATACCACTATCATGACCACTATCAGCATTTAACTATCTTATTGAGTTGCATTATCTATGTTTTTATCTGCTATGATAATAGCCATATCATCAGCATATGTGAATGTTTTGCAGCCTGTAAGCGTACTTATCATTTCATTTGCACATACTAAGTATAAAATAGGTCCAAGTTTTGAGCCCTGAGGTGTACCATTAGGATTTTGACTCGATATGACCTCAGTTCAAGATATTATTTCTCAATATAATAGCTTATTTATATTCTTCACCTTCTGAAAACCGTTCTGATTAGAAATATATGATTTTATACTTCTTTAGAAATCATGTTTTTTAACTATCGGAAATATAGTTAGCGGTCTATAGTTGTTGTAGTCATTTTTTGCTCCATTATTGTGAATTGGTCGTATTAGTGACGTTTTTAGTACCTCTGGTATAATAGCGCTATCAATGCATTTGTTAAAAAAAAATATTATATTTGGTGTTAAAATATAGGCATATAGTTTTAGATCTTTTTGCCTAATTCCATATACTCCTGCTCCTTTGTTGGAATTTTAATTTTTTAGTATACTTATGTACACTTCATTTTCATTCATTGGGATATAAATTGAGCTTTGAATATGTATTTTTCATAAAATAAAGTTTTGATGTTACACTTATGAGGTATTTTTTGCATATCTTCTTTAAAGCTTTTAGCAAAATAAATATTATTTAGTGATTCATTTTTAAAGTAATACGAGTATTATTTCTATTTTCTATAAATTTGTTTCAACAATAGTTTTTTTTTTTTTTTTGAACAATTTAGTTTTCTTAACAAATAATTTCTGATTTTTTTGTATTCAATTTCATATATTTTATTATTTCTATTATTAAAATATTTATTACAAAGTTTATCCCGTTACTCAAAAGGAAATATCTATTAGTGGCACATTTCTTCCCGAACGGAGTTACTAAGTAGATCAGATCAGTAGATCAAAAGATGCTATCTCTAACTATATCAGAATTCGATAGTAAAATCCATACATATCAACTTCCCGGTGTGCCGATGTTTTAATAAAGTAGGTATATATAATAAAATAATAATAATTATTAACATTCAAATTTGTTTCTTAAATAACAAAACTTTAACATCTACAGAACATTTAACATCTATTAGAATATTTGCAAAATTTTCTGCAGTTATTAGTATGTTCGGCGACAATGTATGATTTTTAGAAAGATTATGATGTTCGCATTATAAAAAGTGTAATTAAATAGTTTCACAATATTTTTCAATAATATAATATAAGATTTCTAAATATTACAAAACTACATATATATTTATTTTAATTTTGTATTGAATTTTCTATGTAATTAAAATAAATAAAATATTTTTAGTTAATTTTTTTCTAAAATCGCCAGTTTTCTACATAAAAACAATTAAAGAACAAATGTATTATATTTTTCTAAAGGCAAACACCATATACTTTTTTAAATCATACTTTCTCGCTGAACAAATAGCTGACTACTAAGAATTTTGGAAATATTTGAAACAATATTTATAACAAATGTTCTCTAATATTTCTTTCAAATATTTTTACTTTTATAAAGGGGATAAACGGAATTCCCTTTAAGATTATATGGTCTTTTAACGATTTCCATATTCTATTACAAATTTTAATGATGATGTACCATTTTAAATCATTATTTAAATCTCATCTTGGCCCTGAAATTTTTTTCAATCATTTTTGTCAATATTTAAGATTTTTAAAACTTAGAAATAAATATCGCTACTTAACCAAAAATTACCACAATCTACTCTATACATTTCAAGCATTACAGCAACAAAACAATTTCTTCAAAATAATACAAAGAACAATATTTGAATTCTTTTCAAAATTTTAAAAAAATTTAATTTAAAATTTTGAAAATCATAAATTCCTTTTCAAATTTAAAATGTAAAAATTCAGCTCTGCTAAAATATTTTTCGGATACTCTAATGCAATTGGTTCCCAAAATTTTGATTGCTGTATATACAAATTTTAATCTTTTACAAAATAGACTTGTAAAATCGAATTTTTAATATATTTTTAATTTTTGTTCTATAGAAAATTATTCTGAAAAGTAGCAACTTGTGCTGCGGACATGTCATATATAAGTCACACTTTTAAAAAATGTTGTTTATGTTATTAAGAATTTCATATAAAACAAAATTTTCTATCCATGTACTGGCCCTCAAATTGTTAATAACATATTTTAATTACATAGAAAATTTAAATGTTTTCCTAAATATATTCGCCTGCCCAGAACTAGTTGAAATATTGATAATTTCTTTTAAATTATGATAAACGGTTACATTATTTTCTTAATTTTCTTTTTATAAGTAAAACTTATGAATTTTTGTTTCACTGTCAGCTTACATAAATAATTTAGTTAATAAGTCCATATTTTTTCATTCTACTCACTTGAAAATTCATATTTTTATTAAGCAAAATTGTATTGTTTCTGCTTGTTATTTTCCCCCATTATGAAATGTAAACAATCGCCAAAATCATGATTTTATGATAAAATTTCGAACCTAACATGTGTTGTTTTTGTAAAGTTTTACACGTTCTACTATTAATCATCTTAGAGTGCCAAATTAGACAGATTATGCAGATTGATAAAAAACAATCTTCCAAATGCTAGCAAAGGAGTTGAAAAATAGTGTTTTCGTTTTTGGATAACTGTAACTGTTATCCAAACAACTTCTAATAGTGATTAAAGAAGTTACGTTCAGAAGATTCAATTCGTATACTAATATATTTTGTTGATGGAAAATTGAGAGAAATCTTCTATTGTACTTCTAAGAGTGGCGAAGAAGTGAGCTATTTCGAAAAACTCTTCACTAAATGCTTGCAGGGGATCCCATCATTTATATGTAAATATATACAAATGCAACCTACCAACACCCTAAAATATTCCCTTAAACAATTTCGCAAGCTAAATCAATCACCCATGTTCTCATACTTATGTCGACAATTAAAGTGTAGAACATAGTTTAATTTTTTATTTTATACAAATTAATTATTAAAAGTAGCTTTAAATTTATTAAATGATCGCTTTACTAGGATATAATTATTTATATGAATTTTTTTTTTTTTTTTTTTTTTGTTTGTTTTTATTTTATAAAAATTCCTCAAGATAATAAGAAAATTTAGTACATTTTATAACCAAGCTTTGTGACCCCATGTACGATGTGTCTAAATATAAACATCTGAAGTTATTTTCTTACATACACATGTATTTTTTTTTAAACTTCTTAATCCTATTTTACCTGAAGGTAGATACGATAAAATAAAATATTTCTAAAAAAGAAATATATATATATATATATATATATATATATATATATATATATATATATGTTGTAGACAACAGATGTCTGCATAAATTACAGATGCTTATAAATGTTTTTTGGTATAGCTTGATTTAGAACTTCAAATGAGAAGAAGCTTTTCTTATGTTTCAATACGTACGACATAATTAACTGTCGTTAGAGGGTTTATGGTAAGTGGTAAAATTTTGACAATTTCCCAGAGATTTTACTCGTAGTTATGTATATGCGAATGTGCTACATAAATATATTCAAAAGAGATTTAGAATGTAAATTTAGATGTAAATATATATTAAGCAAAGTTTTGAAAAGAAAAGACTTTGGATTAAGTTATAAATTAGCCCACGGATATTTATATCTTAACGCCACTGAATTTGAGTCTTTGTCACTAATTCAAAAGGTATTGATTTATTTATTTACTTATGTAACTTTCTTTTATTATACCCTTCAATAAAGTTGTAAACATACATACATGCATCCCATACATTACTTTTTGATCGGTCCAGCTATTTAGAAACTCAATTTATTGTGTGTAGAGTTTCACAATTGTATTTTAAATACTGTTGGCATATAAAATATTTGTTTTTTTTCATATATTATATTCATATTATTTGCTTGTTTGCTGTTTAATTTAGCTGTTTTGAAGCTGAGCTTTATCTACCCTGTATAAAGTATATAAAACGCCAACAATAAGTATGACTAGTTATAATAGTTCCATTTATGCTTCTTTTTTTTAAATTTGTTCATGAATTTTAATTTAGTATATGTCCAAACTAGTTGGACACTTAATTTATAATTATCCATTATAATTTTTATATTAATTACTATTTCAATTGATATAAGACATTTATTTTTTTAAGTGTAATTTATTTAAATTGGCAGCACTTTTAGTACAGACTGTAAAAGAAAATGATATTGATTTAAAATTTTTAATGGACCGATAATAACCAATTTCAATAGGATTTTTCCTTGGACTATAGATGACCTATGTACCAAATTTCATTTAATTATTTTTAAAATTGTGACCTGCAGATTGATTAAAATGTTTAAAAAGACGGACGGACATCGTTAAATTGAATCAGGAAGTGATTCTAAGCCGATTACTATACATCAACGTGGATCTTACACCAAAATTTTTTGGGTTATAAACATTAACACAAACGCATGTGCTTCCCTAATATGAAAAGTCTAAAAATTATAAGTGGTATTAATATCTTAAGACGACGTTGTGTGTAGTATCATTAAATTTTCGACTTAACTACTTTAGACTTTAATTTTTATCTCGTTTTTAAGGAAGAATAGTATCAAAATAAAGTGTATTAAAAGCATATCTCAAAACTGTACATTATCTAAGACAAACAATATATTATTTTATATAAGACAAGGTTTTGTTATATTCGGAGATATTAACAAGTTAGAGCTTTA
This sequence comes from Protocalliphora azurea, assembly GCA_932274085.1. Taxonomy (NCBI): domain Eukaryota; kingdom Metazoa; phylum Arthropoda; class Insecta; order Diptera; family Calliphoridae; genus Protocalliphora; species Protocalliphora azurea. The sequence continues at coordinate 139,302,491 of OW026523.1, read as the reverse complement.
TATTCGTCTATGTCGAAGAGTATAAAAATCCTTCTCCATTTTACTAACAAATAAAAAGAAATAATATATAATATCTTCATATTTATACTTAAATATAATATCTTACGTTTTTTCCACAAGTAACTAACAAGTAACTATGCAACAAGGGAAAGTTAATTGATGGCCTGGTTTCAAATATCAGCAGAACCCATTTTTTTAAACATAGTTGACAACAATGTGCATAGCAATGTCGCTTAGATTGTTTTGTATGAGATTCGTGCCTTTTGTTCGAAAAAGTCATCAATATTTGTTCGGAATTGTCGTCTTTGTGTCGTGAAGGACTATGTCCATTATTAAACTTAGCCACGATACAAATGTCCTCCGAAATAGAGCTTAAACACTGAAAAATGCCATAAAAATAAGAATATGTTAGTGAAATTCAGTGCAAAGAAGGCCGGTAGAAGTACCAATCTTTGTAGCAAATTTTATGAATATTGGTCAACAATTGACCATAGCTCCCATATATAAGTGCATAAATCCCGTAAGAATGTTAGTATCAAGTTAATATTCGACACAAATACGTTTTATGTAAGTGAACACAACATCGTGAAATTTAAGAAGAATCGGTCCATAATTGCCATAATTTAAAGTTGATTTACAAAAAGCTATAGCTGACTTAACGCTGACTTAAATTAATTAAAGTTTTATATAGCTAATATTATATAATATTATGAAACACAATAAATATGTCAGTCAGGAAATGAAACATTATTTATTTTTAAATTTAAGAAAAGCAAATAATATCAAAATAACTAACAAATTACGCAAAACTTCTAGATGACGCAAAACTTCTAGAGTAAGTTAAATACACCCAGCAATTAGCTGATATAAATACCAGCATATTTTCAAACAACTCCACAGTATTGCTAGCGTAATTAAAGTAGACATTCAAAACTAAAAAAGAGCGATGAAGTTCTTTACTTTCCTTTTTGGCCTATTGGGCATTATACTTGCCCTAGTGGTTCAGTCGGAACAAGCTGTTTCATATGATTCTGACGCTGATCTTTCTAACGAAATTTATAATGTTGAAGCTCAATTGAATGAAATCGAGACTAAACTTAAAGAAAAAGTGGCCGAATTAAAAGAAAATGAAAAAGCTAAGGCTGCTTTAGAGGAAACCATAGCTGCCCTAGACGATACAGAAGATAAGTTACAAAAAAAAGTATCTGAACTGATAAACAATGTTATTGAATTGAAAAAGAAGAAAATAGGTGATGCTCAGGACTCCGTCTTAGAGATGAATGAAGAGGTGCATAAATTGAAACTTAAGTTAAAATCTGCTCCCAAAGAACAGAAAAAACTAATTAAAGATGCTCTAAAAAAATCGAACGCTGATTTGGGTGCGAAGAAAAATGAGCTAAGAAAAAGGTGTGCTGATTTGGAAACAACAGCTGATGATTTTCTAGTAAATGCTAAAGTTAAATTGACAAAAATCGATACTAAGCTTAAGGAAAGGTTGGCCGAATTAAAAGAAAAGAGTGCAGAATTAAGTGAAAATGCTAAGGCTGCTTTAGAGAAAAAAATAGCTGACCTAAAAGATGCAAAAAATGAGGCACAACAAGAAACAACTAAACTTAGAAGACATGTTTTTGAATCGAAAATCACAAAAATGAATTATGTTAAAAGAGCCACTGATAATTTGAAGAAAAAAATAAATAGATATAAAGGTGACAATAAAAAACAAAAAAAAACTAAAGATGCTGAGGCTAATTTGAAGGAAAAAGAAACGGAGCTAAAAGAAGTGGTTGCCGAATTGAAAGAAATAGGTAAAGACATTCTAGAAAATGCCAAAGTTGAATTAGAAAAAATGCGCGCCATGCTAGACGAAAAAGTGGACGAATTGGGGAAGAAGGATGCTGAATTGGATATAAAAGCTAAGGATGCTTTAGAGGAAACTATAGAGATATTATTAGAAAAAATACCAGAGCTGGAAGAATATGTATTTAATGTGGAAGATGAAAGTATTGGTTTGGTAAACATAGACAGAGAAGATATGAGAGATTATATCTTGCATGATCTTACTTACTTAGCTTCATTTGCTTATAAAATTGAATAAATATTTGAATAAATTTTGATTATTTGCAATAACTTTTTAGTTTTTATCTGTTTTTCAAGCAACTTTTGGAAATAAAAGTTAAAGGGCGATTTAAACTCCATAACAAATGGAGAGAAAATAAACTTTTGTTAACATTTTTTCATTCTTGATACTTGCCTAATGATCTTGATCTAAATTTCGGTGTAAATTCGTTTAAAATATCCTTGAAAATAAGTGAAGTCTGAAGTAAAGTGAAGGCTTTTAGATGTAAAATTAAGAAAAACAAGTTGATGCAAATTTGAAAAACAAAATATCTTATATTGTATGAACGGGAATATGTATGACTTATTAAACCATAGAAGATTGGGGTAATATATGTTTATGTTGATGTTAATAACGTGTAAGTAAATTATTCCAACACTCACTTCAACTTAACATTACTTCCTTATTCGAGATAACGATATCCATTCTTCCGTTTGGCTGGCTGTCTGTCTGGACTGAAATTTTTTAGTATCAAGTGTATCCTTTCGTGGGGCAAAAAGAGGCAAAACATATAAACGAGTTAAAACTCAGAAAATGTTATCTCATTATATGCATATGTTCGCTAAGAGGCCAAAAGAGGCCAAAATAAAATTTTTCTCTTTCAAAGTCGAATAAGTTTTTTCTTAAATTTCTCAAAGAATTATACTGGAAGATTATACTAACTACACGTGTCAACAAAATCGCAAAAAAAGATAATTCTGCAAAATTCTTATTCCTTACACTTGATATAGTGTACAAAGTTAAATGAAATTTTTCCATTAAGGATAAAAAAAAAAGAAAAATATGATCCTCTGTGAAGTTTATAGAATATATAATTTTCTAGGTAATAGGTAAAGCAAATTTTTCACTCATGTTTGATAGACATGAAATAGTGCTACAATAATGTAATGTAAGTCAAGTCACCAACATAGCACCTAAATGTCTTTAAAATTGTAAAAAGCATACACAGAAAAAAATATTTTTTGCAAAGCTATTACCATTATAGAGCTTTTGTAAAATAAAGTGAAAATTAATTCTTATTATCTAAAATTAATAAATTTAATAGATCTTCATCTCTTATAATATTTCCGGGGTTAGTATTATTGTAAAATTGGTTAGTATAATCAACGTGTGTCTCTTTAGAATAAATTTTACTAATTCGACAGATATAATCAATATCGAATGTTGGCGGTTGTAATGAAAAATGTGATAATAATACAGTAAAATAGTTACAGTAATCAATATACGTATGCATATTCATGAAATTTGGCTGTGTAAACAAAAGTACAAATTCAATATTCTCAACCGAAATTTTAATAAGAAAATTTTTTAAAATTTTTAAGAAATAATAAAATAAAATTTTTTTATTTAAATAAAACTTTTCTTATTCAAAATTCCTTTAAATGAGAAATAAAATTGAAGTAAATGGCAGCTATGCTAGATATTTTCATTAGGAAGACAATATTTTCATAGAAAGTGTAAGAGTTCAATGTTTTTATTAGGTTTAAAATTAGTTTCTTAAAAATCTTAATTGTTCTTGTTATAAACGAACAAGTCCACAAATCCATCATAATTTTAAAGCCATTGGATGAAAAATCCATTGTTATATCATATGGTGTGTCAGAAGATAAAATAAAAAATTATAAATAACAAAACAGATGAGAGATTCTTCTAGTGAAATATTTCACGATTTGGTACTTTATTCTAAAATTATTATTATTTTTTTTAGCGTATATAAGGCAGTTGTTTGTGTTTTTAAGATTATTATGCAAGAAATATAAAATACAAATGAAAAAAAGGAATTAAAATAAGTAAATTATTAATAAACAAATTTATTATTTTTGTTTTTTGTAATTATTCAATGCAACGATAAAAATTGTGTTTTTAGGAATTTTTTTCTTTTTGGAATATAAGAAATATCTAATAAGTCGACGGGTAGGTTACTGAAGATTTTTGGTATCGATACATCTAATATATTTTTTCCATAGGTGTTTTGAAACTATCTTTTGATCGAAGTCTTGTGTTGACAAATGATTTGTTAGTTTCACAAAGGTTTTGCTTTACACACTGTAGATGTTTAATATTTTCAATTTCGTAGCGATGTTATTATTGCTTCTAATGGTGATGTTGTTGTTGGTTATTTGACCAACATAATAAACATTATTGGAGATATGTTTATTATTGTTAAATAAATAGATTGCAGTTATATTATTTGATACGTTATTGTACATTATATTATAGTTTACGAGACGTTTATTATAGTTTGATTTTACGTTTATTGTAATGATTTGATCTTCCCCATATTTATATATACCATACCTTATATAAGCTTCTGCTAACGAAAAATATGTGTGTTTAGTACATTAAACGTTGTGCAATTACTAAGGTGTTATCGGCTGTATGTATTGGGTGTGTGGTAACCATTTAAAGTTTTCGTCGATATATATACCAAGGTATTTGTAAGACTACCAGTTCAATGATTGTTGTACATTTGTCGATATTAGAAATGTTGGTGTTGGTGGCAGAATCATGAAGACATTCCGAATCATGAAATTATATGGTTACGTTGGTGTGAATAAGGTATCTCGGTTTGATATACATTATCTTTGTTTTAGATGCATTTATTATAATACCACTATCATGACCACTATCAGCATTTAACTATCTTATTGAGTTGCATTATCTATGTTTTTATCTGCTATGATAATAGCCATATCATCAGCATATGTGAATGTTTTGCAGCCTGTAAGCGTACTTATCATTTCATTTGCACATACTAAGTATAAAATAGGTCCAAGTTTTGAGCCCTGAGGTGTACCATTAGGATTTTGACTCGATATGACCTCAGTTCAAGATATTATTTCTCAATATAATAGCTTATTTATATTCTTCACCTTCTGAAAACCGTTCTGATTAGAAATATATGATTTTATACTTCTTTAGAAATCATGTTTTTTAACTATCGGAAATATAGTTAGCGGTCTATAGTTGTTGTAGTCATTTTTTGCTCCATTATTGTGAATTGGTCGTATTAGTGACGTTTTTAGTACCTCTGGTATAATAGCGCTATCAATGCATTTGTTAAAAAAAAATATTATATTTGGTGTTAAAATATAGGCATATAGTTTTAGATCTTTTTGCCTAATTCCATATACTCCTGCTCCTTTGTTGGAATTTTAATTTTTTAGTATACTTATGTACACTTCATTTTCATTCATTGGGATATAAATTGAGCTTTGAATATGTATTTTTCATAAAATAAAGTTTTGATGTTACACTTATGAGGTATTTTTTGCATATCTTCTTTAAAGCTTTTAGCAAAATAAATATTATTTAGTGATTCATTTTTAAAGTAATACGAGTATTATTTCTATTTTCTATAAATTTGTTTCAACAATAGTTTTTTTTTTTTTTTGAACAATTTAGTTTTCTTAACAAATAATTTCTGATTTTTTTGTATTCAATTTCATATATTTTATTATTTCTATTATTAAAATATTTATTACAAAGTTTATCCCGTTACTCAAAAGGAAATATCTATTAGTGGCACATTTCTTCCCGAACGGAGTTACTAAGTAGATCAGATCAGTAGATCAAAAGATGCTATCTCTAACTATATCAGAATTCGATAGTAAAATCCATACATATCAACTTCCCGGTGTGCCGATGTTTTAATAAAGTAGGTATATATAATAAAATAATAATAATTATTAACATTCAAATTTGTTTCTTAAATAACAAAACTTTAACATCTACAGAACATTTAACATCTATTAGAATATTTGCAAAATTTTCTGCAGTTATTGGTATGTTCGGCGACAATGTATGATTTTTAGAAAGATTATGATGTTCGCATTATAAAAAGTGTAATTAAATAGTTTCACAATATTTTTCAATAATATAATATAAGATTTCTAAATATTACAAAACTACATATATATTTATTTTAATTTTGTATTGAATTTTCTATGTAATTAAAATAAATAAAATATTTTTAGTTAATTTTTTTCTAAAATCGCCAGTTTTCTACATAAAAACAATTAAAGAACAAATGTATTATATTTTTCTAAAGGCAAACACCATATACTTTTTTAAATCATACTTTCTCGCTGAACAAATAGCTGACTACTAAGAATTTTGGAAATATTTGAAACAATATTTATAACAAATGTTCTCTAATATTTCTTTCAAATATTTTTACTTTTATAAAGGGGATAAACGGAATTCCCTTTAAGATTATATGGTCTTTTAACGATTTCCATATTCTATTACAAATTTTAATGATGATGTACCATTTTAAATCATTATTTAAATCTCATCTTGGCCCTGAAATTTTTTTCAATCATTTTTGTCAATATTTAAGATTTTTAAAACTTAGAAATAAATATCGCTACTTAACCAAAAATTACCACAATCTACTCTATACATTTCAAGCAATACAGCAACAAAACAATTTCTTCAAAATAATACAAAGAACAATATTTGAATTCTTTTCAAAATTTTAAAAAAATTTAATTTAAAATTTTGAAAATCATAAATTCCTTTTCAAATTTAAAATGCAAAAATTCAGCTCTGCTAAAATATTTTTCGGATACTCTAATGCAATTGGTTCCCAAAATTTTGATTGCTGTATATACAAATTTTAATCTTTTACAAAATAGACTTGTAAAATCGAATTTTTAATATATTTTTAATTTTTGTTCTATAGAAAATTATTCTGAAAAGTAGCAACTTGTGCTGCGGACATGTCATATATAAGTCACACTTTTAAAAAATGTTGTTTATGTTATTAAGAATTTCATATAAAACAAAATTTTCTATCCATGTACTGGCCCTCAAATTGTTAATAACATATTTTAATTACATAGAAAATTTAAATGTTTTCCTAAATATATTCGCCTGCCCAGAACTAGTTGAAATATTGATAATTTCTTTTAAATTATGATAAACGGTTACATTATTTTCTTAATTTTCTTTTTATAAGTAAAACTTATGAATTTTTGTTTCACTGTCAGCTTACATAAATAATTTAGTTAATAAGTCCATATTTTTTCATTCTACTCACTTGAAAATTCATATTTTTATTAAGCAAAATTGTATTGTTTCTGCTTGTTATTTTCCCCCATTATGAAATGTAAACAATCGCCAAAATCATGATTTTATGATAAAATTTCGAACCTAACATGTGTTGTTTTTGTAAAGTTTTACACGTTCTACTATTAATCATCTTAGAGTGCCAAATTAGACAGATTATGCAGATTGATAAAAAACAATCTTCCAAATGCTAGCAAAGGAGTTGAAAAATAGTGTTTTCGTTTTTGGATAACTGTAACTGTTATCCAAACAACTTCTAATAGTGATTAAAGAAGTTACGTTCAGAAGATTCAATTCGTATACTAATATATTTTGTTGATGGAAAATTGAGAGAAATCTTCTATTGTACTTCTAAGAGTGGCGAAGAAGTGAGCTATTTCGAAAAACTCTTCACTAAATGCTTGCAGGGGATCCCATCATTTATATGTAAATATATACAAATGCAACCTACCAACACCCTAAAATATTCCCTTAAACAATTTCGCAAGCTAAATCAATCACCCATGTTCTCATACTTATGTCGACAATTAAAGTGTAGAACATAGTTTAATTTTTTATTTTATACAAATTAATTATTAAAAGTAGCTTTAAATTTATTAAATGATCGCTTTACTAGGATATAATTATTTATATGAATTTTTTTTTTTTTTTTTTTTTTTGTTTGTTTTTATTTTATAAAAATTCCTCAAGATAATAAGAAAATTTAGTACATTTTATAACCAAGCTTTGTGACCCCATGTACGATGTGTCTAAATATAAACATCTGAAGTTATTTTCTTACATACACATGTATTTTTTTTTAAACTTCTTAATCCTATTTTACCTGAAGGTAGATACGATAAAATAAAATATTTCTAAAAAAGAAATATATATATATATATATATATATATATATATATATATATATATATATATGTTGTAGACAACAGATGTCTGCATAAATTACAGATGCTTATAAATGTTTTTTGGTATAGCTTGATTTAGAACTTCAAATGAGAAGAAGCTTTTCTTATGTTTCAATACGTACGACATAATTAACTGTCGTTAGAGGGTTTATGGTAAGTGGTAAAATTTTGACAATTTCCCAGAGATTTTACTCGTAGTTATGTATATGCGAATGTGCTACATAAATATATTCAAAAGAGATTTAGAATGTAAATTTAGATGTAAATATATATTAAGCAAAGTTTTGAAAAGAAAAGACTTTGGATTAAGTTATAAATTAGCCCACGGATATTTATATCTTAACGCCACTGAATTTGAGTCTTTGTCACTAATTCAAAAGGTATTGATTTATTTATTTACTTATGTAACTTTCTTTTATTATACCCTTCAATAAAGTTGTAAACATACATACATGCATCCCATACATTACTTTTTGATCGGTCCAGCTATTTAGAAACTCAATTTATTGTGTGTAGAGTTTCACAATTGTATTTTAAATACTGTTGGCATATAAAATATTTGTTTTTTTTTTTCTATATTATATTCATATTATTTGCTTGTTTGCTGTTTAATTTAGCTGTTTTGAAGCTGAGCTTTATCTACCCTGTATAAAGTATATAAAACGCCAACAATAAGTATGACTAGTTATAATAGTTCCATTTATGCTTCTTTTTTTTAAATTTGTTCATGAATTTTAATTTAGTATATGTCCAAACTAGTTGGACACTTAATTTATAATTATCCATTATAATTTTTATATTAATTACTATTTCAATTGATATAAGACATTTATTTTTTTAAGTGTAATTTATTTAAATTGGCAGCACTTTTAGTACAGACTGTAAAAGAAAATGATATTGATTTAAAATTTTTAATGGACCGATAATAACCAATTTCAATAGGATTTTTCCTTGGACTATAGATGACCTATGTACCAAATTTCATTTAATTATTTTTAAAATTGTGACCTGCAGATTGATTAAAATGTTTAAAAAGACGGACGGACATCGTTAAATTGAATCAGGAAGTGATTCTAAGCCGATTACTATACATCAACGTGGATCTTACACCAAAATTTTTTGGGTTATAAACATTAACACAAACGCATGTGCTTCCCTAATATGAAAAGTCTAAAAATTATAAGTGGTATTAATATCTTAAGACGACGTTGTGTGTAGTATCATTAAATTTTCGACTTAACTACTTTAGACTTTAATTTTTATCTCGTTTTTAAGGAAGAATAGTATCAAAATAAAGTGTATTAAAAGCATATCTCAAAACTGTACATTATCTAAGACAAACAATATATTATTTTATATAAGACAAGGTTTTGTTATATTCGGAGATATTAACAAGTTAGAGCTTTATATTCGTCTATGTCGAAGAGTATAAAAATCCTTCTCCATTTTACTAACAAATAAAAAGAAATAATATATAATATCTTCATATTTATACTTAAATATAATATCTTACGTTTTTTCCACAAGTAACTATGCAACAAGGGAAAGTTAATTGATGGCCTGGTTTCAAATATCAGCAGAACCCATTTTTTTAAACATAGTTGACAACAATGTGCATAGCAATGTCGCTTAGATTGTTTTGTATGAGATTCGTGCCTTTTGTTCGAAAAAGTCATCAATATTTGTTCGGAATTGTCGTCTTTGTGTCGTGAAGGACTATGTCCATTATTAAACTTAGCCACGATACAAATGTCCTCCGAAATAGAGCTTAAACACTGAAAAATGCCATAAAAATAAGAATATGTTAGTGAAATTCAGTGCAAAGAAGGCCGGTAGAAGTACCAATCTTTGTAGCAAATTTTATGAATATTGGTCAACAATTGACCATAGCTCCCATATATAAGTGCATAAATCCCGTAAGAATGTTAGTATCAAGTTAATATTCGACACAAATACGTTTTATGTAAGTGAACACAACATCGTGAAATTTAAGAAGAATCGGTCCATAATTGCCATAATTTAAAGTTGATTTACAAAAAGCTATAGCTGACTTAACGCTGACTTAAATTAATTAAAGTTTTATATAGCTAATATTATATAATATTATGAAACACAATAAATATGTCAGTCAGGAAATGAAACATTATTTATTTTTAAATTTAAGAAAAGCAAATAATATCAAAATAACTAACAAATTACGCAAAACTTCTAGATGACGCAAAACTTCTAGAGTAAGTTAAATACACCCAGCAATTAGCTGATATAAATACCAGCATATTTTCAAACAACTCCACAGTATTGCTAGCGTAATTAAAGTAGACATTCAAAACTAAAAAAGAGCGATGAAGTTCTTTACTTTCCTTTTTGGCCTATTGGGCATTATACTTGCCCTAGTGGTTCAGTCGGAACAAGCTGTTTCATATGATTCTGACGCTGATCTTTCTAACGAAATTTATAATGTTGAAGCTCAATTGAATGAAATCGAGACTAAACTTAAAGAAAAAGTGGCCGAATTAAAAGAAAATGAAAAAGCTAAGGCTGCTTTAGAGGAAACCATAGCTGCCCTAGACGATACAGAAGATAAGTTACAAAAAAAAGTATCTGAACTGATAAACAATGTTATTGAATTGAAAAAGAAGAAAATAGGTGATGCTCAGGACTCCGTCTTAGAGATGAATGAAGAGGTGCATAAATTGAAACTTAAGTTAAAATCTGCTCCCAAAGAACAGAAAAAACTAATTAAAGATGCTCTAAAAAAATCCAACGCTGATTTGGGTGCGAAGAAAAATGAGCTAAGAAAAAGGTGTGCTGATTTGGAAACAACAGCTGATGATTTTCTAGTAAATGCTAAAGTTAAATTGACAAAAATCGATACTAAGCTTAAGGAAAGGTTGGCCGAATTAAAAGAAAAGAGTGCAGAATTAAGTGAAAATGCTAAGGCTGCTTTAGAGAAAAAAATAGCTGACCTAAAAGATGCAAAAAATGAGGCACAACAAGAAACAACTAAACTTAGAAGACATGTTTTTGAATCGAAAATCACAAAAATGAATTATGTTAAAAGAGCCACTGATAATTTGAAGAAAAAAATAAATAGATATAAAGGTGACAATAAAAAACAAAAAAAAAACTAAAGATGCTGAGGCTAATTTGAAGGAAAAAGAAACGGAGCTAAAAGAAGTGGTTGCCGAATTGAAAGAAATAGGTAAAGACATTCTAGAAAATGCCAAAGTTGAATTAGAAAAAATGCGCGCCATGCTAGACGAAAAAGTGGACGAATTGGGGAAGAAGGATGCTGAATTGGATATAAAAGCTAAGGATGCTTTAGAGGAAACTATAGAGATATTATTAGAAAAAATACCAGAGCTGGAAGAATATGTATTTAATGTGGAAGATGAAAGTATTGGTTTGGTAAACATAGACAGAGAAGATATGAGAGATTATATCTTGCATGATCTTACTTACTTAGCTTCATTTGCTTATAAAATTGAATAAATATTTGAATAAATTTTGATTATTTGCAATAACTTTTTAGTTTTTATCTGTTTTTCAAGCAACTTTTGGAAATAAAAGTTAAAGGGCGATTTAAACTCCATAACAAATGGAGAGAAAATAAACTTTTGTTAACATTTTTTCATTCTTGATACTTGCCTAATGATCTTGATCTAAATTTCGGTGTAAATTCGTTTAAAATATCCTTGAAAATAAGTGAAGTCTGAAGTAAAGTGAAGGCTTTTAGATGTAAAATTAAGAAAAACAAGTTGATGCAAATTTGAAAAACAAAATATCTTATATTGTATGAACGGGAATATGTATGACTTATTAAACCATAGAAGATTGGGGTAATATATGTTTATGTTGATGTTAATAACGTGTAAGTAAATTATTCCAACACTCACTTCAACTTAACATTACTTCCTTATTCGAGATAACGATATCCATTCTTCCGTTTGGCTGGCTGTCTGTCTGGACTGAAATTTTTTAGTATCAAGTGTATCCTTTCGTGGGGCAAAAAGAGGCAAAACATATAAACGAGTTAAAACTCAGAAAATGTTATCTCATTATATGCATATGTTCGCTAAGAGGCCAAAAGAGGCCAAAATAAAATTTTTCTCTTTCAAAGTCGAATAAGTTTTTTCTTAAATTTCTCAAAGAATTATACTGGAAGATTATACTAACTACACGTGTCAACAAAATCGCAAAAAAAGATAATTCTGCAAAATTCTTATTCCTTACACTTGATATAGTGTACAAAGTTAAATGAAATTTTTCCATTAAGGATAAAAAAAAAAGAAAAATATGATCCTCTGTGAAGTTTATAGAATATATAATTTTCTAGGTAATAGGTAAAGCAAATTTTTCACTCATGTTTGATAGACATGAAATAGTGCTACAATAATGTAATGTAAGTCAAGTCACCAACATAGCACCTAAATGTCTTTAAAATTGTAAAAAGCATACACAGAAAAAAATATTTTTTGCAAAGCTATTACCATTATAGAGCTTTTGTAAAATAAAGTGAAAATTAATTCTTATTATCTAAAATTAATAAATTTAATAGATCTTCATCTCTTATAATATTTCCGGGGTTAGTATTATTGTAAAATTGGTTAGTATAATCAACGTGTGTCTCTTTAGAATAAATTTTACTAATTCGACAGATATAATCAATATCGAATGTTGGCGGTTGTAATGAAAAATGTGATAATAATACAGTAAAATAGTTACAGTAATCAATATACGTATGCATATTCATGAAATTTGGCTGTGTAAACAAAAGTACAAATTCAATATTCTCAACCGAAATTTTAATAAGAAAATTTTTTAAAATTTTTAAGAAATAATAAAATAAAATTTTTTTATTTAAATAAAACTTTTCTTATTCAAAATTCCTTTAAATGAGAAATAAAATTGAAGTAAATGACGGCTATGCTAGATATTTTCATTAGGAAGACAATATTTTCATAGAAAGTGTAAGAGTTCAATGTTTTTATTAGGTTTAAAATTAGTTTCTTAAAAATCTTAATTGTTCTTGTTATAAACGAACAAGTCCACAAATCCATCATAATTTTAAAGCCATTGGATGAAAAACCCATTGTTATATCATATGGTGTGTCAGAAGATAAAATAAAAAATTATAAATAACAAAACAGATGAGAGATTCTTCTAGTGAAATATTTCAAGATTTGGTACTTTATTCTAAAATTATTATTATTTTTTTTAGCGTATATAAGGCAGTTGTTTGTGTTTTTAAGATTATTATGCAAGAAATATAAAATACAAATGAAAAAAAGGAATTAAAATAAGTAAATTATTAATAAACAAATTTATTATTTTTGTTTTTTGTAATTATTCAATGCAACGATAAAAATTGTGTTTTTAGGAATTTTTTTCTTTTTGGAATATAAGAAATATCTAATAAGTCGACGGGTAGGTTACTGAAGATTTTTGGTATCGATACATCTAATATATTTTTTCCATAGGTGTTTCTGTGGCGCTCAATTTTGAAACTATCTTTTGATCGAAGTCTTGTGTTGACAAATGATTTGTTAGTTTCACAAAGGTTTTGCTTTACACACTCTAGATGTTTAATATTTTCAATTTCGTAGCGATGTTATTATTGCTTCTAATGGTGATGTTGTTGTTGGTTATTTGACCAACATAATAAACATTATTGGAGATATGTTTATTATTGTTAAATAAATAGATTGCAGTTATATTATTTGATACGTTATTGTACATTATATTATAGTTTACGAGACGTTTATTATAGTTTGATTTTACGTTTATTGTAATGATTTGATCTTCCCCATATTTATATATACCATACCTTATATAAGCTTCTGCTAACGAAAAATATGTGTGTTTAGTACATTAAACGTTGTGCAATTACTAAGGTGTTATCGGCTGTATGTATTGGGTGTGTGGTAACCATTTAAAGTTTTCGTCGATATATATACCAAGGTATTTGTAAGACTACCAGTTCAATGATTGTTGTACATTTGTCGATATTAGAAATGTTGGTGTTGGTGGCAGAATCATGAAGACATTCCGAATCATGAAATTATATGGTTACGTTGGTGTGAATAAGGTATCTCGGTTTGATATACATTATCTTTGTTTTAGATGCATTTATTATAATACCACTATCATGACCACTATCAGCATTTAACTATCTTATTGAGTTGCATTATCTATGTTTTTATCTGCTATGATAATAGCCATATCATCAGCATATGTGAATGTTTTGCAGTCTGTAAGCGTACTTATCATTTCATTTGCACATACTAAGTATAAAATAGGTCCAAGTTTTGAGCCCTGAGGTGTACCATTAGGATTTTGACTCGATATGACCTCAGTTCAAGATATTATTTCTCAATATAATAGCTTATTTATATTCTTCACCTTCTGAAAACCGTTCTGATTAGAAATATATGATTTTATACTTCTTTAGAAATCATGTTTTTTAACTATCGGAAATATAGTTAGCGGTCTATAGTTGTTGTAGTCATTTTTTGCTCCATTATTGTGAATTGGTCGTATTAGTGACGTTTTTAGTACCTCTGGTATAATAGCGCTATCAATGCATTTGTTAAAAAAAAATATTATATTTGGTGTTAAAATATAGGCATATAGTTTTAGATCTTTTTGCCTAATTCCATATACTCCTGCTCCTTTGTTGGAATTTTAATTTTTTAGTATACTTATGTACACTTCATTTTCATTCATTGGGATATAAATTGAGCTTTGAATATGTATTTTTCATAAAATAAAGTTTTGATGTTACACTTATGAGGTATTTTTTGCATATCTTCTTTAAAGCTTTTAGCAAAATAAATATTATTTAGTGATTCATTTTTAAAGTAATACGAGTATTATTTCTATTTTCTATAAATTTGTTTCAACAATAGTTTTTTTTTTTTTTTTGAACAATTTAGTTTTCTTAACAAATAATTTCTGATTTTTTTGTATTCAATTTCATATATTTTATTATTTCTATTATTAAAATATTTATTACAAAGTTTATCCCGTTACTCAAAAGGAAATATCTATTAGTGGCACATTTCTTCCCGAACGGAGTTACTAAGTAGATCAGATCAGTAGATCAAAAGATGCTATCTCTAACTATATCAGAATTCGATAGTAAAATCCATACATATCAACTTCCCGGTGTGCCGATGTTTTAATAAAGTAGGTATATATAATAAAATAATAATAATTATTAACATTCAAATTTGTTTCTTAAATAACAAAACTTTAACATCTACAGAACATTTAACATCTATTAGAATATTTGCAAAATTTTCTGCAGTTATTGGTATGTTCGGCGACAATGTATGATTTTTAGAAAGATTATGATGTTCGCATTATAAAAAGTGTAATTAAATAGTTTCACAATATTTTTCAATAATATAATATAAGATTTCTAAATATTACAAAACTACATATATATTTATTTTAATTTTGTATTGAATTTTCTATGTAATTAAAATAAATAAAATATTTTTAGTTAATTTTTTTCTAAAATCGCCAGTTTTCTACATAAAAACAATTAAAGAACAAATGTATTATATTTTTCTAAAGGCAAACACCATATACTTTTTTAAATCATACTTTCTCGCTGAACAAATAGCTGACTACTAAGAATTTTGGAAATATTTGAAACAATATTTATAACAAATGTTCTCTAATATTTCTTTCAAATATTTTTACTTTTATAAAGGGGATAAACGGAATTCCCTTTAAGATTATATGGTCTTTTAACGATTTCCATATTCTATTACAAATTTTAATGATGATGTACCATTTTAAATCCTTATTTAAATCTCATCTTGGCCCTGAAATTTTTTTCAATCATTTTTGTCAATATTTAAGATTTTTAAAACTTAGAAATAAATATCGCTACTTAACCAAAAATTACCACAATCTACTCTATACATTTCAAGCATTACAGCAACAAAACAATTTCTTCAAAATAATACAAAGAACAATATTTGAATTCTTTTCAAAATTTTAAAAAAATTTAATTTAAAATTTTGAAAATCATAATTTTGAAAATTTAGTACATTTTTTTTTTTCAAATTTAAAATGCAAAAATTCAGCTCTGCTAAAATATTTTTCGGATACTCTAATGCAATTGGTTCCCAAAATTTTGATTGCTGTATATACAAATTTTAATCTTTTACAAAATAGACTTGTAAAATCGAATTTTTAATATATTTTTAATTTTTGTTCTATAGAAAATTATTCTGAAAAGTAGCAACTTGTGCTGCGGACATGTCATATATAAGTCACACTTTTAAAAAATGTTGTTTATGTTATTAAGAATTTCATATAAAACAAAATTTTCTATCCATGTACTGGCCCTCAAATTGTTAATAACATATTTTAATTACATAGAAAATTTAAATGTTTTCCTAAATATATTCGCCTGCCCAGAACTAGTTGAAATATTGATAATTTCTTTTAAATTATGATAAACGGTTACATTATTTTCTTAATTTTCTTTTTATAAGTAAAACTTATGAATTTTTGTTTCACTGTCAGCTTACATAAATAATTTAGTTAATAAGTCCATATTTTTTCATTCTACTCACTTGAAAATTCATATTTTTATTAAGCAAAATTGTATTGTTTCTGCTTGTTATTTTCCCCCATTATGAAATGTAAACAATCGCCAAAATCATGATTTTATGATAAAATTTCGAACCTAACATGTGTTGTTTTTGTAAAGTTTTACACGTTCTACTATTAATCATCTTAGAGTGCCAAATTAGACAGATTATGCAGATTGATAAAAAACAATCTTCCAAATGCTAGCAAAGGAGTTGAAAAATAGTGTTTTCGTTTTTGGATAACTGTAACTGTTATCCAAACAACTTCTAATAGTGATTAAAGAAGTTACGTTCAGAAGATTCAATTCGTATACTAATATATTTTGTTGATGGAAAATTGAGAGAAATCTTCTATTGTACTTCTAAGAGTGGCGAAGAAGTGAGCTATTCACTAAATGCTTGCAGGGGATCCCATCATTTATATGTAAATATATACAAATGCAACCTACCAACACCCTAAAATATTCCCTTAAACAATTTCGCAAGCTAAATCAATCACCCATGTTCTCATACTTATGTCGACAATTAAAGTGTAGAACATAGTTTAATTTTTTATTTTATACAAATTAATTATTAAAAGTAGCTTTAAATTTATTAAATGATCGCTTTACTAGGATATAATTATTTATATGAATTTTTTTTTTTTGTTTTTATTTTATAAAAATTCCTCAAGATAATAAGAAAATTTAGTACATTTTATAACCAAGCTTTGTGACCCCATGTACGATGTGTCTAAATATAAACATCTGAAGTTATTTTCTTACATACACATGTATTTTTTTTTTAAAGTTCTTAATCCTATTTTACCTGAAGGTAGATACGATAAAATAAAATATTTCTAAAAAAGAAATATATATATATATATATATATATATATATATATATATATATATATATATATATATATATGTTGTAGACAACAGATGTCTGCATAAATTACAGATGCTTATAAATGTTTTTTGGTATAGCTTGATTTAGAACTTCAAATGAGAAAAAGCTTTTCTTATGTTTCAATACGTACGACATAATTAACTGTCGTTAGAGGGTTTATGGTAAGTGGTAAAATTTTGACAATTTCCCAGAGATTTTACTCGTAGTTATGTATATGCGAATGTGCTACATAAATATATGCAAAGGAGATTGAGAAAGCTTCAAGCAATGTAAATATATATTAAGCAAAGTTTTGAAAAGAAAAGACTTTGGATTAAGTTATAAATTAGCCCACGGATATTTATATCTTAACGCCACTGAATTTGAGTCTTTGTCACTAATTCAAAAGGTATTGATTTATTTATTTACTTATGTAACTTTCTTTTATTATACCCTTCAATAAAGTTGTAAACATACATACATGCATCCCATACATTACTTTTTGATCGGTCCAGCTGTTTAGAAACTCAATTTATTGTGTGTAGAGTTTCACAATTGTATTTTAAATACTGTTGGCATATAAAATATTTGTTTTTTTTTTCATATATTATATTCATATTATTTGCTTGTTTGCTGTTTAATTTAGCTGTTTTGAAGCTGAGCTTTATCTACCCTGTATAAAGTATATAAAACGCCAACAATAAGTATGACTAGTTATAATAGTTCCATTTATGTTTCTTTTTTTTCAATTTGTTCATGAATTTTAATTTAGTATATGTCCAAACTAGTTTGACACTTAATTTATATTTATCCATTATAATTTTTATATTAATTACTACTTCAATTAATATAAGACATTTATTTTTTTAAGTGTAATTTATATAAATTGGCAGCACTTTTAGTACACACTGTAAAAGTAAATGATATTGATTGAAAATCGGGTTCCGTTAAAAAGCCGAAATTTATTGGAATAGACTACTTACTAAATATATTATTGCTGTCCTGAAGAAAAAGTCACTTGTTAACCATCTATCGCGAAAATCACTTCATCTAAAATAATTACCGATAAATTTATAATTACTTTAAACTAAAACTTATACTTAAATTAGCCTAAAATTTATACATATCGCAACCTGAAAAGTTGTATACTTATCTTATCCCTGAGCTATTTGTACTTACCACCTGAAATCAACTCTAAAATTGTTAAATATTATATATAGTAGAATTGGAATCAACAGAATACTTATACGTGAGCTTTTTTATGTAGCAACAGTTACCTTATGGTTTCTAACACTAATCTTGTTATTATTTATTTCTCATCCCTAAAATTATAATTACTCCTATATGAGTAATTATAATCAATTTTTTTTTTATAGATCATCTATAAGAAAACCTTCAACAAGATCCCTAAACTTGTTTAGTATATTTAAAATAGATTAAAATCATAACTCTACATCAATAGTTCTTGCAAAACCAGTTAGCTTGAAAATTTTCTCAACACTTTAATTTTTTATGTAGTCATATAATGAAGTGTATTTAAGTATTTTAGGAAATTTAGATCGTTGGTTTGTGAAGCGATTGCATATAAAAACAATATGGGAATGTGGTCAAATAGTATTCTATTTGCGAGTCTCAAGTCGGAAGCCTTAGTTTTGTTATAGTCCGTACTAAGTGTGTCAAACTGCGGCCTCTTGTTAGTACCCGCGCTTATTTTATTATATCTTTTATATTTAGGTTGATTTTTATTTCTTTATATTTTTGGAAAATATTGACTTTTAGAAAAAATAATTTTGATACATATTTTATTTTTATTTTTTTTAAACAATATTTTAGTGGGGCCAACACTTTTATAACTAGAAATTTAAAATATTTTGTTTACAACTTTTTTTTGAGAAGCCATTTTTTAAATAATTTTAAATTTTAAAATAATTTTGCACAATTTTCTTTTAAAATGTTCAAAACCAAAATGAGTATCCCATAAAAAGGGCAATAAATGTTTCAATTCAATACCATTGGTTATGTATTATGTATATCTGAATTTAGTGCTGATGTTATTTAAACAAAAATCCTGTTTTGGTCCTTATGTCATTTCGTTTTATGCACAGCTTCTCATATTGCTGATTTTGCTGACAAGTGACTTAACACCAGTCGTCTGGCTACATGAATATAAAAGTGTATTGGCATACGTATGTATTTATTACGTTCTTGTGTAAGAGAATCAACGAAGGCAGTTTGAATATTTACTTGAAAAGTAAATAATTTTAGAAGCGAACTTTTTCACCTAATTTTTTTTTTTATTAAAGTATTTATAACATTTATCATATGTCAGACTTAATCTACTGTTACGGATATCCTCAAGTCTTTTGTGTACATGTATGTTGTATTGGTATTCCTTCCACAAACAGAAAAAAAGATTTTCTTGTATTAAAAAATTGTTTTGGAAATTCCTCTGGAAATACTTAGTTCTCAAGGAACATTTTTTTAATAATCCCTTCTTTTGAAGTGATTATGTTTTCAACAGCCCTTTTCAGTTTGCCTTTTTATATCTATAAAGTACGTTCAAACTAGCCAAATATTTGACAAAAATGACATCACCACTATATAAAATATTTTCTAATTAGAAACGATTTTTTACTTATCATTAATCATAGCTGACATTTTATTGAATTTTGTTTGACGCTGTTTTCTCTAACAAAACATTTGCAAGATCAAACAACGGCAAGCAATATTTTTATAGAATTAGTGGGCACGCAATTTTGATCAAATATTTGCCAAATGTGAACGTAGCTTAAGTCTATCTCTTTATGTAAGTATTCGTGTGGGTTTAATACAGTTTATGCTCATTTAAAGCTACTTTTTCACCTGTTTTTACTATAATCAGTTTCTAGTAGTTTTTTTGTATCTTTCTTTTTCTTCTTGTCTCATTTTTTATTTTCATCTCATTCGACGTGGGAGTGGGTTCGGAAGTCATGAAAGGAAGCTTAAGTTATTTTTGGTTTTTATATTGTAAGTGTATTTCCAACCAACATCTATATATTTCATTTATTTTTACACTATGAACTCGCCAGTTAAGTGGTGTTAAACTCTGTATAGCTGGCAAAAAAATCAATAATTGCCTTTTTTAAATAGAAACAAGAGAAGTCTGTAAAAAATAATAATAAAAAACAATATAATATTAAAAAGAGAGTTCAATTTGTATTTAAACACGTACGAATTAAAGGCAAAATATTTTTCTACAATTTACTGTTCCTTAATTGCTGCAATTCATTTGCGAAGAGCTTAAATAATTTAAGCTGAATAATTGAAATTAAGAAAAAGTATTGAGATATTTTTTTTTTTTTTTTAATTTTATAAAAGAATAGTAGAGTCAAGGAATTGATAAAGTAATTTAATTATTAATTAATTTATAAAAATTAAATAGAAATATTTGGTAAAAACTAATTAAAATTGTTTAGTTTTATTATAAAATTTGGGCAAATGAAAGGAAAAAGAACATGGCCTTTAATCTCAAAAGACTACATAAGATGCTAAAATTCACTTAAATTTGTTATCTGGACAAGATTTCACTAATTTTGTTTACTTACTTTACTAGTTTAAAGTTGTTTTTAATATTTCTTTTAATAAGACTCCGTTAAGTTTGTATGTCCTTTTAAACGTTTTTAAGTTATTTTTTCTTTTTCCTTTATAGTTGTGATTTTCTAATATCTTTTTTGTTATTAGTAGTTCAGTATTTTAACATTATAGTTTCATATTAATTCATTTAGCTATAAAATGTTCTATGTAAACAAAATATTTTTTGTGGCTTTATAATTTTAGTGACATTTAAACAGCCAATAAAAAAAATATATACATAATAAAAATAAATATTAACATCTACCACTTTTAATTAGAGCAATTACTAAAAAACCACTAAAAATGATACAAAAACATATAATAATAATGATAATAATAATTTTATTTTTAACATATAATTAAATTATTGAAAGCAAAAGAACCACAAACAGTGGGCTGAAAAGAATTTGTTTTTAAACATTCATAGACAATTAAAAATATATTTATCCATTTAAAATTTAATTAAACTCTTAAAAATTTATAAAATATATATTTATGTAACATTTGTCAGAATAATTTATATACTTAACGAATTCTGTTAGTTTTCATTTCAAAATAACTGGAACAGGGGCTTCAAAAGCTTTTGCTTCAGGACAGGAACCACTTGGGACGTTACAGCTTGAGGACGACTCAGCACAATTTTGGAGTAATAAATCAAGCATTTGAAATATAATAATTTTAAGGTATTTCCCAAAATATATTCAGCATTGTTGAAGTAGAAGTAGTTTTTAACTTGATATCAAAAATAATTTTTAAATTAGGCTAAATTTTAAGATGCTAAAGATGGAATTAATTTTCTTAAAAATTTATAGATTCTACATATCAGCTTTAAAATTTTTTGTGTTTTATATTCCACAAATATATTCAAACAGAAATTTTGAAATAACTGTGTACATTTGAGAGTCAGATTTGAAATAATTTTGACATTAAACTTTTTGTAAAATAAAAATTATTTTTCATTAATTTAAGACCAAGTTTTTTTAATAAGACTGCAGATCTAATCTATTATGAATTTAGGAATTTTATTTATTTATTTATTAGCTTCAGTCTGTGGATACAATATTATCTTTACAGACATCAATGATAATTTAATATACATAATTAAATTAATTATTTAAACAAACTGTTTAACAAATTTTTAAATTTAAGACTTGATGTGCTTAAGTCAAATTCATTAGAATATTTATTAAATAATTCCATAGCTTTTATTAAAGGTTCATTCAAAGCCTATGTTGTTCTATGAATATCTATATAAAAGATATAATTATTTTGCCTTAGAGGCCTAGGAGCTGCATACAGTTTTATGGTATGCAGAAAATCAATTAATCCACGAATTATTACATATAGGAAATATACAGAAGAAATTTTACGTCTTGTTTCTAAAAGTTTCATAGAAATCAAGGCGCACTTATCAGGGTATGTAGGAATCGAAATTTGAGGGTTTACAAATGAAATATTTTGAAATGAAAGAGCAAACTTTATAAATTTTACTTTAATTTTTTCAACTGTATTTATATGTAATTGTGTACAAGGGCTCCAGATAAATGAAGCATATTCTAATCTAGATCTCACAAAAGATATAAATAGAACTTTGTTTGTGTGATGATCAAAATTATTAGAATTACGGCATAAAAAGCTTAATATTGAATAAGCTTTAGGTATAATATAATTTAAGCGATTATTAAATGATAATTTTTTATCAAATAATACCCCAAAATCTAAAATTTCATCCACGGATGGTAGAATATTGATGTATTCTATATCTTGATATAACAGTGTTACAACATCTATGATAAATCATAGAAAAACATTTGTTTAAATTAAAAGGTAAACTATTGCGGACTGACCAAGAACTCACCCTATCTAAATCCTTCTGGAGATTAAAAACATACAATAAATAATTAGTCTTTCTGAAACATAGGTCAATGTCATTAATAAATATATTAAATAACAGAGGACCCACAAATAGGAATAAATGGTGTAGAACATACACCATCAAGAGAAACTACGGATTGTCTATCCGACAAGTAATAACAAAACCAAGATAACATTAGGGAATGAACGCCCAATTTATATAATTTTAATAATAAAAGTTCATGTGGTACTCAGTTAAAAGCCTTAGCAAAGTCCGTGTAAATCGCATCAATCTGCTATCGGTCTTCAAAACTATCAATACAATACTTGGTAAAAACAGCCTAATTAATAAAGGTTGATCTTTCATTCATAAATCCATGTTGAGATAAAGAAATATGCCTTTTTACACTGAAGAAAAGCTTATGATAAACAATATGTTCAAGAAATTCGTGGAATACTTTAATTTTTTTATTTACCATCAAAATTTATCGAAATTGGAATTAGTGTGGTTGCAAATTTGATGTACAATATAGTTTCGAAAATTTTTCACTAAATTCAAACCATAAGAAAATTGTCGAAATTGAGTTTTATTTGATTTTTATATTAGATAAATTATTGAGGATTTTCATAGAAATCTGTATTGGATGTAATGAATGAATGATTGTTATAACTCGGTAGTGTATTTGAAATTTAAAATTTTGACAAAAAAAAGTTCCATAATTATAGTGTTTTTAAATTATAAATATCTTCTTTTAATTCCCTGCAATTTTTACTAATAAATTTAAGACATTTTTAACTACATACGAAGAAATAAATTAGTGTATGTACAAACAAAAGATCTTCATGACCCCCTAAAAAATTCGCACGGACTCTTTGTAGATCGCGCAATTTGCACTTAAGAACCATTGTACTACGACTATAATAAAAAATTCTTTTAAATTTAATTTCTTTTTGTTTTATGTTTTGGTCGTGAGCATGATTTACACAAACTGACAGAGTTGGTCCAAAACATTTTTTTAAAATAATTTTATAACTTAGGAACCTTTCGAAATATTTGAAATTTTATAAAATTTTCCAAAAAAAAAAAAAAGAAAAAATTCTAACTTGATTGTAAAACAATGTGATATATAGATAGTCCTTGTAAAACTCTACTCTTACATATCACAGTGGGACAGAATCGAACAATTTTGATAATAAATCTGAAAGTTCTGATCGGCTTGTTGGATTTATATAAAATTTGGCAAGTGGTTAAACATTTTCTATGTCAAAGGTGCTCCGCCCCTGAGAGCATTGTGGAATCCCCCTTCCAAACTAAAAATTGTACGCTTATCTGCTATATGTATTTATAATTTTATGCAAATTTAACCGGCCTATTAAAACTTACAAATTTATTTCCCACTGTACATTAAAGTGCATTGATTTGTATGGAAACAAAAAGTTTTGCAAATTTACCCATATAAAATTAAAGATTGATATGTTTTAAACAAATGAACATATGAACTGGACTATTTTTAAAATACTTCCAAAAATATAGTTTTCGATAAACCGTGTATATAAGTTTTTACCTTTTGTCTTAAAAATCACGACATATGATAGACAAATGATGTTTCATTCTCACGAAATTAAAATTTTAGTAAAATTTTCTATGATTTTATTTTAAATACTATTTTATTACAGCTTGAAAATTTCGATCATTTTCCATCGTAGTTTATTTTAGGGAAATTATTGTCAAGGTCTCATTCAATGCTATTGATGTGTAAACACATTTAAGCCTTTAGTTTTACAAGTAATATTTTGGGATTTCCAGTCTTGATTTGGTTAAGTAAATTTTTATGTCAAATAAATGGTTAGTTAAGAAAATATATGTCGCCAAAAGCATATATTTGTCATAGAAACTATAAATTCGTGTAAAATAGTAACTAAATTTCAAAAATCTTTTTAATTTGATAATTACTACGATTTTAAAGGAACTTATTATATTTATGTTTGATAGATTTTTATATAAATAGATACAAAAAAATAAATAAAATATAAATCTATATTTAAGTATAATAAATACTTCTATGTGACTTATTTGCAAAAATTGCTAATTTAACCTTTTGGGAACAAAATGCATAAAATTGACCCTCTTACTGTTAAAGGTTTAATTACTTGTAATCTTCAATAATATCAGAATGGACCAATCCAATAACACATTATAACGTAATATATATAATCAAAAATATCCGAAATATATAAATTTATGTTTGAATAAAGAAAATATGACAAAAAAAAAAACGTCAGTAAAGTCTTAATATTCCGCGAATAATATTAACTTCAAATTGTAATAATTATTATTACAATTTGTAGTTAATTTCTTTTTAATGAAAATTCTGATAATTATATTATAAGAAATACATATTTTTATAGGTGTTTTGAAAATAGTCCAGCTCACGTAATTTAAACATCCAGATGTAATATTTTGGGTATCATATAAAAACAGAGTAATATTTATTTCTGGAGGGGTAAATTTGCATTTTTTTTTTTTTTTTTTTTTTTTTTGTGAGGCTCTTTACTGGGCATATGTAAAATATCTGTTATAGTGTGTAAATATATTTACGGCAAATAAAATATATGTTATTTTTGGCCTTGTTTTCTATTAGCTTTTTAAACTTGAAATGGTCAATTTGAATTCTAGAAATTAAAACTACTTACTCAACATATTAATTGTCATAAAAATATATCGTTTCGATAAAAATTTATATTAATATGAATTAGAAATTCGAAAAAAAAATCATATTTTTGGTGATTTTTAGAAAAAGGTAATAATTTTTCATTTCTATATTATTATTTTGATTCGGCATATAGTATATTTTTTTCGTAAATGCCTTTAATAAAAAATCGGATAAATTTTTGCTAATTTTAAAGATTTTTTTATTTGTAAAATTCTAAAAAAAAAACAGAAAAGACAAATATTTTAGTTACAGGTTACGTTTAACAATTGGAAAAACAGTTGAAGAAATGTGCCAAGCCCAGTACGCTCGTGCATAAAGAGTTTGTCATCTTTGGGATTATGCCGCAATTTGCTACTATTGTTCTTAAGTAAAAGGCCCATATTATGTGACACTCTTCTTGTTATTTTTATAATTTTATTCTTGTTTAGGTTTCAACAAAACCAAAATGGATAAGACACCACGAATGCTGACGAAGTGTGTAGCGGCACACAAAAATACGGATTCCATTCTGCTGGTGTCTAATTATAGTCCACAAACTCTGCTTTGATACTGCCAAACGGAGACAACAAGGAAATTTACAATTGAACACTTGATTAATTCTGAAATATTGAAAATTTGTATGTCGATATTTTTTTTTTCTGGTAAACATAAAAATTTCGGTGTTATACGGGTATACATTGATACATTTTACTAAAGAAAACACACTTATATCAGGGCTGCCAGTTGATGAGAAAAAAAGGGCTAAATTGGATTTAAAAAAGTTAAAAAAAGGTAAAAGAAATTTGAATTCTGATAATGCTTCTTCTGATCCAATTCTACTTATGTACCTATTTATTGAAAGTCACTTTATTCTTACGAAAAACGGTAAAAATAAAATTGACTTCTTACCTATATTTTGATAATAAAAATTAGTACGTTTGGTATTATTCAAATCTCAAATTTGAAATTAAAAAAACCATACTTAGTAGTTTATAATGAAAATGTGAAATACCTTCAAATTATTAAGGGCCTGATTCAGTATAACAAGAGAATTGTTTAAAAATAAATTTTATATAAAAACTACTCAAAAAAAATTTAATTTTTGTACAAATTTAATATTTAAACAATTTGATACTTTTAATGCATCAAACCATTAATAAGGTTCAATTAATTTATTAAAAAATTTATTTAACAAAAAAATTAAAAGAAAGAATATTTCATAAAAACCGGATTAAAATAAAAATTATTCGAAACCGGTGGGTTTTTTAAAAGGTAAAACCCGTTTAACAGGTTTCCGGTTTCGGTTTTTGAATACATTAATTATTGGCCTTGATAGTGGGGATGGTATATCACCTTGTGGGATCCCACGTATTACATTGTCTATTCTTTTTATTTTTATTTATCTCGCAATTTATTCACCTGTATTCTAGCATATGACTTAAACAGACAATTATGCCACGGTTCAGGTCAAGGTGGCTCAATGAATCTGTAAGATTTTAAATAAAAACATAAATGAAAGCTCCTTCTATTTATAACAATATATATATCCAAATTATCTTTCAATATGATATACATAATCCTGTAGTGCAATTCGAATCGATACGCCTTTCATTTAGGCGTTGTAGTTAAATTTGATTACTTAGTCTGGTATTCACTTCTTTACCATTGTATCGGCAATTCACTCCAAGGTTTTCAACAATAATGATATTAAGTTTATAGTTATATATGCTTTTGGATTTTCAAAACATTTTTTTGCTGCTTTAGGTATGGAGACAACATTTGCTTCCCTCCAGGTTACTGTGGTATACTATCATCTAGCAGATCAACACCTTTCTAAAGAAAGACCAGAAAATTCCATACGAACCTGCTTTCTCCTTTCTCTCTCCGGAGAAAAGTTATTAACTGAATCCTTAATCACTTGTGTTGGTACGATAATGTTTGTACTGGCATTACTTGCAGAAGTTTCCCCTATATTCCTCACTGTTTCTGTTTAAAAGTGCGCCCTCATTAATATTCCTAATAAATTCTCCGCAGTGTCTGCTCTTTTCACTCTATAGTCAAGGAGAGCCTCGAGTGAAGAATAGGTTTTCGATAGGAATTTTTTAATTTTCAAAACGTTGTTACGCTGTTGACCTGTTCACAAAAAAGCTTCCGCTGGCGAAAACGTCTTTCCTTTTATTTTATTTTTTTCTTGGTGGGACATGGAGGTCTTGTTTACGTCACCAACAATAACAGTTCCATCATCTGCTTCTTCTCGGTAAAAGACTTTTCATTTTTTTCGTTACCAGACCAATATTTTTTTCCAATTATTTTAGAGATGACTTCAGTGTTTAATTTGTTGCCCCAATGAAGAAGTGTGTTTTAGTATGGATGAGTCATTGGATTTTTTACAATTGAATCATGTGTTGGTTAAACAACGAAAAGTATTTTTTACATAAAAATTAATTGTAAAGCACGTTTTTTAATTCTCTGATTTTATGGAAAATTTATATTGTATAAAAATTTCAATAGAATATCTCTATCCTACATTTCTTTTGAAAAGTGGTACTTTTGAATATATATATATATATATTAAAAAGTGTTTTTTATGAATAAAAAAATGGTGTATTTTCAATTTTATTTATTTTTTTTTTTTTCAAAAATTGAATTGGTTTTGCAAAGCATTACTTTTTGTAAAAATTGTACCATTTTCAAATACATATTTTATTTATTTATTTGGTGAATTTTTTTTTGCTTCTTTTTTAAATACTTTTGAAAAACACCTATTATTTCCTACTTTTTTTTATCGATTTTAATGTTTTTAAAAACAAAAACTTTCTGGAAACATTTCCACAAAATTAATTTTTGTATTCTTTCAGATAAAACATTTCATTATTTTATAGAATTAATAACTGCTTTCCTACACCAAACCACTGTGTTCAAAGATCCCTTTTAACATGATAAACAACATACCACTCATTTCCAAAACAATGAACTTTGACACTAAATCTTGGTTTTTGTAAATATTTGTTAAATGAACAAAGATAAACACGCAGACGGAGAGACTAAAATACTAAACTCAAATAATACTAATAATACTGGCTGAAAGCCAGCAAAAACATGCAACAGGATAATTATTGTTAAAATAATAGAATCGAGAAAAAAAACTGGAAAAGCAAATACAATTAAAAAAGAAAAAAACTCAAATATTTAGTTTATTTAAGAAACTAACTTATTTAAGAAAGAAAATAAAAAACAAACAAAAGACAACATAAGTTGAAGGAAAAGAAGGGAATCATCCTAACAAGATTTTACACAAAAAATAAGGAAAAAATATTTTTTAGAATAAATAAAATGAAAGAAATTTTCTTCTACCCAATAATGATGCATTCATTAATTTATTTTTTTAATTCTTTCCTTTTTTTTTTTTTTTTTTTGTTTTGTCTCTAGAACCTTTTTATACAAAACTAAACAACAGACAAGAGAATGTCTTGTTGAAATATTTAATAAATATAATTGACATGACATTTTGATGGCTGGTAAAAAAAAATGGAAATTAAAGCTTTAAAATCGTAATTAAATTTTATGTAAAATTTACATAAATTATGTTGAAATACATTTGGCGTAAATATTATTATATATTATTCCTGACTAAGGAAGAAAATTTTGAGAGAATACATGCAGTCTATTAATATCAGTGTCAATTTAAAAGACATTAATGATAATTACTTCATTATATTGTTATTTGCTGGTGGAAAATAGAATAATAGGCAATAGAGAAAAACTGTATAACTTAAGATATGCAAAAATCTTTTTTTTTTCTATTTTTGAATTCTTTGTATCCTATGTTCAATGATGTATTAATTTTTTCTAGCAAGTATTTTAAGAGATATTTATATTTGCAATTAGAATTTTCTATAATGTTGCATGGAAATTTAAAAAACATAAACTGTTTTCCTGTAAATTTAAAAGGAAACTACTTATGCAGTTTTTCCTTGTTGCCACAGAAATATGAAGAATATTTATTTAATTATTTTTTGAAAACTTTTGGGGGGGGGCGGCATTAAATGGTAAAAGAATTAAGTCTATATACTAGTTCAAAGCTGCAGGATGTACCATTATAAATATAAAGGACATTACAAATTGGTAATGATTGCAGATTCAAATACTTGTTATATAAATAAACTTTTACGTTCACAGTAAGACTTTAATAAAAAATAGAACATTAGAATGGTTTTTGTTTTTTCTCATGGATATGTAGAATGTTAATTTTGTTCTAGATTAAAACTAATCTATATGTGTATAAACCACAAACAATAAAGAAAGTAAAATTATTAAAACCTTTTCTTATTTATTTCTCATACCTATTTTCATTGTTGTTATTTCTTTACAAAAACACTATAAAAATTTCAATAATGTTAAAGTTGAGAGTTAGAAATTCTTTTTACTTTGAACTGAGAGTGTTGTATGCGCAAAATTACAAAAAAAAAAGAAAAACAGAAAAATCGCAAAAACGGAAAAATTCTGCAAAATGGTAAAAAATTGCTAAAATTAAAAAACAAGACCAAAATAAAAAACTACCAAAATGGAAAAAACCCAAAATAAAACAATTGGGGAAAAACGTAAAAAAAAAATATTGCCTAAACGAAAGGAAAGTGAAAATAAACAAAATTTCCAAAATGAAAAGTATCACGAAAACGAAAAAGACGCCAAAACGGAAAAAAATTACAAAAAAGTAAGAGACGCCAAAACCAAAAATCGCTAAAATGAGCAAAATCGACAAAATGGAAAAAACTAAAAAAAAATCAAAAAGAAAAATAACGCCAATACAAAAAAACACTCCAAAATGGAAAGAAACCGCCAAAATGAAAAAAATAAACACTAAAATTAATAAATCACTAAAAATAAAAAAACGCTAAAATGAAAAAAGCAAAAATAAAAATATTTTATAAAATGAAAATAAAATCGTTTATTCGAGGAAAAACGCTAAAATTAAAGAACTAAGATCTGAAGGAACGAAATGAAAAAAAAATTAAATAAAAATCACCGAAAGAATCACGGAAATAGTGTTTTTCCATTTTCGAATTTTGTTTTCAGTTTAGAGTTCTGTGCTCTTGGTATGTTTGTCCAATTTTTTTTGGACAAAAATAATATTTCCCCTTTAAAGAAAGAAAAAATTAGTTGAATTATTCAAATACGTAATCAATTTATTGTTTGCATTTAGCCGTTATTTTTCTTTGTTGGTTGTTTTATTTTTTACGAATTTTCACAGTTTTTTTGCAAAAGCAAGGATCTATGACATTTTTAAATTTGGTAAAAAATTATTTTAAAGGTATTTATTTACTTTAAGATTACAATTAGTTAAATATTTGTTTTGTTGCAGTCGTTAAGGTTTCTATCTATTTAATAAAATAATAATTAAATTGTTAATAAACGGGTTAAATTTTGTGGTGGAAAATATTGTATACTAAACGCATTTATTTCAAATCGATAGGGGTAGAGGAGTATCCCGGTTATAACCTAGTATTTAAATAATACTCTTACTGTACCAGAGAGTGATTGACATAATTAAATTTTCTATCTCTTCTAATCTGTCTGATGTATTATGAATTGCTTTTATATATTTTCTTCCACTATTTTCTTTCTAAAATTAACTTTATATGAAATTACTAAAAAATAACTTCAACAAATTCTTTGATATATTCCTCTTCAAATACATATTAAATCTTCATTCCTCAACACATAAATTAGTCAGATTTTAGAAATTATCAGCAGTATTTTGCCTTAAACAAACTAATGTTACAACATTTGGTTTAACGTCATGATTTCATGTTCAAGATAAATTAATAAATGCATATGCATGTCATTGCATACTCCTAAAGGTATGCAGTATATTTTAAACTAAACACTATAAAACGCACATGTGTGTTCAAGGGTGCAAGAAAATTGTTTCTTAAAATAATTATACAAACCACTGAAGAGAAAAAAAAATAGAACGGAAAAGGACTTAATAGAGAAAATTTGCATAAAACAAATGCATACTTTTAGGTTTAAACAATGAAAAAACTTTGCAAATAATATCTATCAAAAATTAGAAAAATAGTTTTATCAAAAGCTAACTAGTAGTTACTTTATATTTTAATACGCTTAAAAACAAAAAAGCAAAATCTTATAATTTTTTTTTTTTTTTTTGGTAAATTTCAGCCACTGTTTTTATATCCAACATCCAAAAAGTTGTGGTATATATTGGGTTTGTCATTCCGTGTGTAACATGTCGAAAAATCGTCTAATACCCCATAAAGTATATATATTCTGGTATTGAAAATGAGCAAAATCGGTTTATAAACAAAAAAGTTATGGACGAAATACAGAGGCCCGTTGAAAATCCAGTTAATACTTTTCCGCCGATATCTCTTACAAACAAGCATGTACGCATGTGCAAGAATGCAAAATTGGACGTAATCGGCCCATCTCCCATTTAAGTTGAAATTTTAAATTAGAGTGGAACAAAAAACTGGAGATTCATCCAGGCCGAATATGACACTCACACTTGCTATTTTTAATTCCCAAAATTAAAAACATCCTCACCCAAAAAGACGGATAGCAACTCGTACAAGTACGTGATTTAAGTCATTATTTACTTACATCTACCAAGTATTACATAGACTTATATGATACAAAAACGTAGAAAATGTTTTCAGAAAGTATAAATAGAAAAATGAAATGTATAAAAAAAAACAAATTTTTAAAAATATTATAATAAATTTACGTGTGAATTGTATAATAAAATTTTCATGTTGTTCATTATTCAACATATTGTATATAAAAGTTGACAGACTTTTAGAAACTTACGTGCAAAAGTATTTTTATTTTTTCGCTTTAGAGAATATTTTGATAACCAAAATGTACTTTCTGTTGAAATACTTAATAATTTTATTGTTGTCTACATGGGTGTATTTTAAATTGTTTTACATGCTGTGCAAGAGTAAATATGTCATAATATGTATACATGAGTATGTGATTATAGCTGTTAGCAAAAGAATAGGAAAATATTTTAAAATAAAGCGGGGGTGGCATTGGAAATATGTATATACCAACAAATTTATGTATAGTATTTAAATAAAGATTCATTTGTTAATGGTAGCAAATAGTTTTGTTTGAGACTTCATATTGTTTAAAAAATTAATATAATTAAAAAAATGCTCTTATCAGCAAAAGGAAATTCTGTTGTATTTCAAAAACAAAACCATCTTTCATTTAAAAACTTCTACACATCATTACCGCCAAAAATGATTGTGAAATACCGGCAAGATACTTATATATAGTAACTATAGCGTGTTGCATTTTAATAGTAGCATATCTGATGGTTGTTTTGGTTTTCTAAAAACACTTTTAAATTAAATTTCGCTTTTTCTCCATAAAAAAGAGTAATAAACTAAACCAACGGTCTAATGTGAATCGTATGTGTGTGTTATTTTATTCATATAGTTTAATTAACAATGTGTGGTTGGTTTAGTTTGCGTTCATCCAAGCGTATGATTAATATTGCATTTATTAAGAACTTGGCAACAGGCATACGGCACCATGCTGTTACTGTTGTTCAGTTGTTGTGTTAATACGTTGGACATTAAATTTATGTAATTGCATTAGGAATTGCTTTAATTTTTGAGAAATTCTAAGAGCTTTTATTTTATTTCTTATTTATATAACACTATGCAACAAATTTTGAATCATAAAATATTATCTCAATGATTCCAAAGCGAAATGAAAGTATACCAATAAATTAAAAAAATATCTGAAAGGTTTTGCAAAGTTACGTCGAATTTCTATTTTATAGGATCTTGAAAATCTAATAATTTGGAGCAATTTTTTGATTATGACGCAGCAAAAAAAGAGCATACTACACATTAGTAAATTCTCTTATCCTAATGAACTTGGTTTCAATTTTGGAGAAACATCAATGTATTTAACGTGTTTGCCATAGGAGGGAAATGATCCAAATTACTGAACAACATTTTATGAAAGGTTGTCTTTTTTTGTGTTAGTTATTCATTAGTGAAATAACAATATTTAACATTTAAAGTAGCTATCAAGGTGATTTTAAAAAAATCAATATGTACTGTTCCATTAAAAAATATATAAAAATAAACTTTTTTAATTCTTGCGAAAATTATATATTTTATATTATATATTATATATTATATATTATATATTATATATTATATATTATATATTATATATTATATATTATATATTATATATTATATATTATATATTATATATTATATATTAGATATTATATATTATATAAATCTTTTATAAAAATTATTTATGTGAAACTTTATTTTGATATTGGCATTTATGTGAGATTTATGCACGTTTAAATATTTTCCGGGAATATGAATTATACGAGAGCTATGCTCAATTATGGACCGATCATTATGAAATTTTAACAAAACTTATGTTGTGTTAAATTTTATCTCGATATTGATATTTATGTGAGATTTATGCAAGTTTAATTGATTTTGGGAAATGGAGTCATGTTCAATTATTGACCTATTATTGTGGAATTATTTTGTATTGATGTTAACATTAATGTGGGATTTATGCGCTCTTAAGTCATTAGGCAGAGGAACCCTTACGAAATATATGAGCAATTATAGACCAATTTTTACAAAATTTGATATAACAATCTATATTTATACAAAACTTTTGTGTGCTAAAATTATCCAGCAAAAAAACTGAAAAAAAGCTGAAAAAGTGATGATATTAACATTGTTCTATCATTGGAAGGAATTACTTAGTGTTGAAAAAGAGCTGCAGAAGTTCATTTTTTAGTTTAATCCATGGTTGTTATTGGTAGGATGTTCTTCTTTTATGTTTTTTGTTCATTGCTTTTGAAGTACTTCTCTTAAAACTATATTTATAATTTTTTTTTTTATAAAAATATGGTTTCAGCTTTTGGTGGCTTTTTAGATTCTTTAATTTTTTATTGGAATTATAAGGGCATTTTTTTCTTTTTCCACTGTATAATTTAAATTTCTTTTACAATCAAAAACTCTTTGGAATTTTAAAATCACTTTATCGTGAATTCGTACTGGATAGACTTTTTGACAATTTTTCAGTTGACTTGTGTTTTCTTACATTTAATACTACCAACTTATATTTTTAAGTATATTTTTGACTACCATGTTATACTACCGACTTATCTTATACTGTGTTATATTATCACTGTCTTATACAATTTAAATAAGCATCATACACAAAGTGCATACTACATCTGATACAACCATCCTAGGACATTGAATACTAATGTCTTCCACTAGCATTTTATACCAACGTCCCAATATATTCTTATATTATCACTTTATATTACTCTCTTATCTACCGGGATATATTATCATCGTATACAAAACTCCTACATTACCATCTTATACTATCATCTCTTACTACCCTGTTATATTGCTATCATATACTACCATTTTCTACAAACTCCTATATTACCGTCTAATAAAAGTTTTCTACTTTCATCTTAAAACTCTACTTTATACGATTATCTAATACTATCCGTCTTATATTATTACCTTATATTGCAATCTTAAAGCCATGCAAAGCTATGGAAGAATATATGCTCACCATAGGTCTGTTTATATTGATTGCTGTTGACGATTTATTCAGACATCTGTCATATTCTTTAATGTTTTTATTGGTATGCCTGGAATGTCGTAAAGGCGGTCTGATAGGATTACATGAAAAATGTTATTCGAATGAGAACAAAGGTTTCAAAAACCTTATATATGCGTAATTGTCGGTGATTTCAACAAAATGCTTAAGACTCCAAGATGAAGCTTTATATCATGTTTCATTTCGTTTACTTGCATTGCATTATTTAAATATTTTTAATAATTTAATAAATAACTCTATAAAAATTCATGCGTTTTTATTGATGGAAAATTTAATTTAATTAACTGTAGAATTCATTAATAAAATTTTTAGCTCATTAAAGACAAAGATTCAATCACAATTCCATTAATTTGATTAAAAAAGTAATCGAAATTAATTATTACGAGTTAGTTAATATCATCATTTTAGTGATTGGAGAAAAATCAATGAAAAATATAATTAATATAAACAATTTCGTAATTGAACTCCATTTTTATTTTTTTTCTGTGTATTTGCTTTATTTAAAATGTGGAGTATTTTTATCGGTAAAAATATGGCATATTTTAAGGCAGTTATCAAAGAAGTCATTATATTACTAAATATAAATTAGAATGTTTCAGATAAAGTTAACTATGTTTGAAAGTAATATGCTTTTAAATGAACCATACGATTTGGATGTCAAATAGCTTTTTATTTTATTATAATTATTATTATTATTATTATTATTATTTAATTATTTAATTATTTAATTATTTAATTATTTAATATAACTTAAGTAGCAACCACTGTTGCCATGAGGTGGGAAAAAAAAGGCAAAATTGAACTCAGAAAAGGATAAATGCCCTAAACAATAAGGCTAATATATGTTTTATTTAGAAACTTATTTATTTCATTATTTATTTATCTTTTTTATTTTTTATCAGTTTTTTATGATAATATAATAAATTTATAAATAAAATACAGAA
Source organism: Protocalliphora azurea (assembly GCA_932274085.1). Lineage (NCBI taxonomy): Eukaryota > Metazoa > Arthropoda > Insecta > Diptera > Calliphoridae > Protocalliphora > Protocalliphora azurea. Next base: position 139,266,149 of record OW026523.1, on the reverse strand, counting down.
TGGCTGCAAAACGATCCAGTAAAAAATCTAATACAAAATTTCCTTATCAATTTAGGTTATACATATTTCGTATAAAAAATTAACCCAATATTCGACACAAATAAGTATTATGTCAGTAGATTGTCATAAAATTTGGTAATACGGTTTGCCAAATTTTATGACAATTGTTCCATAATTTACCATAGCTCCTATATATACCTAATTCTAGGAATCACCCTAAAGTGCATAAAATCATGTAGATGTTAGTATCAGCACATTATCCTGTATTTGTATATTTTATTTTACATTTAGTAGAATTAGTCACGGGTGTAATATAAGTATTCTTCCCGAATTTTTATGCTCGTACACAATGGTGTAGGGTATCACATATATAGGTCTTGACCGACTATATCTCTCTTTTTCGCTTTTTTTTAATTACATTTATAAATATATTCTGTGGTTAATGAAGTTTATTAAAAAATAATTATATATAATAATTATAAACAATAAAATAATCAACAAAAAATAAAAAAACAATATTTAAGAAATATTTGATTTGGCGATTAAAACGATGCTGGCACAAATTTTATTTAAATATAAATAGTCTCGATTTTCTGTAAATGAATCAATACACAAAAATTCTTAAATTGATGATTCTGTAGAAATAAAGTAATAAAAACAAATAAGAAATTATTTTCTACATTGTTGAAGTACTCAAATTTTAGCTTTTTAAGGCAATTTTAAGAATCAAAAAAGGCTAAAAAAATTTGGAAGCTAAAACGAAATTAAAAAATAGATTTAGCCTTAAAAAGGCTAAACTGGCAATACTAGTAGCAACGAAAATATATATTTCTCTAATGTTTGTTTAAAATTAAAAGCAACATTTTGTTAAATTCTCTTCAAAATAGATGTGTTTTTTTCACTACTTGAATCTACTTGAATCTAGTTTCAAGTTTTAAAATACAATTGTGTTAAAAAGAGCAAAAGACTAAACAAAAAAAGAAAACTACTATTTCAAAAGAGTTCTCTACATAGAACTACAGAAACTGGCAACATAAGTTTCAAGTTGTCATATCTCTAACTAACTACAAAAAGAAAGAAAAACTTAAACAACAAAATGTTACAAAAAGCCATAAGGAAAAGTATTAAACAAACACACAAATATAAATATTAAAAGAGAAAGCGAACAAAAAAAATTTTAAAGACAAAATTAAGGCATTAGTTTGACTGTTGTATAGGAGGATGACAAAACACTACAATAAAAAAAAGAATCTCAAGTTTTTTCTCATCGTTAGTAGCTGGGAGAGGAAACCGGAATTACAACCATAAAAATTGTGTGACAACTTAGTAAATTGTAGCAATAGTTTTGAAGTACAAAATGTAACGCATAAATAACTTAGCCACAAAACAAGAAATATGTTGAGTAGAAAAAAAGCCATAAGCAGGACAAAAAAAAAGTTTTATAAATTCGTTTCAAGTGACAAGAGGAATGTAACAAAATGAGAACAAGTATCAAAAATTAAAAAGAAGAAACTAAGAACAAGTAGATAATTAAGAATTAAATAGAAAATAATATTGAAGTTTATAATAAATAAAAAGTACAATACCAAGTACAAAAATACTTTCCTGCTTAAATAATCATTATATGTTTCAATTTATTTATTTTCTTATAATACTCAACAGTTCTAAGAATAAAACAATATGCACTTAATTATTTTAAAATATTTACGCCAACAAACAATTTTTGAAATATAAAGATAACTTCATTCTTTTCTTTTAAAAACTTCAAAGAATTCTTAATTCCTTTTCTACGCTACAATTGTATCTCAAACGAATATAGTCAACAATTCTTATTAAGTTTTGACTAAATCTAGAGTGAAAAACTTAATAATTTTAAATGCAGCAGCCCCATCCTTTATTCTTCTGTTATGTAGAATTTTTTTTTTTTCAAATAGTATTAGAGAAGAGTTGTTAGAATGAATGAGTTTATTTATAGAAATGGTTATGGAATAGAATAATTAATATCTTTTTTATGTTTTGTTCATTTCAAGTTTAGTTTTTCATTTAAGTTTCTTGGAATTTATTTCTCTAAATACTTCATAAGATGTTTATAAATGAGAAAAACATTTACTTAACAATTTCTTCAAGCAGTTTATCATTTGTTTGCGTTTGCTTTTTATTTCTAACCCTATGCGAAATTTATTATTGAGAGTATGTTAGCGTTAAAAAATGAACCCGATTTTCATAAATTAAGCTCAAAATATACTTTTTTATATACCAAATACGGCGCCTATAAAGAAAATTTTACAAGAGACAATAAAAACTACATAAAATCATAAAACTTAATTGTTTTCTTACCTTTTTTTCAGCTTTTAGTATGTTTTATTAAACATTTACTGTATACAAAGTGTCGTCAAAAAAAAAAAAAAAATCCGGATTAGAACATGCAAAATTTTGCCCCTGAAAATAGCTTAAAATGGAATAAGGTCTTATACGCGTATATTTTTGTAAAACAATATTAATAATGAATTTTTACAAATGCTTTATGTTAATAATTTCATTAATGATTTCCTAAAAATTTGGAACAGTATACAGGCATAAATCAGTGTGCCAAATTTCATGAAGATAGGTAGAAAATTGACTATGGCTTTCATATAAGCCCATCTTCCTAAAATCACTTTAAAGTGTATAAGTCCAATATAATTGCTAGCATAGCAATAATATAGTGTAATAGTGCAAAGTTTCATCACAGTCAAATATAATTGCGATATTCCAATCAATACTTGGAATATCACAATTCATAGGACATAGTATTATAGGGCATGAAAAAATGTTAAGAAACTCGATATTCAATTTTTGCGATCGCGTTGAAGTATTTAAAGATTTTTTAAATTCATTCCTATATTGCATACTTTTTATTAAAAACAAGATTATATTATCTCATAACGGCACTATCTTCAATGAAATCATTTTTTCACAAAAAGTGATAAAATTGCATACCTTTTGCAAAAATTCATTATGTTTGTTTTTATAGTTTTTAAACTTTTTATTCGTTAATTATAATTAATGTTTTAGTCAAAATGAACTAATGTTTTAGTTAACATTAATATTAAAATGTTGAAATACATTAATTTAATTAAATTTAATTAATTTTCTGTTATACTTCATAGAGAAATATATACATTTAAAAATTTTTTTCATAAATATTATGAATCAAACATGACTTTTCCCTAAACTTTTTTCATAAAAAATAAAATTTTGTTCATAGATACATAGATTCCTTAATAAATCACAAAAAAAAAAAAAATAATAATAATAATAATAATAATAAAATGGTAAAGTCATGTTGGTTAAAATTTTTCAGTTTTTGTTTAATTCAGAAAATTCATCAGAAGATTCAATCAGCATTATTAAATGCCAGCACAGAAAAAAATTTGTACATAAATATAAAAATTTACATTCACTGATTTCAGTTTAAAATATTTAAGCATAATTTCTTCAACATTAAAACTTTTTTTTATATTTTTTCAAATTAATCAAAAGTTAGGAAGACTAAAAAAAGTTTTTAATGATTTTTAGCAACATTTTAGGAACAGAACAGAAGCGCTTTTTATCAAAATGATGTGCTACAGAATGCGAGCATAATTATGCAAATTTCTAAACATTATTTTTAACAGATTTTCCATGGAATTTTGCCATTTTTAGGCATTTGTTGTTAATATTTTCATGTATAACTATTTTCATTTACTATTTGCAACCAAATATAACAAAACTAAATCAAAGATTTAACAAATTTTTTACAAAATTCCTAAAATTTTCATTATGAACAATTTAAGAACATCTATGAACAAAATTTTATTTTTTATGAAAAAAGTTTGGGAAAAAAGTCATGTTCGATTCATAACATTTGTGAAAAATAATTTCAAATATTTGCATTTCTTTCTCTATATAGTTATAAATTTTAAATATACAAAGAAGAAACTTTAAAATTAATATTTTTTTTTCGATTTCTATGTGGACGTGTGAAATTAGTCAAATCATAGCGACCCCTAAGTATTGTTAGATTTGTCTGAAATTTTCAATATTTATATATATTTTCTTTTTTTTCAGTTGAAACATGGGCAGCCTTATGGCGTTCATGTTTTTAACGTTTTTGCATATAATATACTTATATATTTGTATATAGTGGTCTAGAGGCGCACATATAGTTCAACAAATAGTACAATAAAAATTTAATTTGGATCCAAAGTAAGCATATTGTTACCTATTGAATTCGATATTTAGTTTTGCAAAATTCAAAGTTTAAAAACCTCCCTGAGCAATTTTGAATTGTTTAAATCATTTAAATTTTATTAAAATATATATAATATGTAAGTTTGTTTTTAATCAAAAAATCACAATTTCCTATTGGCCATATAAGAATTTTATATACTAACTACAAATACTAAAATCAGTCATGGTTTCAACGTTACTAATGCTAAAATATGAAATGTTGATTTTACTTAGTCTATGTATGGATGTGTGTACTCGTGTAGTGGTAGCTGCATAGTAGTTATTCCTCCATTAATAGTTGTTTATTTGTGGCTTAAGGACCCATCTGTTATAATTCGCTATACTATTTTCAATTTTTATTATTTTTTTAAACAAGAAAATTAATTGTAAAGTTATTAACGAAGTGTGTGTATGAAGTGTTTTTCTTATTTTCTCTTCTTAGCAATTTCAGTTCATTTATTATTATTTGCGGTTTTTAATTTAGAAAAACTATTAAATATTTATGGCAAGAAAGTAGAAATAGAAATTTTGAAAGTATAAAATTTAACCTTAAAATTTAAAATATATTTGACCAGATGGGGAAAAAGGAAACGGAATTAAAAGGGACAAATTTGAATTTTTTCAAATTCAAATGTAAATATCACTATAAAAAATATAAAGTGTTTTTTAGCAAGATCTTACAAATTTTTACTTTCTTAATGATATTTTTAAAATAAATTAATTATCAAGATTTTATTCAAAATTCTCTTAAGAATTTATTTTTGATGAAATTTCTTGTATTAGCTTTCTTTCATCTTCTTTCATTTTCTTTCATTTCATAAAATGTATTCAAAATGTATTTCTTATAAATAATAAAAATTCTTTAATATCCCATAAAAAATTCTGTTCTTGCCAAATTAATATTTTTATCTTGTCTTCTTTCGACGTTTAACACAATCTGAGGTTTTGCATCAAAAGTCATGTCAGTTTTATAATTTAAATAATTTGGTAAATTTTCTTTCACCACTCTTTTATTTAGCATTTCATTGATTTTTGTGTTTCCTTTTAATATGCGAAATTTCCCCTGCATTTGAGTTCTTTTACTATTTGCCTTTTCTAAAGCTTAATTTCCCTTTAGAAACCGTTGAAGGATAAAGAACAAATTTTAGTTATACATAAAAAATATAGAAGAAAATCACATCAAAATCAAGGAAAACTTTATCAGAAACTGTTGTTGTATTGAAAAGAAGTGAAGAAAAACAAAAACTTATTTGTAAATCAAAGACTTTCAACTAAACAGTAGCTGAAAGAAAACATAGCAATTGTAATAAAGTTTTATCTATCAAAAGGAAACACTACGCACTAAAATAACGGCAGTAAGTATAAATTTTTAATACGAACGTTATAATAACATATTTTGGCGGTATTAAAGCATTTTGCCGAATTCGAAAAATGATTCAAATCCTTTTTCAAAGGAAAATAATAAAATAGTTTTCTTATCACTGTTTACTAAAGTAAAATACAAGAAGCAAAATATTAAAGTTTTTGATAAACTTGAAATATCTTCCCTAGTTTTTTTAATAACAAACTTTAATTAAATTTCTCCAAAACAAAAACTTAAATTTTCTTCAAAAAAATTCAATTTTATTAAAACAATTAAAAACTTGTAAAAGAAATTTGTATTTTCACTATAGAGTAACTAACATTACATAAGCATAAGAAAAAAAAAAAACTTTACTTTTTTTCCCTTAACTTTTAACAATTACTTGCCACCAATAAATAGATTTCCTTTTCTCTATCATCCATTTTGTTTTATTTTATTTTTTCAAAGAAACAATGTTGCTAATTTTATGGTTTCATTTGTCTGGGAATTGTACTCTTCCTGTAGGATTTATTTGACACCATAAAGCATTAATAAAAAACAAAAACTTTTTTAAGTTAGTCTTTAAATATTTCAATTGTGAGATTTCTCTGCTTTTAGTCCTATTTCCTATGCTACTAAGTAATAAAATTCAAGTCTTTTTTCTTCTGTTGCAAAATTATTACAAAAAAAAAAAGAGGAAAAACTATAAATCAAGGTCGAGAAATATGATAAACGGCAATTTTGAGTAGAACATAAATTACTACTATAATTTTCCACATTTCCTTATGATCCAGAAAACATCTACAAAAAATTAAAATTTCTAGACATTTCTAGCTAAAAATCAGGATAATAAAATTAGCATTCTGATTTAAAAAAAAAAAATTTTAAATATTAATACACTTCAGAAATTATTACAAGCCAAAAATAAAAACTTTTTTCAAATACACGCAGAGAAAACATATACCATAATCTAAGAGCAAAATATTTATGATTGGAATATTTGATTACAGCGAAAAATAAAAATGATTATAAGTAATAATTATTATGATTCCACTTAGTCATATTGTATCCGATTTTATGGTTTGTTCTTTAATGTTATGATTATAGTTTACAAATAATTGAACAATCGTATTATATTATTATACCACATTGTTATATTTTGATTCCATTTTACCATATAATAACATATACCTTATACTAACATATAACTATCTAATTTTATCATATTATCATACTAGTCCTTATATTAATAATATTTTATGCATATCTATATATATATATATATATATATATATATATATAAGATATATAAGATAGAATGTTACGAATAAATATAATACTTATCCTTCTTCAATACTTGGTTGTTTATATATATATATATATATATATAAACAACCAAGTATTGAAGAAGGATAAGTATTATATTTATTCGTAACATTCTATCTTAAAGGAATAATAATATTAATATGGTTCAAAAACGGAATATGGTTTAACAACAACAAAAAAACACTGCAAATATTTAACGTTTGTAGAAGTAATAATATGTTCCATATTAACAAAATTTTCTTTCTGGTAAAAATATTTAAAAACATATAATTTTTGCAGTCAATCATATTCAAAATCTTATTGAGTATAAACATTAAATGACAAAATTGAAAAAAAAATCATTGTTACCATGAATGCAGAGTTATTAAAGTTCAATAAAATTAACAATGAGAACATAATATTCTTGTAGTGACAATGCTATAACCATGTTTTTTCTCTGCGTGTGGAATCAAATAATCCACAAGTAAAAGTATTTTATCTTTCAGCCAATTCAGTTGTTAATCATTCAAATATTTAAGTTACACAGAAAAATTTTTGACCTCGAGAGCAAAAAATATATTTTTTTAACTTAGCAAAATATTTGTTTTTGCTCAGCTTTTATTGATTATATTTTAGATTTCCTTTTTTGCTCAAAAAAAAAAAAAACTTGTTTATATCTTATTATAAAAAAAGAAACCGATAGCTTAATTGTTGTGAAAAACTTATTTTAACAAAATTCCTTTTTTATCACAAAAAATTCAATTTTTTAATAAAACTCTAACTTTTCACCAAAAATTACGATATTGAAAAAAATCCGTTGTTTTCACTAAAAATCACATTTTTTCGCCGAAATTCCGATTTTTGTAAAATTTTTTCCTTCATTTTGGAAAAAACTTAAAATTTTCAGTAAACTTTTGCAAATTTTCCATCAAAATTTCGTTAGACACTAAATCAATTTTCACATAAAAATCCCTAAAATCGAATTTTGGTGAAAGAGGTAATATTTAGTGAATATACGAATTGAATTTATAAGGTAAAATCGGAATTTTTGGTAAAAATTCGGTAATGTATAACTTTCTCAAAATACACATGCGTTTTATTTTTTAAGCAAACATAATAAACAAAACTAAAAACTAATCGTTATTAAATGAATAAATAAAAAAATCTATATTTCGAATTTTATATATTTTAAAATTAACTAACGTTATCTTACGAAGCAAAATATCTATTGGATGAAAAAATTAAGTAAAACAAAATAATAAAAAAGTAAAATACATAAAAGTAAATACATAAAATAATTCCATTAAATTGTTGGTGCCTCAAAATGTTAAGAATTTGAACACTTATACCCCAAAATTTTATTTAAAGATATTATCTAAATTTGATAGAAAACCAAATAGTTTTAAGCATTTTTTTCTAAATATTTTTTTCAAATATTTAAAAATATGATTTTTAACCTTTACTAAATCAATAATTTACCGGCTTCATACGTTTAAAATTTTGAACAATGGCTGCAAGCAAAATGACCCAATGCAAAATCGATCAAGCAAGTGCAAAAAAAAAATCGTACGAATTCCCATAATAATTTTTATCATATTTCATATGAAAAATTACCCAATTCTTCATCACGTTTGGGCTATAATTAGTTTTTGATAAGCATTTCTGATTTTTTTTTTTTATTTTTCGCTTTTAAATTTTTACAACATATTTTTTAAATTACAGTAAACTATTCGGAAACAATTTGATTTATCAAAGACAGTATCGAATCCCACCCAGCCCAAAGTTGGAACCATTTTTATTCTAAAGATGTCTGATTATATTTGTCCAGAAACTTTATAATATAGTGTATTCATTTCCATGCTGAACACTGGACGTGGGCAATTTTTCATTTCTTTTGTTTGATTTTTCATTTGGGCTATTTTTCTATATTTGCATTAGTTTTTTTTAGTGGCAATCGAAAAAATACCCAAATTTTCCCAAGTTTAATATTCTAATTTGCATGGACTTTTTGGAATAAAAATTAATAAATTTTATGATAAAATTTCTGAACAAAAACTTTGGCCTGGGTGGTCTCTGGTCTGAATTAAAACGGTATCAGAGACGAAAGGCCTTCGGTCGGATGAATCATCTATATATATATATATATATATATATATATATATATATATATATTTATATGTGATGGCGAAAAATCACCATCACAAAACCTTTATCAAAAAAAATTATAACCCAAAATTTTCATATGAAATATGACCGTAATTTATGTTGGATTTTTTTAAGCGATTTTTCTGTATTTGCTTTGGGGATAAAAATAATAAATAAATGTTAAATTTTATATATTTTTTGTTGTTTATTGCCCGATTTTCTTTAAACTAATGAAAATGCAATATTAGAAAAATACCGCTTTGATCATTTTTGTCCAAATAATAAAAATAAGATTTTGCGTAAATTTCTACCATGAAGATACCTTCCAAATGTTTATAGGGTATTGGGAAGACTTTTTCAACACATCTGTTTTTGAAAAAAAAAACAATCATTTTAAAAGCAAAACGCTTAATTATAATCTTAATGAATAATCGTTTTGAAAGAAATTTCATTTTATAATTTGTCTGTAATTTTTTTCCTTTATTAATAAATTGTTATTTTTAACAAGAAATAATTTTAAAAGTACTAGTTTTTGTACTTTCCAACTTGTAATTAATTATATACATATTTTATTCTCTATTCATTCGAGTAATCGCAGAAAATTAAAATTTTATTCGCAATATATATACATATATATATATATATATATATATATATATATATATATATATATATATATCCTTGATTAACTTCAATGTGGAATAATTCACAACTGTAGTCAAATTAAACCAGAGGTTTGATTAAAAATTTAAGAGTGATTTAAAATCAATTTTTCTCAAATGCAAACGTTTGAGAATGATTTGAGAACAATAGAATTCTCAAAAGAAAAAAAACGACTTTTATCTCCAATTTTGGTGCAGATTTGTATTAAGGTTTGAACTAAACTTCGATATCAGGAAAAAAAAGACATCATTTTTCGAACGTTTAAAATGTGATTACTCTGCGTTTGTTGAATACAATCAACAACTACTGCTTGCTTATACAAAAAATAACAACAACAATATTGCAATGCTTTTTATATATGCAATATATATTTACAACAGATTTGTACATAAACGAATTCTGTAGCTTATGTAAAAGCTTCACAAAGTCCAGAAATAAATTTTTACCGATATTTCAGTTACTAATGAACCGAATTTGTTAACTCTTTCTGAAAAAACATTCATTTCTGTGCAATAAAGAAGTCACTAGCTTGTACAAGGAGTTTAGAAAAGTCGCAAACAAACATGCTTTTAAAGACCTTTTCAGTTGTTTGGCAATATCTTGATCATTAATGGACCGATTTTGCTAACTTTAATTATCGTCTTTCTAAGGAATGTTCTCCAAATTTGAAGTATAAAAGATAGATATCCGAAAACTGGAGCTTTGCACAAACTGATTTCAACAGACATACTGACAGACAGATGGACATTGTTATCTATCAATAAGGATCCAGGATATATATACTTTTTGAGGTCTTAAATGAATATTGCAGAAATTATAAACGAAATGACAAACTTATATATATATATTCTTTACACCTGTGATGAAGGGTACAAAATGAAATATTTACAAAATTAACAATCAAAAATTATACAACAACAATTTTTAATTTCAAAACTATGCTCTTATAATATGTTATAATATGGAACCTGTAGACTTTTCTACATCTACAGATTTATTATATATTTCTATCTACTGACAAAATATTTTAAGACGTCTAACCTTAACACATAATAAATAAATTTAATCAAATTTTGTGCTAGTTACTTTGTCAAAATATTTCCTCTTAATACTCAGCAAAAACTCACATCTAACTTTTATAAAACATTTACTGTTAACTATTGTTTAATACAGTTCAGTTATTAAAACGTTTGTTTAACCTTAGTGAAGACAGCTCTTCAACGTGAACTTTAACCACTAAGATAATTCGTAAATATAAGTCAATTCAAGGAAACTAGCCACATATTATTACATTAATATATTTTCATAAGAAAACCTAAAACTTAGAAAGTAGTAAAAAAAAACACATGTTTAACATAAATAATTATGGTTAAACCAACAAAAAAAAAATATATAGAAAGCTAAATTTTTAGGGATTTTTGTTTTTTTTTTCTTATGAAAAATAAGTTAAATTTTTTTTCGTTGAGGAGAAAAAAAAACAAAAATATCAAGTGACTTGTGGTACTATTATCAAAATAAATTATGGCCACATTTTATGACCACCAAACCCACCAACCTAATCATCATCATTATCGGCTTGAATGCTTTTTAACTATTGTGATTATGGACAAAAATAAAAATAGGAAACCGACAAATAATAGAGAACATAATAGGATTTCAAAAACATAAAACCAAACAAATGATACCCGAAAGATAATAAGTAAAGTAGACAAAAAAAAAGTGTCAACAAATGACACACATTGGTGGAAAAGAAATACTATTTTTATATCTACTTTCAGCAAATGCCAATAAAATTGAAAAGTTGAAAAAGGAAATAGCAAAAGAATGCTAAGAGCATCATAAAACTATTTCCTTTTTGAGAAAATCAACAAATTTTTCAAGAAATTTGTAGAAACATTAACTGAAGGAAATATATGAAAACCCCTTTTAATGCAACAAAGTATTATAATACGTCACTGAGTTTCTTGCAGAGACTTTTGTTATATTTTTATTTTGTTTTCTAGTTCTATAGTAGCAATTTGTTATATTTTATTAAATAAAAATAAATAAATTTATAATTGGCCATTATCAAAAATTTTTTAACCTGGCTGAATCCTAAATTAATCTTTAATAAGTTTTGCGCTAATACCATTTTAAACAAATGGATTGATTACGCTTGACTTGAAAATAATAGCGTGCAGAATTTTAGCACCATAAGTTTCACATTATAATCATGATTGTTGTTCAAAATTAAAAAACTTTGAAAAAGTGCTAAAAACTACTTAACTTTTCCCATTCCTCTACACTTTTTGTTCGCGCGTTTATAGTTTTTGATAAATAGAGCCATAATATATGAAGTAATATTATTGCTCTATGTTCGAAGATTAGTTCTCTTATACAATTCCAACACCAAAAATTTTAACTTGTAGGAAAAAAAATCAAAAATATAAAAAATACACTGGTTCGTTTCAATCACATTTTTCTATTCCTTCAATTTTAAAGAACTTCAACTAACAACGATGTAGACCGTGGACCACAAAACTTTGTAATTTGATTGCTTACTTTTCGAAATTATTCCAAAACTTTTTGATAAGATAGTTACTGAAATCCTTTCGTATCAAGTTGTTATCTTTTCCTCATTTCATCAAGGATTTAGAAAATTGTGTTCCGCTACTACTAACCTTTTGGAGTTCACAAACTCAGTTATAACTTTATTTGATTCCGGTTTACAGATAAACACAATATATACAGATTCCAGTAAAGCTTTCGATAAAGTAAATCACGATCTCTTATTGTTCAAATTGAATAAACTCGGATTTTCTCTTGTTTTCCTTAAATGGATTTCCACATATCTTAAAAATAGATACCAATTTGTATTATTTAGAGAATGTACATCGAAAACCATTCCTCTTTTATCCCATGTTCCGCATGGTAGTCATCTCGGCCCCTAATTATTCCTAATATTTGTAAATGATTTACCAGCTTTCATTCTAGAATATTAATGTATGCCGATGATGTAAAGCTCTTCCATAGCTTTAACTATTCCTATCAATGTTCCTTACTCCAATCAGATCTAGACAATCTTTATGATTGCTGTATGATGAATCTAATGGATCTGAATTTAAGAAAGTGTAAACATATAATATTCTGCGGAAGAAGTCCAGTACTTTGAAGAATGTCAACTTGATCTAGTCGAAAAATTTCTTGATTTGGGTGTGTTGCTTGATTTTAAACTATCCTTTAATTCATACGTTTCGCAAATCGTGAATAAAGCAAAAGGATTTCTAGGTTTCCTCAAGCGCTGGAAAAGAGAGCTTAATGATCCTTACATTTTCAAGCAATTATTCACATCACTCGTAAGACCAATACTTGAATATGCTTCCATGGTCTATGGTCCTCAATATGAAGTTCATGTAAAGAAAATTGAATCGGTCCAGAAACAATTTCTCTTATTTTGTCTTCGTAATCTTCCATGGAATCCTAATATTGATTTATATGAAATATTAATATGAAAGTCGACTACAGCTTATTGATCTCCCCACTCTTAAAAGTAGAAGAAAATATATGAATATTTCATTTGTAATTAATTTAGTAAACAGTTCAATTAATTCTTTCTTCGTAAGATTAAATTCGTAATCCCAAATTGTCCAACTAGAAACTATACTCCTTTTAAAATCAAATATATTAGAACCAATTATGCCAACTGTGATTTCATGAGACGTATATACATTCAATTCAACAGTTTTTATCCATATATTGATTTCCCAGTAAATTCAATCCGCATTAAGAGGAGTATTTTTTGTATTTTAAATAAAAAGACTTTATATTATTGAGTGAATATAGAAAACATTTTTTTTACACAAAGGTACACAAAATACAAATTAAAGGAGGTTTACTAAGTTTTACATTAGTGAATATAATTGCGACCAGAAATCTATTTAAACCTTCCTTTAGAGTAGCACGTAAAAAACAAAGTGTACATAGACTTTTTATACTTTTCTAATTGCATTTATTTTGCGGACACAAAAAAAACTCTTGCAATGATGTTGATAAATAAAAAGTTGTAAATATTAATTATTAACTATAAAATAAATTTTTCGGTAACAAAAATAAGCACTCAAAAATCTTAAAATTTGTAATAAATTCAAAAACGTAATTATTTTTGAGTGCCACTTGATTCCAGTAGAAGCTGTAATATCATCACAGTACAGATATATATTTTTACTGATTTCAATTTGCGACTTAAGAGTGCCTCGACGATTTATGAAATATTAAAAACAGCGCGATCTCAGGTCACGCATGCTTTCTATGCAATTTTTTTTTTTTGCTGAAATCAATTTTTTGCTTACCTAAACTTAACCTATGTACTTATTATTTATTTATTAGTGTGTTATAAAATGGTTGCAAATTGATATTTTATTACGCCATAGTGATTTTGAATTGTAGGTTTGAAACCTCTTTAGATCGCGTTATACTCTGGCTTTATTGACATTATGCTGTGAATATTCCTTCTTACATCCTTCACTATGATGTTTCTATTGAGGGCACATTAATGAAATATATCTCAACCACTGCACAATTATCAGGCCTATCAACCTCCATATTTAATTTTGCAATGTTAGAAATGGTGACAATTTTCCAATCAAAAAACTGCACAAATTTAAATTTTTGGAAAACTTGGTCCCACCGCTTGTCAACAATATAATTTAACACCGGTCAACAACACACTAACTGAACATATGTTGGCCTATTTCTACAAGCATTTGTAGCTAACTTTAGAAGCATTGAACACATACATATATTATTATTCGCGATAAAATGAATCAAAAGAAAGAAAAAAACTTGTTGTATTCAAACACTTTTTCTGGATTTTTTAATTTTGGTTGTCAGTACCATATTTATTGCAAACTTAATCGCATTAACAGCTAATTAAAAAATTGGAACTAAAAAAATATATGAGGTTTAAGTTTGGTTTCTTAAAGGTAAATGAAAAAAGAGAATTCCCCATATTTTCTATGTTCTTTTTCAGTATTGCTGAAGCTTTAGATTAGATTTCTTGACTATTCTTTATTACTTTTTTTCCTGCTAACAATGATAACATTGTCATTATTGTTATAAGCAAATTGAAATGTTTCATCTTATTCATATTTACAAATAAAAGGAAATGATGAAGAATTCATTAAAAAAAAAGAGGAGAAAATAAAAAATAGTAATAGGAATTGGACATAAAAAAGACTTACTGACTTCTCAAGGTACTTGAATGTAATAGCAAATCTTACAGATTATTTCACAAATAATATAAGATAATTACCTGCAAAGAAAAAGAGGAAAAATAAAGGAAATATTACATTTTGCAATAAAAACAAGAAGTATAAAAAGAAATAAATGCAAAAATAGCAAAGTTTTTATATAATAAAACATTAATCTAAAGTTAAGCAAACAATTGAATAGTTAAACAAGTTTTTATTAACTTTTTTATTATTATATTTTTTTTTTATTTTGTCAAAAATTAAAATTCGTATTAGAAATTAAAAACCATCACTACGTATTATTGATATTTAATTCATTGCTTATAAGCAATTGTTTCACAATGGGGCTCATCGCAAAAATTTTGGTAATAAATCTAATCAGATCGTATTGAAATCTACAGGAGAGTTGTAGAGAAGAACCTAAGCTTTCCGGAGAAATATCTTGTATTTTCCTTGAAAATGAAAAAGTTTCAAAAAATCTTAACCTATAAAACAAGTCCAATTTGAAAGATTTTTCTATTTCTGTGAATTGCCTGGCGAGATAAAGCAAAATATGTGCTTACTCACCTAAGGTATCCTTTACAGTAAAAAAGATATTTACGCTTGAATTTGGAATTATTAATTGTTTGCCTAGACTTTATTTCATTTTTCGGGAATAAGTCCCGAGATATATGAGTGAAACATGTTTTTAAAATATTCCATAATTTCTAATATATTTCGAAATAATATGCTAAAACAAATCTTGGACTATCTAAGTTCGTCTAGCGATGAAAAATGTTCAAGTTCAGGACTCTGACGTTGAAATGTAAAATGTAGTACATTTATTTCACTTTTTTCTCAAAAATGCTATATTTCAGAAGACAAGGCCCCAGAAGTGATTAATAAAGAAACTTTAAATTATTTAGATTTGCAACCTACTTGCAAGATTGTTGAAAAATGGTGAATTTTTGAAAAAAAAATCATATTTATCAAACTATAAAAATGCCAGGAGAGATTTTTTAAATTTATTTATGCAGTTTAATTATAAAATATATTTAGATTGATTTGGCACTTAGGATTTCCGATTTTACGAAAAAAGTACTTTTTCATAAGACTTTTTTTAATTGCACAAAAGGACATATTCGTATTAAATATTTACTTTTATTTTGAATGTATTATATAAACTAAATAACAATCGTTCATTGCTCAAAAAATTTAAATGGCTTTAACGACCAATTTTTGGAGATTTTTAAAAATTGAAATCGGACTTGATTTTTAGGTTTCCATTTTTTGAAACTTTTTCATAATCGTGATGGTCAAATTTGACACCCTGTAGCATATCTCTTATTATCACAAAATAACTAAAAGGTAATTTTTCTAAAAGCTTGTGTCCTCTTCTATTCCTCCTCTACTCTTTTTTAAGAGATTGATATTTATTACCAATATTATGGGACGTATGATTAATATTTAATTTCTTAATTCTAAAATAATCATACGTTCACGGTTAACTGACTCAAACGAATTTAATATTTTTTGTATATATATATAATACTTCAAATCAGAGACCAAAAAGTAATTATTATTTTTGTTTTATTTATTTTATCGAAGCTATTGTGTAATAAATTTTTATTTCTGTTTTTTTTTTTTATATTTCTCAGAAACAACAATTATTTCTGATTTTTATTTTTTGAATTAAAATAAGAATTATTGATAATTTTTTTAAATAAAAATCAAGTTGTGATTTTTATTCTCACTCATAAAGAATAAAAATCAGTCTTTGAGTTTTATTTTTTTAAACAAGAAATAAAAATCGTAAAATGATTTTTAATTTTTTGCGACATAAAATAAAAGTCTTTTGCATTTATCTATATTATTGTAGTTTATAAATATACAATATCCATGTGTTATTTAACAGGTGTATATGATTATTTATTTGTTAACGATGAATAAAAGGTTTAAACTTTGAAATGAGTGGTGGTGGTTTTCCGAGCATCTTCTAATTAGTACTGCGAAATAAACAAATGTTCGATTTTACTATGTTCTTATGGAAAATTGTAATGATGTTTTTACTGCTAGTTAGAGAATTCGCAAAATTTCATTTAGAAAGAGATTTTCAAGCAGTATCTGAAGATTTATTGCAAACAAGTAAAATAATTCTAAAATTATAGTTCAAAAGAAAGATATCCAGGACATTTTTAACTTAGAATAAAATCTTTCGCTTCATTTTAACTTCCATGTGATCTATGCACAAATACTTATTTATTTTAAAATATTCATTAGATTTACCTAAACACATTAAATGCCAAATCTTATCAAGATATCACAGAAACTATGTAGCTATGTCGAAGTTGATTAAAACACCTCACCTACACATTAATAAAACATACATTTCCTATACATTTTAATACAAATTTGAACCCATGATATTTATATTGTTTAAAAACAAAAATAAAAATATTAAAATATTTCTTTTTTTTATTTGAAAACATAAAATTTATTTTTATTTTCATTTACATTTTAAAACTCAGAAACTGATTTTTATTTAGAAAAATCAAAAGTAATTTTTATTTTTGTATGATAAAATAAAAACTGAAACAAAGTTTAATAGTCTGGTAACCTCGTAAACTTTCGGCTGTGAAAATTCTTGGGTTGCGATTTCATAAACTTTTTCAATTAAAAACACCATCTATAATTACCTTTTCTGATTATTTAATTAGAGAATATTAAAGTTCATTAAATTGGATTTGCAATTAAGTCTTGATTAAATTTTTTTTTGAACAACAACAATAATGAAATATATACCTTAAGACTTATTTTTGCATGAATTTGTTTTTGTATATTCATTGACATACATTTGGTATAGTTCTATTTGTCAAATAAAACAACTGTCAGACAAAGCATCTCCGTTTTATATTTTCCTTAATATTACCACTCCGTTTTCCATTATTAAGATCAATAAAGTTTGAGATGGACTGTATGAGTAAAAACTGCAGTATTACCGTAGAAGAACGTATGGTTTCCTATTCGTTGTGTTTGGGAAATTACCACTTCAAATTTAGTGGCCTCAAAGCTCGTGATGCTGATGAATTATCTGACAATGCCAAAAACTTACAGTGGACTTGTCCAAATTGCAGAGTAATTTTTTCAAAAGCTATAAAGCTGAGTTCGATGGAATTAAAAAAAGACATTTCTTCTCTACAAGGGAAACTAACTAAATATGGTGAACTTTTTTCTAAATTCACAAATTTAGATAGTTTTGCTGCTTCCCGAAACCAAAAGTCATCATAAAAATACAGGAGTTATTACTACTAATAATGATTCTATTCCATTACCAACTGCAAATACAAGTAGTTGTCTTACTGCTGTTGTAACTTCTAATTCAGATAATTTTATTTATTATAATATAATTCCGTCAGAGTCGACTTCTGATCGAAATGCAAAAAGCTAATTGAATTAAATAACCCGTTAAATATTAAGATCTGTCCAAAAAATGATTACAACTTCTCAGCTATCTCCATCGCATACCAAAATGTTAGAGGTATGAATACAAAGTCAAAATCCCTTTATTTGGAGAGTTTTGATATTGAGCATAATATCATTGTACTCACTGAAACGTGGCTCCGAAATAAATCTGTTAAAGAAATTCATAATTCTGAAATAATGTGCACTAAATTTCAAATCTATAGACGTGATAGAGTGGGTAAAAAAGGTGGGGGAGTTTTGTTCTTTGTCTCAACTCTTTTTCCTTCAGAAGAAATAATTCTTAACAATGATCAAAATA
The DNA here is from genome assembly GCA_932274085.1 of Protocalliphora azurea. NCBI lineage: Eukaryota > Metazoa > Arthropoda > Insecta > Diptera > Calliphoridae > Protocalliphora > Protocalliphora azurea. The sequence continues at coordinate 139,247,455 of OW026523.1, read as the reverse complement.
TTGAATTTATCGCCGTATGCGTTAAAGCCAAATTAGGAAAAATTTGTATAACTTGCTCTTATATTCCTCCTTCATTCAAATTTATGAACAACATGCAAACGCGATGAAATTTGTAGCTAATCAATCCAAACCTGGAGGCTCCATAATTGTTCTTGGTGACTTAAATATTCCAAATATTAAATGGTGCGAAACTCCTGATTCATGCTTTTTAAGCCCATCAATAAAATCGGAAACGTAAATTGAATTAATGGATGCTATTGCTGATTTAGGACTATTCCAAATAAACAACATAGTAAACAAGCTTGGCAAATTATTTGATCATGTATTTGTTGATCAACCTGAAGAATTTAATATTCTTCGCCTTAATCCATTATTAACAATTGAAAAGACTTATCACCCCACTTTTGAAATAAGCGTATACGTCGAAACAAAGATATCATTACAATCCAATGTAAATGATGAGATGGTTCTTGATTTTAGCAAAGCTGAATATTCCAAATTAAGTCACCTACTTTGTTCTGAAAACTGGTTACAATAAAGTATGCCCTCGTAATACTGACAACATTTTGAATAAATTCTATGATGGCTTATTTAAAAAATTTGCACATGGACCGCCTTGAAATACAAAGCAGCTCAATGGCTTGAAAATTTGAAAAACAAACATTATGGAAAATATAAAAAATCCGGTGTATCTATTAATTTTATGAGATCAGTTTACAATTCGGAAAATATTAAATGTTACAATAATTATCTTTTTAGGGTTAAAAATAATCCAAAATATTTTTAATAGTTCGTAAATTCTAAGCGTCGAGTCCGAGATAAAGAATCCTCAAACGATGCAGATATTTGCAATATGTTTTCTGCTTTCTTCTCATCTGCCTACTCTGATAAAGATTTACATCAACTTTCCAATTATAATTATCCAATTCCTGCTGCAACCTTAATAAATTGTCCAACATTAGGTAAATCAATGGTACTGAGAGCTGTACAGAATCTAAAATATTCTGATAAATGTAGACCTGACGGTGTTCCAAGCTGAATTCTTATAAAATGTTTACATTCTCTTATATCTCCAATAATGTAATTATTCCACATATCAATATTTAGTGGTTACTTTCTTGAAGTTTGGAGGAAAACTAACATTATACCTTTGCTTAAAATCCGGAAGTAGATCCAACATTTCCAATTATAGATGTATTGCTAAATTAAGTGTTATTCCGAAACTTTTCGAAAAGATAGTTACTGAAATCCTTTCGCATTAAGTCGTATGTTATCTTTCGCCATTTCAGTATGGATTTAGAAAATTGAGTTCCACTACTACTAACCTTTTGGACTTTATTTGATTCCGGTTTACAGATAAACACAATATACACAAATTTCAATAAAGCTTTCGATAAAGTAAATTACGGTCTTCTATTGTTCAAATTGGATAAACTTGAATTTTCTACCGTTTTCCTTAAATAGATTTCCACATATCTTAAAAATACATACCAATTTGTATTATTTAGAGAATGTACATTGAAAACCATTCCTGTTTTATCTGGTGTTCCACGAGGTAGTCATCTCGGCCCCTTATTATTCCTAATACTATCCCTAACAATGTTCCTTACTCCAATCAGATCTTGACAATCTTTATGATTGGTGTATGATGAATCTAATGAATCTGAATTTAAGAAAGTATAAACACATGATGTTGTACAGAAGTACTCCAGTACTCTGTAGATACACAATAAATTAATATCAACTTGATCTAGTCGAAGAATTTCTTAATTTGCGTGTGTTCCCTATTGTAAACTATCCTTTAATTCTCATGTTTCGCAAATTTTTAATAAGGCAAAAGGAGTTCTAGGTTTCCTCAAGCTCTGGGGAAGAGAGTTTAATGATCCTTACGTTTCCAAGTAATTATTCATATCTCTTGTAAGACCAATCCTGGAATATGCTTCCGTGATATGGTATCCTCAATATAATAAGAAATATATAAAGAAAATTGAATCGGTCCAGAAACAATTTTTCCTATTTTGTCTTCGTAAACTTCTATGGAATCCTAATATTAATTTACCACCATATGAGAGTCGATCATAGCTTATTGATCTCCCTACTCTTGAAAGTAGGAGAAAATATATGAATATTTCATTTATAATAAATTTAGTAAACGGTTTAATTAATTATGAGTTCTTGATCGAAATCGTAATCCCAAATTGTCCAACTAGAAATTATATTCCTTTAAAAATAAAATATTTTCGAACCAATTATGTCAACTTTGATCCCATGAGACGTATATGCAATCATTTCAACAGTTTTTATCCATATATTGATTTCTCATTAAATTCAATCCGCATTAAGAGGAGTATTTTTAACTTAGTTAAATAATAAGTTTTTGTTATTGAATGATTATGAAAATATTTTATTGTAAATAGCTTTAAGAATAATATATATGCCAGCCCATAAGAAATTGTAATTTCGTTGGCTATTAAATAAATAAATAAATAAATAAATTTTTCAAACAATAATATAAAATTCAAAAGCAACAATTAAAATTCGATTTATGTTTTCAAACTTATAACACTTATGGCCTCTGCTGATAATCATTCAGAAATACTTTCTTTTTAATTTTTGTAAAATTTAAACCCTATGGAGCGTATGAGTGATAATTAATTTTATAATTCCATAATCACCCCCCATTCAAGTCAATTCAAATTAACTTAAAATTTTTATTATAAAAATTATTTTCTTTTTTTTTTATAATTTGATAAATTTTCCATTTAAGTTTTTTTTTATGATAACCTATAATTATCATGTTTTTATACTAAAAGCCTGTAATTAATTTATTAAAATCATGAAAGATGACACTATATTTGCATTACCACACATAGCGTGACCTGTCTTAATTGTATTAGTTTTACTAAAACGAAATTGTCTATTTAGCAGACATATTAAATTCATAATATCATTGGCAACTTTAAAGATTCTAATTAATAAAATAGTTTAAAAAGAACACTATCTTCGAAACTGTAATAAATTTTTAAATTAAATATTTTTCAGTATATGTTACATATTTATTATTTTACATATTTTTCAGAATCTGTTTAAATAAACTAGCACTGATTTTAATGATTATCCAAAGAAATAGTTTTTTTATTAAATTCCAATTATTAATATAACTTTACTTTCAAAGAAAAAATATTCTAGAAAAAAAGGTAAAACTAAAACACAAAACACCTTGCACTAGTTTTCTTATTGTTATCTACAAGAAAAACCAATTTTACTAAAGCACAAAAAAGTCATTAAAAACGCCCCATTAAAAACTAAGAAACAAAAAAAGATCTATAAAAGGTTAAAATCATGAGACTATAAAGCAAGTGCCTTTATAAGACAACTAGGAAATAACTATTAAACTTGAAAATTAATTTAAAAGTAGTTTCAAGTAAATTTGAAATAATTTTCTATTGACAAAAATGACACCCTTAGCATCGCACTAAACACAAATAAATTCGATATTAAAAGTACTTGGAAATTTTGTAGGAATTACATCCAAAATAAAAATAAAAGGTGTTCTCTACAATCTTTGTGAAAGATTTAAAAAAATATCTGAAGCATAAAAAACAAATTTTCAGCTAGATATACGGTCGTCTTTAGATTTGATTATTATATTTGCGGCAATAGAATATGGGTAGAAAAAACATCAGTTTTGAAAAAAGAAACATATTATTTTTGTTTTATAATTATAAATTTATAAATCTTTACAACATCCAAAATTTAATAAAATTTGGTGAAAAAAAAAAAACATTACTTCTAACATAACAAAAGATTTACTCAGTGGGAAGTTTTTTTCATTTATTGATCATAAGTCTGTAAATTCTTATTCTTTAATAACAAATTTAAAAAATGTTTGTACCAATGATCTTAAGAATATTAGTTAGTAGTAGCTAATGCAAATTACTCTATTTGGCAAAATCTCTTTGAATTTTAAATTTAATGTTATTTGATTACATAAGTTTAAATTATACCAAAAATTTAAAGCATTTGGTTTAGAGAATTAGTATAAATATTTTAATTGATTTAGTCCACAATAATATAACACTATTTGTCTAAATCCATATTTAGACAATATAAATTCTTTGTTTTTTATTTTGTTTTAATAACCAAATCTGAATTGAATTAAAATGTAAATTTATATCCAAGTAAAAATGGAAGAAGTTAATTAACTTAATAATTCTATTATTATTATGCCAATAGTGAAGTATAGATGGCGATAATAATTAATGTTATATTGTAAATGAATTGGTAATATTTAGTACTTACGGTTTCATTCCAAACGGGTTCGGCTTTTTGCAAACCGAAGACGGTTTAAAGAACTATACTTTTTTTATTGAACTTACTTATCCCTTAGCAACAAAGCAAACAGGTCGCAATTTGAATTTTTTACTAAAAACCTAACTTATCCTAAACCCTTAAAACAACCTTATTGTACTTACCCAAATATATATATATACATAAATTAAGTGAAATAAAAAATTGGATTTAAAAATTAAATACCCCACCAGTGTGTTTACTTGTGCCTACGTTGGAAAACCCCACATACAAAAGGTGATTTTAAACAAATTTAATTAGCTCTATCTTTTGGTAAAGAAATACTAATTTCTCTTTCATTTATTTTTACCAAAAAATCATGCAATTATAATCACTAATATGAGTGATTATAATTCCAATCTTAACCAAAGATCTTAAGCAAAGACCCCACCATTTTTGAAACCCTGCAGCTCTCCATCCAACAAAAATAAGATTGGCTACAAATTCTGTGCGGTTCTTAAACACAGAAATACACTATTTATTTGCGGACTAAAGGTTATTTTTCTGGATTGACAGCCGTACAGACATTAAATGGACCACCATGCAATTTTATAATGATCTTTGGTAAATAGCATATTATTATCACAAATTGCCATTGTAATGTATTATTTCCATTTTAAGATATAAACGAAAAGTTTTGATTTAATTTTAATTAAAAAAAAATGCTAAATAATAAATCAGAAATTAATTGGGTAATCATAACAAAAATTTACAGAGCTACACTGGTGCTTATTCCTATAAACGCATTTAAAATTTTTGTTTTTCTTTGAGGTGTATTCGTTTCTCTTAACCAAAACTAATGTTGCTACAATAACTCGCTTTTATGTAAGAAATATTAATTTCTTGCTTTTGTTGTTTTCATTAGCAATCACATAATATTGGTAATCATTTCAGTGGAATATTCCTATAAAAGTAGTCGAGAAATTTTTTTTTAAGAAGCTATTGCAAAAAAGAAAAAATCTTAAAAAATTTTAACATCTTCAGTTGTTTGTCTAAGGTAAGTTTCTGATAGCAACATCTCTGTTTACTGGAAATATTTTTGTTTTAATTGGGAAATTTCATCAGTTTAAAGAATGCCTAAAGGAATTTTTCTTACAGATCAGAAATAAATTCGAATTAAATTTCTTTTATAATCAGGGCTATTCTAGCAGAGAAATTTGATGAAAAATTAACCGTTCGGAAGGAGTTATTCGAGATTTTCATTAAAAAAGGGACAGAAATGCGGAAACCAAAAAAAGGTAATCAAAAATTAACCAAAAAAAATAAATTATTAAAATAAAAACAGAATCCACCCACAATAAATTAAATACTACATAATCAAAAAAATAAACTTCCTGTCACCTCCAAACATGTTCCACACATTTTGCGAACAGATGGTAATATGTAAGCCAATGTTAAAACAGCACCAAAAGGAAAATCGTTAAAAATTTGCACGGAAATATATGAAATGGACAGATGAGTGGAATAAAGTAATGTTTTTTGATGAAAAAAATTCATATTCTTGCTATTGGCATGATTTTAGGTCGAACGAAATTCGTATGTCGATACGCAATTTCGGTGGAGGCAGTATTATGATTTGTGCAGCCTTTTCTGCTGCAATAAAATCAAAAATATGTTTTGTGCCAACTAAAATGAATAGTGCAATTTATAATGAACCATTGGAAGATGCTCTTCTCTCATTTATGGATGAAGATTGCATATTCCAACAGGATAACGCTGCAATTCATGTCTGGAACCAATCCAAATCGCGGTATAATAAACACAATATTACACTATTGGACTGGCTATTGCAGTCCGGATATAAATCCAATAGAAAATTGTGGGAGTACATGGCCCGTAAAGTTGACACAAGAAATACACAGAATGAAATCATAATGACAATAACGGAGTTAAAACTAAAAATTAAACAAGCCAGGGAAGAATTTGACAGTGCTTTTCTTCAAAAATTAGTCGAGTCAATGCCAGACACATTATTAAAAATGCTAAATTGGTTCAGTGCGTATATAGTTTAATGCAATTTTTATGACATTAAACTACTCAAATTACAATTAAAAAAATTTAATGTACATTTTAATTTTTTTGTTATTAATTTTTAGTGAAATCAATAAATAATTTATAAAATTAATTTGTAGCCCCTTAATTATTTTTTAGTCCCATTTTCGGTAAGTTTATTTAAAAAAATGATGTGCTTTTATAGGAATATGTACTACTTTATATATAAACCATTATTAAACAATCAAGATTTATCTACAAATTTTTATGAATTAACACTTTTAATCAATATTGTACTACATAGTAAAAGACGTGCCATTTTATTGAAAAAAAAAAACAAAAATAATAAAAATTATATTATTTATATGTATTGACAAAAGGGAATATCCAAGAAATAAATTATGTAAACATCACAAACATGACTTCTTAATTAGTGAATACTTACTATAATACTACAACTTTCAATGACAAACCTATATTTAATTCAAAATATTTTTTTTTATGTTTTTTTTTTTTTTTTTCTCTCTGGAATAATATATGCATGTATATTTCCTTCTTTTTTATTAATTTAAACTTTAAATCACAATTACTTCTACACACTCTAACTAAACTAAAACAGACCAACAAATTTTACATTGTTCTTTCTTCATATATAACGCCAAAAAGTATATATTTCTAAAGAAATGTATTTCAATCCACAATTTCTTGAGAAGTATAAAATTTAAAGATGTATTAAGACCTTCCGAAGAAAAGCTGTCGGCAGGTCTTCTATAATATTAAATAAATTATTTTTTTGTATTTATATAAATTAACAATTTTTTTTATTTAAATTATTGCAAAGAGTTTAAAACTTAAAATAAATAGTATTAAAAATGATATCTGAACTTTACAAAAATTTATGTTTTCATAGAAATTGTGGATTTCTTTAAAATTATTTAACTCTCCTGAAAGAAAATTACGTTTAATTGTTAATTTACTCTGTCAAAAGTACACAGATATAATATAAACAACTCAGTTTTTAGTAAATAATAAAAACTATAAATAAAAAATAAAATTACCTTAAGGTACTTAAGGTGAAATATTTGAGCAAAATGACGTGACCACTATAGACAACAATTCCTAATTTCTCTTTTTTTAATGGGAAACGATTTTTTACTTATCATTAATCATGGCTGATATTTTATCGAATTTTGTTTGATGCTATTTTCTGTTACAAAACATTGTAAGATCAAATGACGGCAAACAATATTTTTATTAGTGGTCACGCAATTTTGATCAAATATTTGCCAAATGTGAATATAGCTTTAGAAAAATATAACCTACTCAAACAAAGAATTAAACAGAACTAAATAAATTCTTATTATAAATTATTATTGTTATTATAATAATAATAATAATAATAATTATTATTATTATTATTATTATTATTATTATTATTATTTTATAATTTTGATATTGTTTTTGTTATGGTTTCAAAATGTTTTTGTTTTTTTTCTTAAAGCAAATAAATATTAAAATCTTTCTTCTTTTTTAAGAACAGAGAATTAAGATACTGTATTTTTTTATACATAGAATTGTTGTTGTTTAAAACGAAATATATACTCTCTCTCTCTCTCTAAGAGAAGGGAATTCGGAATTTTTATCGAATATTTTAGAAGGCAAGGATGAGGCATTCTTGAAGGCTTTACTATATAAGGAAAGTTAGCATGAACAACTGCAACTTAAATAGACCTTCCAGAAGGCCTGCACGATGAAGGCCTTGACGTTTTTGTCGCTAGGAATTGATGGATAATAAAGATATGCAAATGTTATTATGTGGTCTCTTCATGAGTGACCGTTTTTATGAGATATTTTATTCAAAATTTAAGTTATAAAAAACACATACATGATTTATAGCTAAGCACGAATAGATTACTATGAAAGAAACATTAATACCCTACATATTTAAAGAAGTAACTAAAGATTGTTCACACTTTGGTTTAAACTTGAATGTAAATATTAATGATTTTTTTAGAAAGAAATTAACTAATTGAGTTTTGAAGTGAAATTCAGGAAATATATTTGTTATTTCAGCGCCAATTGTATTTCAAACAACAAAAAATTACTTTAACTATCAAACTATTTGATTTAAATGAATTATAGTATGTAATATGATCATATTATTTGTCTTATTCATTTCACTTAAATTAAATCGATAATGTCGCTTATGTGTCAAGTCGAGTGTATCCGAGAACTTGAGAAAATATGATTGAGTGTTTTATATTACACTTGTAACATTTCCACTGGAAATTGTATCAATTTCTTTTTTTAATCTTAAATTGGCAAACAAATTTGCAAAACATGTAAATATACTTAAAAAGTACTTGCGTTTATGAAATCTATTCTGTGAGAAAATGTCTTATCAAGCAATTTCTGAAAATTAAACTTACAAAGAAAATTTCAAGAAGTTTTAGACTTTAAAGGAAATAGAAGAGACATATGATAATTATATCACTATTTAAATAAGCAATAAAATATAATTTTTTTGCTTAAAAATAAATTAGCTCAAAATCTAAAAACCAGCTTTAGGACATTTTTCAACTAACAAAACATTTTCAAATATCTTGAAATATTTATATTAAATAATTTTATTTTTATTTTTCCTCTCTTTCTCTCTCTCTCTCTACACTTTTTCTGCAGAATTACTTTATATTGATGACGAAAACGATAAACACGTTATAATTTAAACATTATTCTTCATGTACATAGTAGGTATACATAGTATAAGTGAATATGAGAGTGTGTAAGTAAAAATGTACACATACTATGTATTAGCTACTGGGCTTTGATGCTTTTCTCTTTTACTGAACTATACAGTATTACTTTTTTATGCTGAAATATGAAACCACTTAAATGAAATGACTGTCAAATGTTTATGTTTGTATAATGAGAGATTTTTTATTTGCTTTGCCAGCTGGTGAATTTTTGTTCCCACTTGCGTGAGTTAGTGCTGAAATGATTCGCATATTTAGCGATTTTATAATCCATAAAAGAACTCCAAGTATTAGTTGAAATATTTTCCAGTGTATTTGTATAAAATCAGCACAAATGTTTTTGATAAAAAGCAATTAATGTCATGGCCAAGCTGTGTATTTCAACGATGAGTGAATGAATGAATGAATGAATGGCTAGCTTGAATGTTACAGTGAGCACCAATAAGGGAGAATATTCATTAGGGTCAAACTTATTTATATGGGAATAAATTTTAAATAAAATTTTTAGTCAACAGTTCCAGTTCGATTCTAAATCTGTTCTAGTTCACTTATAGTTTAGTTCACTTATGGTTTAGATCTAGTTCAGTTCAAGTTCAGTTCTAGTTAAGTTTTAGTTCAGTTTTAGTTAAATTTTAGTTCTAGTTCTAGTTCAGTACTAGTTAAATTCTAGTTCGTTTTTATTTAAGTTTTAATTCAATTCTAGTTCAGTTATAGTTCAGTTCTAGTTAAATCCTAGTTCAGTTCTAGTTCAGTTCTATTTAAATTTTAGTTCTAGTTCAGTACTAGTTAAATTCTATTTCAGCTCTAGTTCAGTTCTAGTTAAATTATAGTTCGGTTCTAGTTAAGTTTTAGTTCAGTTCTAGTTAAATTCTAGTTCAGCTCTAGTTCGGTTCTAATTAAATCCTAGTTCAGTTCTAGTTAAATTTTAATTCTAGTTCTAGTTCAGTACTAATTAGATTCTATTTCAGCTCTAGTTCAGTTCTAGTTAAATTCTAGTTTGGTTCTAATTAAGTTTCTAGTTAAATTCTAGTTCAGCCTCTAGTTTAGTTCTAATTAAATTCTAGTTCAGTTCTAGTTCAGTTCATCTTTAGTTCAGTTCTAGTTCTTTTTTCATTTTTACTACCCTAATACCTAACAGGAAAAAAATCGTTGGCCATTTACACTCTAAAGTATTCTTTAGGCTTCAAACGCTTGAATGAGCAAAAATTGGACATCTCTATGAAGTATGTTTTGTTCATCTATACCTTGTACATAAGTTGTAAGTCTTTTTTTATTGTTTTTATTGTTATCGTCATGATACATAAGTTGTAAGTATTTTTTATTGTAGTTATTTTTACCGTCGTTGTGCTATGGTTAGTTATATTTTAACTTCACGAAAATTTTGGACAGGACATTATTTGCAGAGTTTGATACTTTAAATCTTATTTTTTTTGTACACTCAATCAATATTTAAACAAAGCAACTCATGCCCACATACGCCAACAAACATACTTACTGGGATTAAGATGTGTGTGTGCATAAATATTTAGTAATGGTTTTTATTATTTAATTATTATTTTTTTTTATTTTATTTATTTATAAAAAAAAATAATTTTTTTATTAAAGAGAATTTTTTATAAAAATATAACGAATTTCAATTATATTTTATTTAGTAATTTTTTTTGAATAAAAATTTAAGCTAAATGAACATAGAAATCGCTAAGTAAATTAAATATAAAAATCAAACTGATATGCGATAATAAAACTAATGAGGCAATTGAATATTTGAAGCGAAGAAATTCATGTAAACGAAAGTAAACGAAATGTTTAATTATTACATGGTGCTACAAAATAAAAAAAAATTAATGCACTTGGAATGTAATAATATTTATTTTGTAGTTATGGGTAGGTATTTAAAGAATTTTCGATATATCCTCAAAATCGGGAGTTATATTAAAAAGTCGCGGCTTTAAAAATTGTATTCTTGAATGTCTGTTATCCAACTTAAGCTTTTTTTTAACGGCATTAAAAAGAAAATGTTTTACCCTTTTTAAAAAATATATGGGCCATTATCAAAAATTTTTGATTTTGCACCTTAAAAATGTACAATTTATCCACAAAATCCGGTTAGTTTACATAAGATCATATGAAGTTAATAAATATAAGCCCACAAACAGAAAAAAATGGAGAAAAACTTAAGTTATTTTTTAAAAATTTTTCTAAGTTTTTTGAATTTTGAACAACAATCACGATTACAATATGAAAATTATGATGCTAAGATTTTGCACTCTATTAGTTTCAAGTTTTGTGAATTCAATCTGTTTCAACCAGGTTAAAAATTTTTGATAATGACCCGTATACACAGTTTTATTTATAGAAAAACTTTATAGGATATTAAGTACACAAACACAATTTTTTTATACTTATTTTTTTTTTTAACTTATTGGCCATTTTTAACCTACACTTCATTAGAAAACATATTTTATTTTATAGTACCATATTTTATTAATAGTAGAATGTGCCATCATTTCATAAAATTGGATTAGCACTGTCAAATATAAAATATTTAATATTTTACACAATTTGTCTTTTCTAAAAAGGGTAAGGTATTCTCTTTTTAATGCAGTTTAAGAAACTTCAATTAGTAAAGAGGTGTTCGAGATAAATCTGCTTTTTAATTAACACTGCAGATTTTGAGGGTTTGAAGAAAATTCTAAAAATTGTATAATAATCTACTCACCTATACCTACAAACTATACTATATTACATTCCAAGTGTTTTTTCACTGTAGCACTGTGTTATTATAATCGATGGCTAGTTAGTCTACCCGTTAATTTTTTATGTTATTTTAAACTCTTTAGTCTAAAGAGTGTATAAATATTTAATTTGTTTTTATTAACTTTTAGGTTAAAGTAAATAGAAAAGAAATTCGTAAACAGAAACCCTTTTTTCATTATTTAGTTTCAATTATCTTTTTTTCTTTGACTTAAATAATGGTAATAAACAATGAAAATTACACTTAAGTTATTCTTTATTTTTCACTACAATTGATGTAAACACCGAATGCTATTAAAACATGGCCCTAAGCCTCAGACTCACAATCATTTACTTTTCAATTTTCATCGTTTGTTTAGGAAAACTCAGTTCAACGTTCAATTAAACCCTAACAAAAAGCTAAATATTTTTCTTTTCATCTCGTATTTCCTTTGTTTAGGTCAAATTATTTAGTCTGTGAAAATATTTTTGTTTATTCAGTTTTTGGCTTCCATTATTTTTTTTTTTTTTTTTTTTTTTTTTGAAAGAAGAAGAAATAGGTTAAATTTGTAAAGCCTTATGGTTTTTTTCTTTGGCTACTTTTGCCTTTTATTAGAAAAACACGAATTTTTCTTTTCTTCTCAGCTTTCAATCGTAATAAATAAAGTAGAAAATATGCAAATTTTTCACATTAGTTAAGTGGGCTACAAATTGTTATAATTTTGTTATTACTAAACAACCTTGTAATATGAAATATAAAAAGTAAAAAAAAAGAAGTGCCTAAAATCTTACAATAATAATAAGAATAATAATAATAATAACTAAAAGGTCTTTATTTCTAGCTTAGTTTAGTATATTACGTAGGTATAAATTTTTTATTAACATTATCATTACCGGCATCATCGTAAGAAAATCATGAGTGTTATTAACAAAATAAGCCGAAAAGAAGTAAGGGATATTTCCATGGTAATTACAAGTTACAGACAGTCAATTCACTTTTACATAAACATTTTATTTGAAGTAAAGAAGATTTGGCTTAAGATTATTAAAGGTAGCATCGCAGTAATCTCCTTCAGAAATATTTATTTATTTGCTGAATAAATAAACTGTAACTGAACTAAAACTGAACTAAATAATAAATATATATATATATATATATATATATATATATGTATATATATATATATATATATATATATATATACTGATATATACTTGTATATACTTAAATATATTTATATAACCTTCTTACGAAATTTCCTCACGTTTTTATGAAGTTTATATAAAATTTTCACATTTCTATTTTGCTTAAAATCAAATATTTTCACTCTCCAACAAATGTTAAGTAAACAGTAATAATTTTAGTTGCAGTGAACAATTGAACTCGTGTAAATTTTTCATTATTATTTTTTTTTTTTTATTCTATATCTTTTTATACTCTTCACCACAGGTGTAAAGGGTACATATAAGTTTATCATTCCGTTTGCAATTTCCACAATTTTCGTTGGAGGGTAAAAAAGTTTACATATATTTTCTGGATCTTTATAAAAAATAATGTCGATAGGATGATGTCCGTCCGTCGGTTGAAATGGCGTTTATGAAATCTATATCGGAAAGCCTTTCGAAAATTTTGCTATTCAAATTCAGCAAGTTAAGTTTATAAATGGTGGAGATATATGTAAAGAAAAACAGTTTTTGAGTTTCCAAAAATGGCTTAAATGGCGTCTGTGAAGCCAAAACGCATTTTTATCCTTATTGCTTATGTAAATCGATAACAAATACTTTTCTTGAATTTCTGCTTTTTTTTTTTTTTTTGAGTCAACCAAATCGGTTCACAAACAACCAAGTTATTGGCAAATATGTTTTTTTATTTACTTAATGTCTGCTTACCTTATAGTTGTTGTCTTCATGTGTACTGAAAAACAACAAAACAATAAACTTTTTGAAGCACCTGTGTAAGCTAGGGACTTCGTTCTTTCACAAAAAAAATATGAAATTTTTTTAAAAATTTTTTTATTGAAAAAATGAACTAAGATAACCAAGTTTTAGACCAAAACGCGTTATTAGAATTTCTGAAACTCTTATATAAGATATGGGCCTCATTGTGGCACAAATCTATCACAAATATTTTTTCGAACTCCGACTTTTAGTCAAATCGGTCCATAAATATTACATCACACCCTCTTTTAATATAATACTGTCTTACGTTTATAAAATATATGTTCTGCATCGAAGTGATTATATCTTCCTTAAATATGTGCCAACTTTTGTAAAGCTCTAAAGTATTAAATTTATTATTTACTAGCTTTTACCATTGCATTGCTATCGTATTTGATGGGATAACTAATATTTACTTTCCCCGTGGACTATTCAACCTATTCGAAATTTAATATGAAAATTACTTTTAAATTTTTTTAATTCTGACTGCAATAGTCCTTTAGATGGAAAAATGTATATATTTTTGTATGAGGGCTACCTCACCCCCTGGACCTATCTGTCCTAAATATCCTACGGGGGTTACCTCACCCCCTGTACATATCTGTCCTAATTATCCTATCATATCATCAATGCGATATGATAGGATAAAGTTCTGCAAGAAATTTGAGGGCTCTGACTGTTATGGCATATCTAAGGATAACCTATAATATTCTACAGTGCAAGCACTATCTGCGTGTCATATTTCATATAAATATATTCATTAACAACGTGTAAAATTGAAAAAATTGATTTTTTTAAAGTAGGCGTAAAATATGTGTGTGGCTTCCAATCGAGATCCTACATAACCTATATAACCTCTAACATTGGTAATATCTGTGTGTGTCAAATTTGGTTAAAATTAAATATACAATCGCATCCAATGTATGTAAAATTCGACACAGCCGAATATTGTACTTTAACTTGTTTTATTTTGATGATATAAGAATTCAATTAAAATGAAAGCAGGAATTATATTTTTAATATTTTATTTAACGCAACAGAATAAAAGATGATCAAGAATGGCAAATTATGAAAACTAAAGAATAAAAACTACAAAATATAACTTTAATATCAGGTGATGCTATCTACCTAAATATCATGTAGGCAGATCTCTCTAAAAACAAAACAGCAATACTAATGTCCTTTATAAGTTGTTTCGGGTAGAATATTCATATAAAACTACATGACACTTCTAGAATAATGGTATGACCCCTGTTAATACCATCTATGACTGTATTGATTTCATATTTAAAAAAAGATGTAAATGTTGTTATAATAGTGTCAAGCGGAAATGTCTACACGTTCACCTAGCTACCTTTTTAAAAACATACATATATTTTTCGTTGTCTTTCTTTATAAAGAAATTTGAAATTTTTTATAAAAGAAATGTATATTTTTTTTTAATTCAGCAAGCGGAAAAAAGTAAGGAAAAGAAGAAAGAAAAACAGGACAGGAATCCTTTAGAAAGGTATTGCTATTTTGTACATAATTTTTATAAATGAAAATACATTTTAAAAGTCACTACGTGTTGATTGACATTTACTCCATAAAAGTCGTTACCCCACATTTCTGAACTAGAAGTGAAGTAGAACTAAACTAGAACTAAACTAGAACTGAACTAGAACTGAACTAGAATTGAACTAGAATTAAACTAGATTTAAACTTCAACCAGAACTGAACTACAATTGAACCAGACTAGACCCGAATTAGAACTGAACAAATACTGAACTAGAAGTGAACTAGAAGTGAACTAGAACTGAACTATAACTGAACTAAAATTGAACTAGAATTTAACTCGAACTAAACTAGAACTGAACTAGAACTGAACTAGAACTAAACTAGAACTAAACTAGAATTGAACTAGAACTGAACCAGACCTGAACTAGAACTGAAGTTGAACTAAACTTGAACTGAACTAAAACTGAATTATAACTGTACTAAAACTGAACTAAAACTGAACTATAACTGTACTAAAACTGTACTAAAACTGAACTAGAACTGAAATAAAACTAAACTATAACTGAACTAGTATTCGACATTATCCAAATTGGGTAATAACCTCAATTCCAATCACCAGAATCGTAGGATTCAAATACAAACACTTTCAAATAAAATGTGTATAATGGTTACAGTTGGATATCGCCCACATTTCTTTATTCGAAAATTTTACTATCATTTTACTTATCTGCTTCTATACTGACAGGCACACATATGACAAAGTGAGCATCCATTTGATATGTGTGGCAATAAGGAAAAATGTCTATGTGTGCGTGGCGGCTTTATGCATGAGTGTTTTTATAAAAGTGTAATTGTGTGTATATAGTTGTGTACACACTCACATATAAAATCAATAGCATGTAAAAAGTAAAAACTTTAAATATAATATAAAAAAATCAATTTTATGTGTACTTTCGAGGAAGCTGGGCTGTTTTCGCTGGAGGCTTATGTGCGGTATGTTTAATTTAATTTCCTTAAAAAAAAAAGAGAACAACCTGAAAAAGTTGTTAAAAAAAAAAGAATAAAAATATTCATGTAATTACATTACGAAAAACAAAAATTTAAACAAAAATAAAACAGCCCACTCATTGGAAGATGAACATTTCGCCGTGAAACCAATAATTTCATTGAAGGCGTTGTAATTGATTTGCAGGCGGTAGGCAATGAATGAACAAATTAATGATTTAAATAGGTTTATAGGAAAACTAAATCAAAATTCATTTGTCAAATTAAAAAAAGAAGAAAATATTTAAATTTATTTGTAGAGGTGAAGGTAATAAATTTAATATAAAGATGAAAAAGGAAGGCTTGAACAAAAAATAATAAAATTTTGTTTTATGATAAAATGTTGCTTTATTATAAATTTTAGATATTTTTCTTCACATGCTATTTGGGGCCAGTTAAAAATCAAATCATTTTTATATTCTACCCATTTACTTTTTTGCGACCTTCTTCAGAGAACAGTGTCACATTGGCAGTTTTAGAATGACAGAAATCCGGTTTAGGAGATATTGAAATGAAATTTTATAAACAAATGGTTACTCATACCGAAAAAAATATATATATGTATGTATGTATATATATATACAGCCTGCCACTTGAATAAGGAATCACATTTTTTTTTAATTTTAATTAAGTATATTTCCTAAACTAAAGTTCAGAAAAAAATAATTTTTTGCGCAACCAAATTTCAAAGTGTTGGCTTTAGTTTCCTGAAGAAATAAAAAATATACATATTTTGTTATACTAAGATTATGCATTTATTTAAAAACATATATTTCTGTGGTACTTTTTCGTGTGTCAATTGAATAATGAATTCTTCTAATATTAATCAAGAAGGATATGATTTGAATTTCTTTCAATACAAATGGCTAGAAAAATTGTAAATTTGATAGTTTTCATTCAAAATGGGACGTGGTAAGGCTCTTCATAACTCTGAAAGAGAAAAAATTATGATTTTGAAATCTCAGGTTCAGAATCCGGTCCAAATAGCCAAAAACATTAATAGAGGAAAGACAGTTGTGTACAATTATTTAAATAACGTGGAAAGATATGGAAAAAACATAAAAGGGCGGAAGAAGATGGCAACAACTCCAAAAGAAAGACGAAAAATGATTAGAATTGCATCAAATTCTGTCATGTCAGTCAGAGAACCAGTCTAAGAACAGCGCACCGTATTTTAAAGTCATGCCCATACATAGTACGACGAAAACTGCAACAAAAACCACCACTTATTGAAAAACGTAAATCACAACGTTTACAGTTTGCCAAAAGTACAATGACATGGTCCGACAAATGGTTTAAAGTTGTTTTTTTTCCGATGAAAAAAAAATTCAATATTGATGGTCCCGACGGGTATAACTATTACTTCGATGACCTAAATAAGGAGAAATTATTTTTGAGCCGCAGACACAGCCGAGAGTGCGATATAATGGTATGTGGTGCCATTTCGCATTATGGTACCATAGAATTGGTTTTTGTATCCAACAAAATGACTGCAACGACTTACAAAAACATTCTGGAGGAAGTATCTCCAAAATTTAATGATTTCTTTGGACCCATACCTTGGACGTACCAACACGACAACGCTCCGATTAATACCGCCAGAGCAGTAAAACAATGAATTAATCAACAAGGTGTTCAACTTTGGGATTGGCCACCATATTCAGCAGACCTGAATTCAATGGAAAATGTCTGGGGTTGGCTTGCAAGAAAAGTTCATGAAGGAGGAAGACAATTTGAGACGATAGAATCCTTAAAGGATGCAATAACGGAAGCATAGAGTTCAGTTTCGCTAAATTACTTAGAGTCATTATACAAGTCGATGCCAAATCGAATTTTTGAAGTTATTTCTAAAAATGGTGGCAGTACTCATTACTAATTGAATGCTAGAAGATAATAACTTTTTTATAACCTAAAATTTAAAAAGTAAAGTAAAGTTTGCTTAGTTTTAAAATATTCCTTATTCAAGTGACACACGAAAAAGTACCACAGAAATACATGTCTTTAAATAAATGCATAATTTTAGTATAAAAAAATATGTATATTTTTTATTTCTTCAGGAAACTAAAGAAAAAACTTTGAAATTTGGTTGCGCAAAAAATTATTTTTGTTCTGGACTTTAGTTTAGGAGATATACTTAATTAAATTTAAAAAAATGTGTTTTCTTATTCAAGTGGCAGGCAGTGTATATATATATATATATCTACATATATATTTCAATTTCAGACTTGTTTTTACAAATTTTATAAAAAATTAATACTTTACTTAGTGTACTATTTTTATAAAAACTTTTTAGCCAATATCTTAAAATCTTGAAATAATTCTTACCAAATTACTTATATGAGGTACAACACATTTTTCCTAATATTTTAAAACAAAGAACTTTAATTTTAATGGGGTTTAAAAATTTATTTTATAACAGAAAAATTTATGCCAGCAATATAAACGTTTAAACTTATATTTTTTAGTGTACCTTTTTTCAATACAGCATGAATTAATTTATTGATTATATCTAAAAAAAAATCTTTCACAAAATAAATAATTAACAATTAGACCAATTTTTCAAAAGTCAACATAATAAATTAAAGTTTTCAGCCATTAATTATAATTTAAATAAATTTTCTGACATAAGATAAAACTAACTAACTAATACCAATATGCTACTTTTGGCCGTTTTAATTTAAAAACAATTAAACCCTACAGATGTGGCAATAAATTTTCTTTTTTTTTCATACAAATAAAGCAGAACACGCGTACAGAGTAATTTATTTTATACTTCAATCTCATTATAAAATCTATATAAAAGTGTATTAGGATGATGAGTATAAAAAACACTGAAAAAAGAGTATTTGGATAAAAAAAAATAATAATAATTTATATTCCCAACATGACAGAAAGGAGAACAGACTAAAAACAAATATATTTCATTACAAAAAAAAAAAAGAAGAAAAAATAAATAAATGAAGCTAAAATGTATTAAGCGAATAATAAGGATATTTAAAAATATTTTAATAAGATATTTGAAACAATATAAAGTTAAAGTTTTACTTGTTACAATTTAATATTCTAGAAAAACACTGCAAAGTTTTTCAAGGATATTTGCAGCTACCTAATATCTTTATATTATTTACCCTGTACTAAATACACAAACACAAATGTATTTAATGTAAAATAATACTATTAAAAATCAATAAAAGTATATTCAAAATTAAGAGACAAAAAGAAAAAACATTTAAAACCAAATACCTTTGTGTAATAGATCGGTTAAAGAAAACACATAAAAAAAGAATTCTTTAAATAAGATAGGACGTCACAAGCCATAAATTAACTACAAAGAAAAATGAAGTCACTGGAAAATATTATGAATGCCTCCCAATATTCATGTATAGCGACAACAAAATGTTACTTTCAATAGAGAACAAAAACAATTTTGAAATGATGTTTAGAAATTCATAAATGATATTAAATTTGTATTAAAAATATAAAAACAATTTATAAAATAACTACCTTTTCATATACACATACGTACCCATCCATTTTTTTTCAACAAAATTTTAATAGAAAATATTAAGGGGTTGCTTACCTGTAAATAAAAAGAAAAACATTTTATTTGAGAAATGTATTTAGTTTTTATATTGGAAATATCAGAATAAAATAAAGCTATGATAACAGTATCTCAAAAGTAAAAAGCATAAAAAACAAAAATTCATTTAAAAAAGTTCAGAATAAAGTATACAAAAAAACGTATGTATATACACTGCCTGCCACTTAAATAAGGAATCACATTTTTTAAATTTAATTAAGTATATCTCCTAAACTCATGTTTAGAAAAAATAAGTTTTTGCGCAACCAAATTTCAAGTGTTTTCTTTAGTTTCCTGAAGAAATAAAAATATACATATTATCTATCTATCTAAATAAAAATATACATATTTTTATTATACTAAAATCATGCATTATTTAAAGACATGTATTTCTGTGGTACTTTTTTGTGTGTCACTTCAATAAGGAATATTTTAAAACTAAGCAAACTTTACTTTACTTTTTAAATTTTAGGTTAAAAAAAAAGTTATTATCTTCTAGCATTCAATTAGTAATGAGTACTGCCACCATTTTTAGAAATAACCCCAAAAATGCGATTTGGCATCGACTTGTATAATGACTCTAAGTAATTTAGCGAAATTGAATTCCATGCTTTCGTTATTGCATCCTTTAAGGATTCTATTGTCTCATTTCTTGCAAGCTCACCCCAGATATTTTCCATTGAATTCAGGTCTGCTGAATATGGTGGCCAATCCAAAAGTTTAACACCTTGTTGATTAATCCATTGTTTTAATGTTCTAGCGGTATGAATCGGAGCGTTGACGTGTTGGTACGTCCAAGGTATGGGTCCAAAAAAATCATTAAATTTTGGAAATGCTTCCTCCAGAATGTTTTTGTAAGTCGTTGCAGTCATTTTGTTGGATACAAAAACCAATTCTATGGTACCATAATACGAAATGCGGCTCAAAAAAAATTCTTCCTTATTTAGGTCATGGAAGTAATAGTTATACCCGTCGGGACCATAAATATTAAACTTGTTTTCATCGGAAAATACAACCTTAAACCATTTGTCGGACCATCTCATTGTATTTTTTTTCAAACTGTAGACGTTGTGATTTGCGTTTTTCATTAAGTGGTGTTTTTTTTTTGCATTTTTCGTCGGACTATGTAAGGGTTTTCGTCTTTCTTTTGGAGTGGTTGCCATTTTCTTCCGCTCTTTCATGTTTTTTCCATATATATCCACGTTATTTAATAATTGTATATAACTATCTTTTCTCTGTTAATGTTTTTGGCTATTTGGACCGGATTCTCACCCTGAGATTTCAAAATCAAATTTTTTTTCTTTTTCAGAGTTATTAAGAGCCTTACCACGTCCCGTTTTGAATAAAAGCTATTTAAAACCTATCAAATTAAAAATTCTCTAGCCGTTTATATTGAAAGAAATTCAAATCATAGCCTTCCTGATTAATATTAAAAAAATTCCTTATTCAAGTGACACACGAAATATACCACAGAAATAGTGTCTTTAAATAAATGCATAATTTTAGCATAATAAAATTATGTATATTTTTTATTTCTTCAGGAAACTAAAGCCAACACCTTGAAATTTGGTTGCACAAAAAATTATTTTTTTCCGAACTTTAGTTTAGGAGATATACTTAATTAAAATTTAAAAAATGTGATTCCTTATTGAAGTGGCAGGCAGTGTATACAAGTTTGTCAAGCCGTTTGTAATTTCCACAATTTTCGTCGGAGAACAAAAAAGTTTATATTTTCTGGATCCTTATAAGAAATAATATCGATAGAACAATATCCGTCAGTTAAAATGGCGTTTATGAAGCCCACCGATAACTGCCATATATAATATAAACATCCAACGATCGCAAATCTTTTCGAGAATTTTGCTATTGAAATTCAGCAAGATCGGTTCACAAATGGCGGAGATATGTAAAAAGGGTTTTTTAAGCCGTTTTCCCGTTTTTTGAAACCTCTATATAAGCTAAAGACTTTATTTTTGCAAAGAAGATTTGGAAATTTTTTTCTGAATTTTTTATGCTAAAGAAGTTAACTAAATCGGTACAATAATAACCGATCTATCAGGGAAAATGATTTTTTTGAAGCCTTTGTTAATTCTATGGATTTTATTTTTATGTGGATCGCTCATAAATATTTTTCTAAAATTTCGGCTTTTGTAACTAATAATATCGGTCCATAAACGATTGTGTTCTAGGCTAAAATCTGAAAAATTATTAAAAATCTACACACACAAACATATATAAAAACAATGCAATGACTTCCAGTGTATTTGTTGCTTCTCAGAGGTAAAAGTAAGCGGTAAAGGGCCCTTCTAGAAGGCCTCTTTTATAAGCACAAGAGTTTCTACCTACATTCCATGTTCATGTATTTTTTACACGCGATGTGCAAGGCCTTATTTTTCTAGTTGTATAAAATAAGAATTTTTTAAAGTTTGAAGCTTAAAAAAATCAATATTAAAAAGCATATTTAAAATTTTGACAAAACATTTTAAGTTAAAATTGTTGATGTCTTTAAAATTGTATACTCGTAACTTCCCTGAAAAAAAATTAAGTTTTTGTTAATTTACGCAAATGTAATATAAACAATTTTATTATAGATATTTTAATAAAAACTATTAAAATACCTATAATAAAGCTATAAATAAAAAAATTAACTTAGAAAAACACAACCTTCTCAAACAAAGCATTAGACAAATTTAAACGAATTCTTATTTTTTTTTTTTGGAATTTCTGCTTTGAATTTTGATATTGTTTTTGTAATGGTTCCTGAATGGTTATGTTTTTTCTTAAAGCAAAAAAATATTGGAATCTTTCTTCCCTTCTAAAAGAAAGGAATCAAGATGTTGTATTTTTTTATACACAGTTTTGTTGTTGCTTAAAACGAAATATATTAAAACGATACAGCTTCCTACTCTCCTTTTAAGAGAGGGGAAGTCGGAAGTTCTATCGGAGGTCTTACTATATAAGGCTGGTTAGCATGAGCAACTGCATCTTAAAGAAGGTGCAAATAAAACTTCTAGAAGGCCCGCACGATAGAGGCCTTGACATATGTATGTATATAAATTTAGTGGTCACTAAAAGCTATCAGTGTTGTTTTTTTTTTTAATTATTTTTGTAAGTATAATTGTGAAAATATGAAAGCATATTTTAAGGCGTAAATTTTATTATTTGTTTGTAAGGTTGTGAAGGGTATAAAAGATTAATTTAACATTGTTCTTATATATTTGTTTTATCTTATTTAATACACTTTCTTTAATATTTTATTCCTAACCCTGGTATTTGATAATATAATAAAATATATTTTGTGTTTGAAATACTTATAAGTGAGCACGAAAAAACTAGTGCATAAAATTCTGTTTATAGAACTAATGAAAAATATACCATAAAATAAAGTTTTAAATTTGAAATAATTTCTTATTGATATTAATAGAACTTATAAGTCTGAGTTCACACAGATCTCACTGAAATTCTGATTTCGTGTCACAGCGAGAGAAAAGAAATATGAACTTTGAAATTCCTTTTGTTTTTAATATTCTTAATTCAGAACAAAAACAACTGAGGGCAATTAAAGCAAGAATTGCTGAAGTAAAATTTTGTGTGTAAATATAAATGCAAGTTCAAAAAAAAAACAATAATAATAATAATAATAATAATATAAGTTTTCTGCAAAGTTTTGCAGTTTGTTTGGCAACTTTTTCGCTGCAACGTGTGTACTTACTTCTAAGCTTTTAGTATTTTTTAAATATTTGTTGAATAAATTTGAGGCAACATCATGACTGATAATGATAAACATAATTCATTTTTAATGTATAAATATATGCAACAAACGTTATATAGCAGAAATTGAAACGTATATTTTTGTTTTGCGCTCTAAGTAGTTTGATTTATTTCAACTATTTATAGAGAATTGTCCAAATTAAATAAAATATCTGTCATTTTTATTGCATTTAGTAAATTACATGAAACTTTTTATTTTTAGTCTGTAATATTTCCTGTTTGAATCTTTTTTTTTTTTTTTTTTCTTTTTTGATACTTTGGGACCAGAATTTCTATATATCGAGTATTTTAAAGCACTAATTAAATGAAAAATAATAGTTAGAGGCCTAAAAACGTTTTAAATTAAAATTCATGAAATTATTTATATATATTGATTACAACGATTTTTTAATATTTCAACACATAGGGCCTTTAGATACCGATCGATTTAAAATACATAATGATATATAGTTATCGAAGAACATGCTTTTCAATGCAACGCCAATATCGAAATCCAGTTCGCATTTATATGTAACTGATAGTGTAACCATTTAGCATATTTATATACATTTATATTAGAGTAAGACCCTATTTGGAAGCATATATGGTAACTGGTTGCCTCTAATGATAAATGATGAGTTAAGTAGTGTGGATTTATTATAATAGCATTTTAACCTATTAATTAATAATGGAAGTTTTTACTGTGATGATGAAAATATTTCACTGGTATTCAAATCGCCTGATAGGAATTATTCTTGAATTAATTAATTTCGTGAAAATACTACTCATAGCCATAAATTTCTTTTCCAGGATTCGTCTTCAGATTGTTCCAAGCAATCACAAATTTTCAAAAAAATTTTTGTTCAATTAGTTCAAAACTTATTAATTAATTTTAATTAAAAATTATTTGAAGATTTAAAACTTTTACACTTTGATTTAATTTAAAGCGTTTTCCCATTCCTTCAAAATTAGCCTGCATATTAACCCTTTATTCTCTGCACGCCATTTTGCACATATGAATCAACAACCACTTCTCAATGTTTTTATATTTTAATCGAACAATATCGTTATCAAATATTAACTTTTCCTATGTTATCAGAGTCATTTTTGTTATAAAGTAATATTTAATTTATTACTGAATATTTCGACAAAAATTTTCGTAATTTTTTTTTCGATTTGCGAATTTGTTTGCTGTTCCGAATTCAATAAAATTAATAACTAAAGAAATATAGGTAAAATTGTTCAAGGTAAATTTTGAAAATATTGATTCCATTCTGTGATTCTTCTGTGTTTAATTTGTGAAAGAAAATATATCAAATTCTTCAATTTCAATTTCTTTATAAGAAAAATCGGTTCATTGAAATTATTTTCACATTTTTTTTTTATTTTATGTATTATCGGATATAATTATATTAGTCCATTATTATTCAAGTGCCATTTATTTACATAAATTTAATTCACAAGCTCTATTTAACTCAGCCAATGATTACAGGCGAAGTTTATACTACTCGTATTTCAAAAGAAATGATATAAAATTTCTAAAATATCTTTCGGATTGTGTAAAACCAAAATTATTTTAGATTTCCGCATTACCGAGTAAATGTATTATATCATCTTTTGTGGATATTTCTTACATAAGGATACGTTGGACTAGTGTGATCAGTGATAATATTATTAAAAATGCTATGATCCAAAAAAAATAAAAAATATTGATTTGTTTCTACATTTTAGCGATAATTCTTTATAAACAAATGATTAACCACAGAATTTGAAGCCCATTATTTCAACATAAATATATAAAGATAAACTACATGCAAATACGCACTGACGCTTATATAAATGATATTATTTACTTAAAAAAAATTCTATTAAAAATTGTAGAAAATAAATCTATTATTTCCTAAATTTCTTTTAACTCAAAAATAAAAAATTTCGCACTAAAAGGTTAAAGTAGTTTAAATGATACATTATTATTATTATAATTATTATTATTGTTATAATTATTATTATTGTTATAATTATTATTATTATTATTATTATTATTATTATTATTATTATTATTATTGGATAATACACCTCGATATTTAATTTTAAGAATAATACAGCTTAATACATTATTAAAGACAATGCAGCCAAATCAGAATTTTTAAAAGTTTAAAATTCGTCACCAATTGACTTTGATCCATAAAAATATTTTCTCTGAAAAGTTTTCGACCTTAATTTTTGTAATTTTTCTATCACCGTCATCATCTGTTAGTAGTATATAAATTATCTTGTGTGAGGTAAATAGAAAATAAATGAAAAATTAAAAATTTTTTGTTCAAGGTATTTCTATTTTTCATGAGAATTTTCGTATTATAATTATAAAATATCCAAAACTGATGATAAAGAGTTTTTATCATAAGTACACTGTTTTCCCTAATAATATTATAAGTGCACTATTTTTTTTTCTAATAAATTGTCTCAACATTCTTTTAATTGGATTCTTTCTTAAAACATTTATGTTTTCAATAACCATTTCTGCACAAGTTTCAGTGAACAGTACTATATTTGTCAAAATTTAAGGTTTTATAATTATTACTAAACGCGTTGGAAAAAGTTGGCGTTCAATAAAAGCGCGCGTTTATTGAAACTAGTTATAAGAAAATCGCATAAATGAAGCATCATGTAAAACGAGGGTTACCTGTATTTTTATTTAAGCTTAAATTGTATTTATTTAGTTTATATGTGAAACACAAAATTAAAAATATAACAATGTAACATCTAATGAGAAAAATATTAAAATTATTAAAGAAGATTGTAATTACATTTCTAATTACTTATTAGTATAAATCGCTTCAATTAGAAAGAGAGAAAAAAAGAAATGCAAATATTTTGCACTGCTTAGTTCAGACTAAGTAACTACTTTCGTTTCTAGGTATAAGTTAAAGGAATGGTTTCTTTTTAAGTTTTTGAATAAAATAAAAATTACTAAACTTCAGAAAATCAAAAAAAAAAAAAAAAAGTAAAAAATAAATGCAAAGCTGAAATGTCGTCTCAGTTGCGACTACTCCTTTGACTACTCCTATACACTGGCTGAAAATATCTTAACTGAATAATTCAGATGAGAATTCAAATAAGTGTAAAAAAACACAGTGCTTGAAAATAAGAATTATTTTTTAACAAGCTGGGCTCCAAACGATGAATTTAATGGTGTTAAATATTTTTAAATTTCAGAGCTCGTTTCTGAGATATTTCATTTTGAAATGCAAAAAAATGGAATATGAAAATTTGTTTTTTTTTTTTTTCATAAATTTAATAACTTTGTTGTTAAGTTTCAACAAAATAAAAAGTAAGATCCTATAGCAGTTTAGGATCATGAATTCTTATTATCAAATATATTTTAAACGCTAAAATACAAAATTTTAAATTAACAAAAAATATTACTAATATTCCGTAAGTAAGCCAAATAGTGTTACCAATGAACAGCTTTTCAATGCTATGTGTACAAGTATAAAAATTCGGGAAGGGACTTATATTACACCTGTGGCCAATTTTACTACATGTAAAATAAAATGTACAAATACATAATAATGCATTGATACTAACATGTAGATGAGTTTTGTACACTTTAGGGCCGATTCTCATAAAATTTACAATGTTCTTTATACTTACATAAAACTTATTTCTGTCGAATATTAACTTGATACTAACATTCCTATGTGATTTATGCACCCTAAAATTATTTTCGAAAGAGAGGTTTATATGGGAGCTATTTTCAATTGTGAACCGATCATTCATAAAATTTGGTACAAAGATTGATACTTGTACAGAACATCTCTGAACCGAATTTCAGTAAAATGTTCTTATTTTTAAGCATTTTTAAGTATTTAAACTCTATTCTGGGGTGACATTTATATGGGGGTTGGCAGAAAGAATGGTCCTATCACAACTAATTTCAATAGGCTTCGTGTATCACAAAAGTCACACGTGTCAAATTTTATTGAATTATCTTTAAAATTTCGACCTGCACTTTGTGCACAAAGTTTAAATGTTTAGGTTTAGAATGTTAATTTGAAAATATGAAAAATATGTTCGGAACACAGATTCTTTGCTAAGCGATTTGTAAGCGTTTTTCTTTTTATTATTAAAATGGTTCCTTCTAAAATGCATCCAATAATAATGTTAATTAATTCTCAAGTATTCACTACTTTTAAGCATAAAATTCTTTACTTAAACATAACATAAATCATGGCTTTGTTACTGGGAAAGCAACATTTGTAACTGCTACTACCTAGTTATTAATTTTATTTTTGTGTTTTTGACGCCAAATACTGTCATTTTTGCTTTTACTAATTAAAAATCGAAATTATTTACATTTAAGCTGCTTATAAACGAAGAAAAAGAAATGAAATACTCTTAAATAACTAAGAATGACACAAATGAACACAAACATACCAGGACATTTCATGCTATTTACTACTTAAAGCTAGTGAATGAACGAACGAACATGAAATGAATAATGAACCTGCCAAGTAGTTTTTGCAGCAAGCACTTAGCCAACAACACAAACACTACACTGCCCCCCATCCACAGGCATAACAACAGTGTTGCCAGGAGGTGAGAAAAAAGGAGGCTAAAATGAACTTTAAAAAGGTCACAAAAGGCTAAATGCTTAAAAAAATAAGGAGAGAAAAAAGTTAAAAAAAAAATATTTATAACTTTTTTTGTTATCATTCATTAATTTTTATGGCTGCCAGCAAAGTAATCCGATAAAAAATTTCAAAACATATAAAAAATTATTCAATATTTTGAACTATTTTTTTTTTTTTTTTTTTGTAAAATTATATTAGTACATAGTTTTCGTGGTTAGTGAATTATATTGGAAAAATATAACAATCGATATATATAGTAAGTCCATAAAACTAGTTAACTTATTTTTAATATGGAGAATGAAGCTTCGCAGGCGGATTTTTTTTTTTTTTTTTTGTCAAATGTAACTTTTAATGTGAATAAATACACAAAAAGCTTAAATGTATGATTCCGTAAAAATAAAATTAATAATAGCAAATAAGAAAAAATGTTTTCTTCATTATTGAAATACTAACATTTTAGCTTTTTTAAGAAAATTTTAAAAATCTTAAAGATTGAAAAAAACCTAAAGCGAACATTTTGAGGTTAAAAGCAAAATAAAAAGGCTAGATTTAACCTTAAAAATGATAAACTGGCAATACTGCATAGTACATACATATATATGTGTATGTAAACAAATACTAAAAAAGCAAACAACTGAAAACTACTCACTCGTTGAGAAGACGAACAAAATACGAATAATGACACTCAATATTTATACATGTATGTTCGTTCGCATGTTCTTATTTGTTTTGTTGTTGCTTAAGGAACTGGAAATACTTTTAGTGTTGTTCTTGTTATTACTGTTTTCATCTCTTCTTCTCTATATAACCATCATTTATCTCTACGTATGAGTAACGAATAAATTTATAAATAATATCCCTGCAAACATTTTTTATCGAAAGCGTAACTATATCGACACACCGGGAAGTTAATATGAGTCGATTTTACTATCGAATTCTGATCTACTTAGTAACACCGGTCGGGAAGACCTGTGTCACTAAGCGATGGTTCCTTTTGAGTAACCCTTTAGTCAGTATTGAATGTCACGTAAAATACATATAATGAAAGGTGATAATTCGAATCTTGAAATCCCCACTAAAGCGTTACTCAAAAGGAACTATCTCTTAGTGGCACATTTCTTCCCGAACGATGTTACTAAGTAGATCAGAATTCGTAACGCTTTAATGAATTTTATATGTCACGTATTAAGATCTACTATAACGCAGTAAAAAGTGTATAATAAAAAAGTCCTAATTCGAATCTTCCAATCCCCACTAAAGTATTACTCAAAAGGTACTATCTCTAACTATATTAGAATTCGATAGTAAAAGCGATACATACCAATTTCCCGCTGTGTCGATGTAGTTACACTTTCGATAGAAAATATTTAAAGAGTTTTAAAACTATTTTGCATACAATTTTTAAAATAATACTGCCAGTAATATTTACATTTCAAACTGAAATTAATTGCACAATATTTTCAATTGAAATTAACATAAAAAAATAAATAAATAAATTAAAAAAGAATATTAAGAAATATTTTAAGTACAAAATTAGAAAAGAATATTTGTTTCTTTCAAATTTAATAAAGTAGGTACATATAATAAAATAATAATAATTATTAATATTCAAATTTGTTTCTTAAATAACAAAACTTTAACATCTACAGAACACTTAACATCTATTAGAATATTTGCAAAATTTTCGGCAGGTGTTAGTATGTTCGGCTACAATGTATGATTTTTAGAAAGGCTATGATGTTCGCATTATAAAAAGTGTAATTAAATATTTTCATATTATATTTTTCAATAATATAATATACGATTTCTAAATATTACAAGACCACATTATTATTTATTTTAATTTTGTATTGAATTTTCTATGTAACTGAAACAAATACAATTATTTTAGTTAATTTTTTTCTACAATCGCCAGTTTTGCTACAGAAAAACAATTACACTTTTTACCAGGCGAACACCATATATTTTCTTAAAATCGTACTTTCTTGCTGAACAAATAGCTGACTACAATATTTATAACAAATTTTCTCTAATTTTTCATTCAAATGTTCCTATTTTTATAAAGGGGTTTCCCTTTATCAAAGATTACATGGTATTTTAACCATTTCCATGCTCCATTATAAATTTTAATGATGATGTACCATTTTAAATCAATATTTAAATCTCATCTTGGCCATGAAAGTTTTTTCAATCATTTTTGCCAATATTTAAGATTTTTTAAACTCAGAAATAAATACCTCTACTTCTTAACCAGAAATTACGATAATCTACTCCACATTTCAAGCATTACAAAAACCAAAGAATTTCTTCAAAATATTTAATAACAACAACAATGTTTGAATTCTTTTCAAACTTTTAAAAAAATTTAATTTAAAATTTTGAAAATTATAAATTCCTCTTCAAATTTAAAATATAAAAATTCAGCTCTGCTAAAATATTTTTCGGATACTCGAAAACGATGTATTCCCAAAATTTTGATTGCTGTATATACAAACTTTAGTCTTCCGCAGAATAGACTTGTAAAATCGAATTTTTAATATATTTTTAATTTTTTGTCCTATAGAAAATTATTCTGAAAGTTAGCGACTTGTGCTGCGGACATGTCATATATAAGTCGTACTTTAAAAAAATCTTGTTTATGTTATTAAGAATTTCATATAAAACAAAATTGTCTGTCCATGTACTGACCCTCAAATTGTTCATAACATATTTTAATTACATAGAAAATGTAAATGTTTTCCTAAACATATTCGCCTGCCCAGAACTAGCTGAAATATTGATAATTTCTTTTAAATTATGATAAACGCTTACATTATTATCTCAATTTTCCTTTTATAAGAAAAACTTACGAATTTTTTGTTTCACTATCAGCTTACATAAATAATTTTAGTTAATGTCAATATTTTTTCATTCTAATCACTTCCAAATTTGTATTTTTACTAAGCAAAATTATATTGTTTCTGCTTGTTCTTTTCCCCATTATGAAATGTAAACAATCGCCAAAATCATGATTTTATGATAATATTTCGAACCTAATGTGTGTTGTTTTTATAAAGTTTTACACGTTCTACTACTTATCATCTTAGAGTGGATTGATAAAAGACAATCTGTCAAATGCTAGCAAAGGTGTTGAAAAATAGTTTTTTCGTTTTTGGAAAATAGTGTTTCGTTTGGATAGTGATTAAAGAAGTTACGTTTAGAAGATTCAATTCGTATACTAATATATTTTGTTGTTGGAAAATTGAGAGAAATCTTCTATTGCACTTCTAAGAGTGACGAAGAAGTGAGCTATTTCGAAAAAGACTTCACTAAATGCTTGCAGGGATACGAGTATTTATGTATGTCTTATGGAATATGCATGTAAATTTGCGTGTTTGTTTTTCTTTCAATTGTAGAAGGGCTGGGGTGGAAGAGAAGTAACTATTGGAGGATATATGTGTAAGTTAGTGTATGCAAACTCGTGGCAAATAACCGACACTTGCGAAATTTATTTTTAACGTTTTTTAACGTTGTTATGAAATCATTTATTCAAATGTTGTTTGTTTATGAGTTTAAGAGTTGTTTTTGCTGCTGTTGTTGGTAATAAATGTTTCTGTTGGTTTTTAAACTGCAAGACATTATGGGTTGGATATTTCGCTACTTACGATTTGAAAAGGAAAAATGAAATCATTTTGAATTATATGTTTACTCTTCCTTTAAAAATAAAATTAATAAAATTAAAATTTAAAGTACTAAACTTTTATTAAAACAACAAATAATATATTTGCCTCCACGACATATTAATCCGTGTTAATCTCTAGGGGACCTTGTTACTTTTAATTTTATAATTATTTTATTTACATGAACATATTTATTATAGTGTAATCTGTATAACGACGTAACTGTCTGTTTATTTGTTTCTTTATTTATTTAAAATCTTTATGCAATCGAACACGGATATAATGAACCTGAAGGGACCGACAAATTTAGTTCGTGAAATGTAAAATATCAGAAAATGTTATTTTTTAACAGAATTTATGTATTTCATTATGTTAAAAAGGTCAACAACTATAAATAGAAAATCCTTCTTTTATTTGTTTGATGATTTAAATTGGAATTAATTTGTCAAATAATTTAAATTGAAATGAATTAAAGTTATTTCTGTTAGTTTTTACGTTTTGGAAACATTTTGAATTGTGCAATTTCATTTATCTAAAACTAGTATTTGTGAAAGTTCGTTATAAACGTATTCGCTATAACTGTGTTCGACTGTACATAGTATTTGTTCTTTAAAACTATTGATATTTATTTGTTGATTTTAAATGTGTTTGTTGCATCTATTTAACTGTCATCAGTAAACTATTGGGATGAGTATATGTGTATTCAAGTGTGAGTGTTTAATAGGGTATTCATTCGAGTAATGTTCATTCGAATTATTCGAATAATTATTATGTATAATTATTCGTAGAATTTAAAAAGAATTCGAATATTCTTATATGGAATATTCGAATAAAACTAATAATTTAATTTTCTACAATTTAAGTAATTTTATTTGATTATTTATAAAAACACATCTAAAAATGTTTCTCAGTATTAAATTTAAATAAATGCACTTTTAACAATTTCGCCAACGAAAAAATTTTAAGTTTTTCAAAATCAAATTTTTTAAAAATAAAGGAACAAATTCGACATAAAACTACTATTTTAAATTTTATTCTTTAATTTAATTTCTGAGGACTCTTGACAGATTTTTTAATAATAAAAGGGAGGTGGATTGTTTATATCAATCGAAGTTATTCTAAGATTATTTGCTTTTGAGATATAAGTAGTTCAAAGAATATTAACTTTTTCATAGTATTTATTGATTCTTTAAGCATTTTTTTAGTTAAAATTAATTTAAATTTAAAATTAATCTTTACATTGGG
The DNA here is from genome assembly GCA_932274085.1 of Protocalliphora azurea. Classification (NCBI taxonomy): domain Eukaryota; kingdom Metazoa; phylum Arthropoda; class Insecta; order Diptera; family Calliphoridae; genus Protocalliphora; species Protocalliphora azurea. Next base: position 139,214,280 of record OW026523.1, on the reverse strand, counting down.
GATTTCACTGCAAAAAAAAAATGCTACAACTTTTATGTTCATGGGAAAGAGATGTAGAAAAGGAGTACAATACAATTTTAAATGTATTAACGTAGAAGGATTTTCGAAGCTATGTCAAAACAAAATATGATAAAAAATGTTGCAATAATTCCCAATGTAAATAGGCTCTTGCATATTTTGTGGAATTTTGACTTGTAGAAGTGAAAATGATAATATCTGGAATGAAAAAAGACCAACTGGCTTATATTATGATATAAATATAAGAAGGTGATTCCATTTCATTCTCACAAATATTTTTTTTATTTCTTAGCCAATTATTTGATATTTGGTTCTTTTGTACATAAACAAAAAAGCATTGCCACAAAAATAAAAAGGGGAAAAATAAATTTAGGAATATTTTTTATTATGTATAGCATATATGATATTGTTGGAACTTGAAAAACGCACATCTGTGATTTTGCTGAAGTACCTAGTATTACAGCAGCTATCAAGAATATCTTTTTTATTTAATGGTTTTAAAATATAATATTTGCATTAAAGGAAAGCATTTAACTTTCTCTATAAAATATGATAACATGAATATTACCATTATATCAATAACTTTCCGGAATAAGAATTCTTTTATGAACAAACTCAAACAAAAGTAACAAACTATTAGATATTACCAATAAAATGGTTTGTTCCGAATATAATTTAATAGATATTTGAAAGTACTCTCAAGTGATACATATCTTATATCGATCGGTTGACAAATAACAGATATATAAAAGTTTATTTAACGAAGCTATTAATCTTTGTATCTCTTAAATTAAAAATTGCTTAACTAAAGTGTATATATCACTATCCTTAAAACAATTAACTCTACTAAAATAAGAAAATTTGTCAAGATCGTACATGTATATATAATTTTGATAATTTTTAATAATTTTCTCAATGTATCTGAACATAAAAAAAAAGGAAAGAAAAAATTGCATTTTTTTAAATTTTAACGGTGGCACGATTTGAGAGAATAAATGTCAGATGGTTAGCATGGAGATAAAATGAGAGAGCAGCTTTAACTTTCTATGAGAGAGCAGCTTTAACTTTCTTTGACTCTGTGTCAAACCATAGCATTTTTAAAAATCTTTTCTTGAATGGTAATCGGATAATCCGAATTATTCATTTTGTTCGAACAATAGAGAAACCGAACAATTTGAATACCCTAGTGTTTAAACATTGCGTGCAAATCAAACATCGTGTTTATTAGTATTAGTTTTATTTATTACTATATCTAAATATACCTGGTATGCAAGTTATACTTTGAATACTTTCATAAAGTCTTTTCACATTTATATGTAAGTGTAAATATGTTATAAATAACTTTTCATTGTTTATTTACTTTTAGTTTATTCATTTGTTGCATGTTAGACAAAAAAAAATAATAATAAGTATAATAAGTGTTTTAATAAGTATAAAGTAGTCTTCTACTTCAATGGGTAAGTTACTTATTTAGTGCTTATTTAAGTACTAGTGTATGTGTGTGTGTACTAGTTCCGTTTTAAAGTTTTATTTACAAAATTCATTGTTATGTTTTTATAATATTTACTTTTTGTGTTTTTCGTCATTAAAAATGAAAATATCGAACGACTTATCTCGCCTGACCTGAGATTCGAAAACAGTAAATGTTCACAAAAATCAAAAAATTTTCGAAACAAAATTTTCAAAAAAAAAATTATGGACAATTGTATTAATCATAGCTACGAGCTTTTCTTGATAATTTCACTATAATAAACACTCATGTAATATTCGAGAATTTTAAATATATCGATACCGCAATATACAGCTATTTGGAATAAAATATCGAAATTAAATTCTTCGAAAAATTTTCTATTCTTTTCAATTTCTCGAGCAGTTTTAGCTTAAATAAAAAAATCAACATATGTTCTTGTTTGTGCTTACAAAAATACCTAAACAGAGAGAATCATATATCATTTTTGAACTATGCACATAAACTTTGGTTGTAAAATACTTCACATCAAAACTTATGATCAGTGTTGCCAGTTTAGTCTTTTTGAGGCTAAATCTAGTCTTTTTATTTTACTCTTAGCCACACAATTTTCGTTTTAGCTTCTAGCTCTACTTAAAAAGGCTAAAATGTTAGTATTTCCAAAACTTATTTTATTTTTAGAGAATCATGCATTTAAGCATTCTAAGTCTTTAAGTTAATTAATATAATTATTTTTTAATATACTACATCAATCATAGAAATGCGAAAAATCACCAAAATTTTTGAAATGCTTATTCAAGAAGAAATTATAGTTAAAAAAATACAAAAAATCACTTTAAAACAGATTTGAGTTTAATAAAATATAATTCAAATTTATATGCAAATCTTTTGGGCGATTTTTCATTAAATCATTTTGCTGGGTATTATTTATAAATATAATACAATTTCTTTAAAAATATCAAAAACTAATGAGAACGAGAAAAAAATTTAAATTTAAATGAAAAATAACTTTTTTCTTTCCCTATTATTTGCGAATTTTAGATGTTAGTTAAATTCTCTGTAATTTTTAATAAAAAATAATATTAAATTTTAGAAAAAGTGACCAGTAATGTTGGCCTTGTCTAAGGATATTTGCAAAATAACATATTTTTCTAAATACCTAATTTATTTCCTTGCAGATTAATTTATGAAATTTGTCCTAAGAGATGTAGATTTAAGCAATAGAAAAAATAATATTATTGAAAGAAAACACGTTGATGACTCCTTTGGGCGAAGTTGAAATTTGGACAATTATTTATCATTCCTATATAAATGTCTTTATTAATTTGATTGTGCATTATTTATTTGTTTATTTATTAATAACCTTGAAACAAGTTAAGGTCAATCGATTACAGTTTAAAAATATGACAGTATTATGACAGTATATATATAATTTAATAATAAGTAGGTACTTATTAATAACTAGACATTTTTATATAATTTGGAAATTAATATGTATATAAAAATTTTTCAGAGTTTATTCCATCACGAATCTACCACTAAGACATAAAATAACTCCCTAAAAAAGTGGTTTAATAGCTACTAATAATAGATAAAATTAAACTCTTAAAATTAGCAACTGAAAATGAAAAATTTCTTTTAACATATGGTAATATCGCATTCCATAACTTTATGATACGAACCACGAAAGACCTTTGCATAAATATTGTATTAAATCGCGGACAGACTAAGAAATGTGTTATTGAAGAGTGTGCAAAAATAAATCTAGATACAAGATAATGCGGGGAATCATTAATTAATTAATAAATATTAATTTTTGCTTCAACCTCTTCCGTTTTGGGTATTTTTATTTATTTATTTTTTTTCCTATTTGGCATTCTTTTATTTTTGGTTTTAGCATTTTTATGCCTTTTGCCAGTTTATTTTTGTTGTTTTTTTGCAATTTTTTGCTTTTTTACGATTTTTTCCATTGTGGTGTTTTTCTCATTTGGCGATTTTTTTCCATTTGTACAATTTTTCCATTTAGAAGATTTTTATTTTTGAGTTTCTTTAGTTTCAGCAACTTTTCTTATATTTTCTTAATTTGTTGGTATTTTTTTGTGGCTTCTTTATTTGAGCGCTTTTTTCGTTTTGGCAATTTCTTTTATTTTGTTGATTTTTTCATTTTGGCGATTTATTTGTATTTAATAATACTATTAACAATAATCGCAAAATAACTTTTATATGCCTTCGAAAAAATAAACACATTCAAATAATCAAAAGTATAAAAATGAAAATATAATCCCTCTGGCTTAAATATCCAAAATTAAAGAACAATAACATGAACTTATCTTGATAATGCAAAGAATATAATTAATTTTACATAAAATTGTGTATTTGCTAAAAACAAAAAGGAACAGTACAACAACAAAAACAAAACACCTTTCAAAAAAACACAAGTTGTTTACTTTTTCTACTCAGAAAAAATAAACAAAGTAATTCAAAGTAAGTATTAAACTCCTTTCTATTTCATTTATCCTTTCTATTTCGTTTATCGTTTTTCTCTAACAAATCTCTCAATTAAAAGTGAAAAAAACACTTATAAACCGCTATTATATCATCGCAACTTGCTCAAATTGTTTTTGTATAGAAATAAAAAATTGTTTTTGATTTGAGAGAACTGTCTGAGAGACATGGGAAATAAAGTAGAGAAGAGTTTAATGATTTGAGACGCTCTTTTGTTTGAGATTTACAGTATTTTAATAAAATTCTGCACATTTGTGCGAATTTTATTAATTTTATAGTATATTTTTTATTAAAAGAAAAGAAAAAGAAGAGATTGCAAAAAATGTGCTTGCCTTTTAATTATATATATATATATATATATATATATATATATATATGGTGATCCATTTCGAGGTTCGCTACTTTTTTAAAGAAAAAAATACAGAAAATTCAAATTTAATGGGAAATGTTTATTATTATTTGAAAGAACATTCTTTGGCATTTATTTTTTTAAGATTATGTCTATCAAATATTGGCCGTTCCTACGTCGCAGATGGTCCATCCGTTGAGTCTAATTTTCGATGACTCGTTCGAGCATTTCGACTGTTAACTGGTGAATGACATGTATGATATTTTTCTCCAAGGCCTGAATCGAAGCGGGTTTGTCCGCATAAACTTTAGAGTTTCCATATTCCCACAGTCAAAAGTCTAACGGTGTGATATCACACGATCTTGGTAGCCAATCGTCCGGCACAAAACGTAAAATTATGTGCTCACCGAAGTGTTCTCTCAATAAATCCATTGATTGATGCAGTGTGTGGGAAGTGGCGTCGCCGAGATCACGAGCTTCAATTTTAGACATCAAATAGTCGGATATCATGGTACGATAACGGTCGCCATTGACGGTTACGTTCGCACCGGCATCATTTTTAAAGAAATATGGACCGATGATTCCACCGGCCCACAAACCACACCAAACCGTTGTTTTTTCTGGATGCAGTGTTAGTTCTTGAATCTCTTCAGGTTGCTCTTCGTCCCAAATGTGGCAATTTTGTTTGTTTACATACCCATTGAGCCGGAAATGGGTCTCATCGCTGAACAAAATTTTCCTCGAAAACGTCGGATCTTCTTGGAACTTTTCAAGATCCCATAGAGCGAAGCGAATTCACTTGGGAAGGTCGAGCGGCTTCAGTTGTTGCACAAGCTGTATTTTTTACGCTTTCAATTTAAGATCTCGACGTAAAATGCGCCAAGTCGTTCCACACGCCAGTCCACGGTCTCCACGGACTTCGTGTACACTCTCAGCTACGGCCGCTATATTTTCTTCACAGCGTGCTGGACGTGGTCCATTCGGTCGAATATTATCCAATAATGAATGCTGGATCTCAAAATGGGTAATGGTGTTGCGAATAGTACGCTCCGTAGGCCGATTATGCTGACCATAAGTTGAGCGAAGTGCACGAAACACATTCCTCACTGAACGTGAATTTTCGTAATAAGGTTCAACGTTGTTCAGGCGTAAGTTTTTCCATTATGAAATGCCAAACAATACTAAACAAAAATAACATGACAGCATGACACGACTCACACGTGATCTGTCAAAAAAAAGGCTATTGAGAAAAGTATCTCTAGTTGAATTTATATATGAATTTATATATATATATATATATATATATATATATATATATATATATATATATATATACATTAGATTTTAATAAAAATACCATATATATAGTGTTAAATTGAAAATAAAATACAACTAAAAATTAAATCCGATTTGAGTTTCAAATTTGGAATAAAATGGAAATGCAACAACATAGAAAACTATCGTTTTCAAATTTCCAACCATAAGTCGTTAGCAATATCGATATCGAATATTTTTACATTTCGCTATTGATACCGCTAAAGATTCGCTATTAATACGATAGACGAACCTTGGAGAACGAAAGATTTGCTGCCACAAAGTGAGTTCACCCTTCGCGATGAATGAGCTCAAGGAGCTCAATTCGGATAGCCAACGATAATTGTTCTCGAGTGTGTTCATGAAATTGTCATGAAGCTATATCATTATTACAGTTTGTAGTCAGCTAGGGTTAAACTGCATATTTTTAAAATAAATTAGACTTAAGTAGGCAACTCAAAAGAAAAACTGTTTTTTTTTTTTAAGTTAAACACTGCCCAGCAAATTTTTTTTGTCTTTTGGTAATGACCACTAGTTACAAAGCACATTGCTAAGTAATGTGTTATTTTTCTCATTACTTTGTGCAGCTAAAAAGCTCGTGATGAGTAAATAGGAAGTTTATTTAGTTTTACAATGGCTCAATTCGCTATATCATCAGCGTAACAAACAAGAAATTGACTTACAACAATTCTATGTTTTGTAAACTACTAATCAATTGGAAGGTTGTAGAGAAAGGCATAATGAAAAGTCAGCACTTTGAAATTAGTAAGAAAAATTCCTTTCTTTACAAAAAAAAAAATAGTAAAATTTTTTCCTCAAAATTTTATAAAGAAAGTTCGATTTAATTGAGCGCTGCAGTCTATGTCTAGCATTAGCCGTTGTTTGTTAACAAGATTGTAGTCTTCCCGTGTTCCATATTTGATATCTTCAGAAAATAATTTTTTGTACATTTTCAACATGACGTATCATTCAACATTTTGCGTATTTAATCTGAGTATTCATTTATTTCTTTTGCTGATTATAGCACTCCAAGCTAGAAGATATATCAAAATGACCCATGAATCCTGTGACATTTTCATAAAAAATTAATGGCATTTCAACCGAATTTTAAGCAGTTACCATCTAGTAGCAATGTAAGTTGCTGTTTTACTAGGCATGTAAGGTTTTTTCTATTTCTTTTTGTATTTTCATTTTTAAACCCTTCATATATCCATCAGTCTGTCTGCAACTTAAAGATATGTTATATTGGACTTCTCCAAAAAAAGCCAACTTTCGACTGTAACTGGGAATTGTTCGAATTGTTAGGATTGTTCTTTTTAATGTGGAAGCGTAGTGTGCAATATATCCGCAAAATTCAAATCTAAGAAATTTTCAAAACAGCCACAATAAAAATCAACATCTTTAATAAAGTATAAGAAAAGGATTATATTATCCTGCAGGTGTCAAAGCATGGTTATGGTTAAAATTTGACTAAAAATAGAATTTTTTTTTCCAATATTTCTCAAAAAAAATACCACGACGGTCCTTACACAAACGTTTGAAAACGCGTTAATGGTCGGGGGAATTTCTAATAACTTTAATATTTTCTAATCGATTTTAACTTGTTTATCCTTTTTGATAGGTAATTATGTCATAAATTATGATTCCTTTACACTAAATTGTGAAAAAAAAAATAAAAGTTGATAATAGCAAAATTAGAAAAAAAAAACTATGAAAAACTATCAAAATGCACCCTACAAACTTCAGAATCGATGCAGCACATGTTAGCAACATCCGATCACTTTAATATTTTGCCCACTATATATGTTTTTATATCAAAAGAACAATCCAAGGGGGAGTTAGGGTCGATATTCGAAAGATATTTTTTTTTTTTTTTTTTTTTGGAGCAGTCTAATATTATACACTATTATTACCTTTTCATCATAGCCTTGTTGTTTTGCATTTATGGACGTTACTGGTATGGTTGAAAAATAACACCAACACATAAATGACCGACTTGCCAACATTTTAAAATTTGAAATAAGTTTCAAGCAAAAATAATTTCTAAAAAAATCTCCAATTTCTAAAAATGCTCTAAAGAAGACAAATATAACCAATCCCCAATTTTCTGACCGACGAAAAGTACATGATATTTAAAAATTAAATAATTATTAGTAAATCTTAAAAAAAAACCTAAATTTCAAAAAATTAAAGTTTAAAAAAAAATACAAACATTAAAAGAAAGTGTAATTTTTTCAAAACGATACAAATTTTCAAAAGAAATTAAGACATTAAAAAGATATAGTTGGTCACACCCTACACCATTCTATATGTGCATCAAAATTTGTGGAAGGTTTTATACTAGACCTATGGCCAATTCTTAACCGATACTTTTACTAAGATAAAATATACTAATACAAAATATTACATTAATACTAACATTTATATGAATTTATGAAATTTAGGGTGATGATTAAATTATGGAGCGATCCTCATAGAATTTGTCACTGTAATTTCTACTTATATAAAACTTATTTGCGTCAAATATTAAATTGATACTAATATTTGTATATGATTTACGCAGGTAAAAGTGATTTTCGGAAGAAGGGTTTATATGGAAGCTATAGCCAATTGTGGATCGATGTTCATGAAATTTAGCACAGGGATTTGTATTTAAACAAAATTTGCTTGCACCATATTTTATTAAAATATTACTATATTTATGGCACTTATGATAGTTAAACACTTATTCGGAGAGTATATTTGTTTGGGAGCTAGGTGAAATAATGGACCAATCATAACCAATTTCAATAGGCTTCGCTATTATGCCAAAGGAATTATATATACCAAATTTCATCAAAATATCCTTAAAAATATGACTCACAAAGTAATTCTGAATGGTATATTTTTAGGTGGCGGTCCAAAGATTTTTTCTGTGAGTTACAAACATCAGCACAAACGTATAATACTCTAACCACCTATAGTGGTGTAGGGTATATAAAGTACCATTTATCCAAAAAGGGTATATATTTTTCCAAAAAAGTAACAATTTTACCATAATAAAAAACAAAAACAAGTACCATTTGTAAAAAAAAAAAAAATTCATTTTAAGGAAAATATATTTAAGGCTTATGAGTGAATGATATACGACACATCAGAATATAGCACTCTAACTATTTTCTAAATTGTCTTTTTTTAATAGAAAAGTGTATTAAAACTAGTGCTTATAAAGATATATTTATGAATAGATAGATTTACAATTGTCTAAGAAAAAAATATTTCCTCATAGTCATATTAAAAAAAAAATCCATTATTAATTTAGCAAAATTACAAATATCCGTCCAGGAAAATATCTGAATATGTAGTATTAATAAACCATTAATCACATATATTCTAATAAAAAATTAAAGATATATATTTGGCGGAAATTTGTTTTCAAAAATTCTTTAGTTATTGATTCAATATAAAAATCAATAACTAAAAATCGTTAAATTTTATAACTGACATATTTATTTTAAGCTCTGCAAAATTCCTCTATACTCTTCGACAAACTAATTTTATAAATATCTTAAATATTCCTAAACAAAAATTTACATAAAATTATTGGCTTTAAGCTTTGAATATATAACAATAAAATGAGCAATAAGTAAATGACGCAGACAATAATTTATTGAATAATTTCAACAAATTAAAACACATTAAAATCATTGAAAAACATTAATTAAAAAAATTATAAATAAAATTCTTACACACACACAAACTTATATATATATATATATATATATATATATATATATATAACATTAACTATATTTAAAGGAAGAACAATAAACAAACGAACAAATATGACAAATACCAAAAATAACAATTTCCGCTCTAATAAACGTTTCCGCTTCGTAAAATTTTATACATTTTTAAATTATTAATTTCTCTTTATCTATTTTCTGTCTATAAAATTTTTTGTTCTTTTTCTATTATATGTTACTGCTTCTTTTAGTAAATGTTTATTTATAATTTAATATTAGTAAAGAGCATCAGTAGCTGCATTAAGAGCGGAAAAGGCTTTAAAGTAGTGTTAGGTGTATGTATGTGTAATAGTTCATAGGAATAATTTCTTCAAACTTTTTACTTTTTGGCTTCAAAAAGTTTGAAAACTTTGTTAAGGGCACATCAACGCTGTTTAGTACCAATATTAATTGGCTTTAAAGAAATACAAATCTGTTCGCGTGAATGACTTTTTGCAAACGGCGTAGGTGTTATGGACCACTAAGACAAAATCTTAAAAAAGAATTGCCAAAATTATATTTTCAACAATACATAAAAAACGACAAATAAAGATATGATACTCTACTCCACTGTGTACTAGCATAAAAATTCCGAAAGGGGACTTATATTACACCTATGGCCAATTTTACTACATGTAAAATAAAATATACAAATACAGAATCATGCGTTAATACTAGCATCTAGATGAGTTTATGCATTTTAGGACTATTCCTGGAAGTGGATTTATATGGGAGCTATGATAAATTATGGAACGATTCACATATAATTTCTACTTCATAAAACTTATTTGTGTTAAATGTTAACAAAATATTAACACTTATACAAGATTTCTTTACACCGAATTTCATTAAAGTATTATTTTTTTTAAGGCATTTTTGAGTATTTTAACTCTATTCCGGGGGGACATTTGTATAAGGGCTAGGTAAAATAACGGACCGATCACAACCAATTCCAATAAGCTTTTTCCTTGTATAAGAAAAGTCGAAATTGCAACCTGAAATTTGTGCAAAAGGTTTACATGGACAGCCAGCCAGCCGTCTAGACAGACGGACGAACGGACATTGTTTAATAGATTTAAAAAATGATTCTGAGTCGATTGGTATACTTTAATCTATGATGTAGAGCATAATTACTACGTGTATATATCTAAAATACAAATTAAAAGTGATACGATATGGCTAATGTAACTGAAGATAATAGTGATCATAGTGGTTTTTAACATATCATTAAAAAATATTTTGAATCAACAAATTGTGCGTAAATTATATTTTCTTTTTACTTTTATAATATTTTTCGATATATGTGTTAATATCTGACAGCCAAAAGATTTTTTAAAACTATAGCAATTGACAAGAAATGACCATTTATGTTGTGATAGATAAAAATCAAAAAATTTTAAAAATTTCATTCTAAATCGTATATAAAATACAAATTAAAGCAGATTCAGTAAATTTTATATTATTAAACATAACTGAAATCATAATTCTGATTTAGCCTACCTTTTGAATATCGAGTGGAAATCAAAGTGTACATAGATTATTGTTATTTTTTTTATTGCATTTAATCTAATTATATATTTCTCACATCTAACCACAAAAATTTCTTTAAATAATGTTAATAAATAAAAAGTTGCAAATATTAATTATATAGATTAGGTTAGGCTAGGTTAAAAAGGGTAGCGTCTTCACGCCTCCACCCGGAGACCATTCGGTCCATTGTGATCCCTTTATAGATAATAGAGAAAGCTGATAAATGAAGAAAGAGAAAAATCCTAGTAGAATGTAGCAAAAAAAATTTAAAAGAAAGATATCTAAATATAAGAAAAATAAGAAAGGTGTGGAACCTAAGACCCATCAAATCAACTCTGACTACCTCTAAGCCACTTTATTCCCATTACGAACCCTATAAGGTTGCCGAGTTCTTCACCCGCAACCTCCTCTAGTTCGTTCAGAATATGGCTCCCAAACCACCTCAGTCTACTTCGCTGAAAACCTACAGTGTAACAGAGTATAAGTTCCACTGTATCTAGCTTCTCCACATCATCGCACGTCCTGCAAAACTCTGACGCGCCAGTTTCCCATTTACTGGTCATATTCCCTATTGCGAGGTGACCAGTAATCATGATAACAATGATCCTTAGATTTACACGACTCATGCCCAGAATATGCTTCGAAACTGCTGGTTTAAGACTAGACCATAACGCTCTAGATACCCAGCAGTCCGATCTATTCCCCCAAGCATCATTCGTTCTACCTATAGTCCATTGCCTTATGGCCATGAAATATTACCCAATCGGAATCCTAACCAATACCTCCACAAAAGACCTGTCCAACTCCGAGACCTTACGAGCTAGCACATCGGCTATTTCATTGCTGAGAATATCGCAGTGACCAGGAACCCAACAAAGTATTATTCTCTAGGTATCCATTAGCCTCCTAAATTATTTCCTACACTCCAGCACTATATATATATATATATATATATATATATATATATATATATATATATATACAAGAGCACTAACATGGACCTGACAGAGTAACTTGTCATTGCCATCAGTGCTACCTAACTATCCACATAGATAGTTATATAACTATAAAGAAAATTTTTCTATGACACAAAAAATATATTAAAATTTGCACCAAATTAAAACGCGTAATTATTGTCACTTGATTTCGCCTTAGGTGTGCCTAGACGATTTATGAATCATTAAAGACACCGCAATCTTAGGTCATGAATACTTTTTATGCAATTTTTCTGTTGAAAGCCATTTTTCACTTAACTATAAATGTAATTTCACATAAAATATAAATGTAGTTTTATTTAAAATGTAAAAAAATGCTAATGTAAAATACGCAAATTTTAAATCGATTTTAAAAAGTTATAAAATTTTTGCTACATAATATTTTACCGCGCCATAATGATTTTAAAATGTAATCTGTAATTCACGTTTTTTCTCTCCAAGTTTAGGCACCACCTATAGCGCTGCTATTATTGCCACATTAACGAGATGTATTTCAAACGATTTATAATTACAAGAGCAGTAAACCTGCATTCTTTATTTTACAATAATCGGAACGACACAATTTTTCTAATTGAAAAAAATTGTCCACAATATAATTTAACACTGATTAACGACAGACAGTTTGAACACAAGTTAGCCTATTTCTACGCATATACTAAAATCCACGATTACACGAATCAAAAGAAAGAAAAAAACTTGTTATATACAAACACTTTTTTTGGATTTTTAAAATCTGAGTGCTTGCCGCTACCACGCGGAAAAAATCCAGGTCTTGAACTTTTGTTTTTTATACCACCAAATGTTGTTAACATAACTGCATCAAAATCTACGTTAACAAATCAGAATTAAAAAGAAAATATTTGAGGTTTAAAATCGGTTTTATAAATTTAAACATAAAAAGAGAATTCTCCATATGTATATAAGGCAAATTAAAAAAATCGATAAAAGTGAGTTTTTTTCAGACGATTAAAAGATGATTGCGTTTAGAAAAAAATACGATACACGTGTTTTTTTTTTTTTTTAAGTAGCTAACCTACAGTTTTGATGCAGTAAATGATTTGACATCATATATATATATATATATATATATATGGTTTCAAATCATTTACATATAATTATATATATTATATATTACACTGCTGCCTGCCACTTGAATAAGAAATCACATTTTTTAAATTTTAATTAAACTCATGTTCAGAAAAAAATAATTTTTTGCGCAACCAAATTTCGAAGTGTTCGCTTTAGTTTCTTGAAGAAATAAGAAACATACATATTTTGTTATACTAAAATTATGCATTTATTTAAAGACATGTATTTCTGTGGTACTTTTTCGTGTGTCACTTTAATAAGGAATATTTTAAAACTAAGCAAACTTTACTTTACTTTTTAAATCTTAGGTTATAAAAAAGTTATTATCTTCTAGTATTCAATTAGTAATGAGTACTGCCACCATTTTTAGAAATAACCTCAAAAATGCGATTTGGCATCGACTTGTATAATGACTCTAAGTAATTTATCGAAATTGAACTCCATGCTTCCGTTATTGCATTCTTTAAGGATTCTATCGTCTCAAATTGCTTTCCTCCTTCATAGACTTTCCTTGCAAGCCAACCCCAGACATTTTCCATTGGATCCAGGTCTGGTAAATATTGGGGCCAATCCAAAAGTTGAACACCCTGTTGATTAATCCATTGTTTTACTGCTCTGGCGGTATGAAGCGGAGCATTGTCGTGTTGGTACGTCCAAGTTATGGGTCCAAAGAAATCATTAAATTTTGGAAATGCTTCCACGCCAGAATGTTGTTGTAAATTGTTGCAGTCATTTTGATGGATACAAAAACCAATTCTATGGTACCATAATACGAAATGACACCCCATACCATTATTCCGCCCTCTCGGCTGTGTCTGCGACTCAAAAATAATTCCTCCTTATTTAGGTCATGGAAGTAATAGTTGTACCCGTCGAGACCATCAATAATAAAATTTTTTTCATCGGAAAATACAACTTTAAACCATTTTTCGGATCATGTCATTATATTTTTGGCAAACTGTAGGCGTTGTGATTTGTGCTTTTCATTTGGTGTTGGCTTTTTGGCAGTTTTCGTCGGACTATGTATAGGCACGACTTTAAAATACGGTACACTTTTCTTAGACTGGCACTGACTCCACTTTTTTCACGTGTTTTTGATACCGACATGGCAGAATTTGATGCAATTCTAAGAATTTTTCGTCTTTCTTTTGGAGTTGTTGCCATTTTCTTCCGCCCTTGCATGTTTTTTCCATATCTTTCCACGTTATTTAAATAATTGTACACAACTGTCTTTCATCCATTAATGTTTTTGGCTATTTGGGCCGGATTCTGACCCTGAGATTTCAAAATCAGAATTTTTTATTTTTCAGTGTTATTAAGAGTCTTACCACGCCCCATTTTGAATAAAAACTATTTAAAACTATCAAATTAAAAATTCTCTAGCAGTTTGTATTGAAAGAAATTCAAATCATAGTCTTCCTAATTAATATTAAAAGAATTCCTTATTCAAGTGACATACGAAATGCATGTCATTAAATAAATGCATAATTTTAGTATAACAAAATATGTATAATTTTTATTTCTTCAGGACACTAAAGCACTTTGAAATTTGTTGCGCAAAAAATTATTTTTTTCTGAACTTTAATTTAAGAGATATACTTAATTAAATTTAAAAAATGTGATTCCTTATTCAAGGGGCAGGCAGTATATATATATATATATATATATATATATATATATATATATATATATATATATATATATATATACATATATATATACATATTTTTTGCTTTAAGTATTATTTATTTTAGACAAATGAGTGTTTTACAGTATAAAATAAAAATAAATTAGCTACCTTCTGCTTCTAAGTAACATAGGAAGGATGTTGTCAGTTTTCAGTTCGCTGTAATTATCAGACTTTTTTTCTTTTGTTGTTACAACAACAAAGGCACACTGTGCTTTGTCCCATAGGAAAAAATCAGAAATAAAATTATGCCATGAATTATAGTAAATTTTCTATTTTTGGAATGCTAACAAAACTAATCATGAATGAAAAAGTTTAAGTTTTCTCTATCTGTTAACAATAGAGGACGCCAAATTCATACAAATTTGCCAAATTTCATTGAAAATTTTAGTTTTGACGATATTAGTTAAGAGTTTTATTTTCTGGTTTGGAAACTAAATATTTGAAAAGGAAAAGCCATTTTAAAAGTGATTTTTTATTATCTCTTTTTTTTAACTACATTTAAATTCACGTATTCTTTTTTTAACTAAAATTCAAGAATAAAAATTTTCTTAGGAAAAACAAATTATTTTTTACTTTTGTTTTTAATAGAAAATTTGGTATTGTAAGAAGCTACATAAAAATAAGTCCAAAATTTTGAACGCAAATTCAAAAATCTTATGATGGCGTAAATGCCTACTTTAGCCATTTGTCAAAAATAAACATGGCAAATATTTGTGGTATAACTAAAAATTTAACAAATTTTTACATTAAAAAGTTGAAGCGGAATTTTATAGAAAAACATCTAAAATTTTCACAATTCAAGTAAATTTTTTAAAATGAGCGCTAGATTTAAGAAATTTTAGATAATATTAATCGTTTTTTTTATGTAAAAAAACTTATTTTTAATGGCTAATTAAAAAAAAATATATGAAAAGTTATGTTACTTTCTCATGATTTTGTAAGCTTAATTGATATTGTAATAGATAAAAAAAAAATTTAATTTTTTTCCACAAACTTGAAATTTATAAACTTTTCTTGCAAACTAAATTTCACCTTTTCTATTACAGCGCTTGTATGCTAAAGTTAAAGACTTAATTGTGTGCAGCAAATATAAAAAAAAAATTTACAATTTCAGCTAAAAATATATGAAATTGTAGAATGCATGCTAATTTTAGAAATATTTAAGCGATATTCTACTGAACGAAAATGAAAACGTTGAAATTAAAAAACCTGTATTTTATCAAAGGAGCAAAAAAAAAAATAAAATAATATATATAAAATTTTAAAAAATTTTGATACAAATTAAAAACATTAATACTATTATCATAAGATATATATAATAATTTATTGTATTTTCTGTTTAAAAATTAAATAAAACAAATAAGAAAGATATAGTCGGTCAAGCCCGACCATACGATATCTACACCATTATGTATACCCATCAAAATTCGTGAAGGGGTCTTATATTAGACATGTGAACAATTGTGGACCAATACTTTTACTAAGTGTAAAATAAAATATAGAATATGACGGTAGCACTAAAATTGATATGAATTATATGGGATCTATGGTAAATTATGGAGCGATCCTCATAAAATTTATCACTGTGATTTCTAGTTATACGAAACTTATTTGTGTCAAATATAAACTTGATACTAACATGTGTATGGGATTTATGTACACTAAAGTGATTTTCGGAATAGGGTTTTATATGGGAGCTATGGTCATTTAAGGACCGGTCTTCATGAAATTTGGCACAAAGATTGATACTTATAAAAAACTTCTTTGCACCGAATTTCATTATAATATTGCTATATTTAAGGCATTTATGGTCGTTGAACCCCTACTTTGGGAGAACATTTAATGTGCACTAGTTGAAATAATGGACCGATCATAACCAATTTCAATAGGCTTCATCCTTGTGCCATAAAAGTCCTATGTACCAAATTTCATTGAAAATTGGGAGCTGTACTTTGTGCACAAGGTATACATGGACAGCCAGCCGGCCATCCAGTCAGCCAGACGGACGGGCGGACATCGTTAGATCAACTCAAAAAGTGATTCTGAGTCGATTGGTATACTTTAAAATGGGTGTTGGGTAAGTTTTTTTGTGCGTTACAAACATCAGCATAAACGCATAATACCCCAACTACCTATAGTGGTGTGTGGTATAAAAAGAAAAATTTTAAAGACACATATGACAAATATATATATGCGTACATTTTTGGTGAGGTTCTTATATGGAAACCAAGATAAATTGTAGACCAATTCTTTCAAGGTTTGGGAGATTAATTTATACAGCTATAAAACTTATTATTGTCAAATATTATTTCGATACCAATATTAATGAGATATTTTAACTTTAATTTTCGGAAGTGAGTCTTATATGGGATCCATGGTCATTTCTGAACCAATCCTAATAAAATTTTAATTTATAAGTCTTGATTGTGTCAAAATATTATCCTGATATTTATATTTATATGGAATTTATGCACGATAAAACTGTCTTCGGAAGTGAAGTTATATGGGAGCTATTGCCAATTATGGACCGATTTTCCTAAAATTTGGTACACTGATTTATGCTTATAAGGAACTTAATGTAAGGAATTTCAATAAAATTGTAATATATTTAAGATATTTACAAGCCTTGAAACTCTATTGCAGAAGGACATTTGTATGGGGGCTAGGTGAAATAATGGACCGATCATAACCAATTTTAATAGACTTGGTGCTAAATTTCATAAAGTTTTCTTTAAAGTGTCATCAAAATAACTTTAAAAAGAAGTACAAGTCTTTGTGCACATAGTTTAGTTTACATGGGAAGTGGGCGTGTCTTTAAATAGATTTAGCTAAAATTTTGCATAAATGAGGCTACCATAAATACTTGTCAGCGTATCAATTTTGGACATAATCTGAATATAATTGCAGACAAAATATAATTTCGAAAGTTCTGTGTGCATGATAGATGGACGTGTCCTTGAACAGATTTGGCTAAAATTCGGTACATATATAAATATTTCAAATATATAACAATGCATCAATTTTGGTAACAATTTGATTATAATTTTAGAAAAAATATCATCAAATATCTTATGGGAGGTGGACATGTCCTTGACCCGATTTGGTTGAAAATTTAAATTTTTCTTAATTTTGTCACAAGACACCATTGTGCCATGTTTTATGCTGCTATTTTTGCCGATTCATTATATGGGAACAAAACGTTGTGCGGCATGTCGCCTAGTGTGAATCTGGACTTATTGCAATCTGTTGAGAGTCAATTGATTTCCCTTCAGAAAGAGCACGTCTTAAATTAATTAAGTTCACAGCTTTTGTGTAAACTTTTTTGACTCAAAATCTCTATTGAAGTCAAGAGACCAGGGAACAGTGGTGACTTTTTCAAAATAAATGGTAATAAATCTGTATCTTTTATACTACAGCAAAGATCTCGATGATACTTAGGACATCGAAAGAGGAGGAGTCATACTTTTGTTGTCTTAATAGTATAGCTGCAGGTTGGTCGGCGCTACAATAGGCCAAAGTTGACCATCCAGAACTGCATGATGAGTAATAGCATCTGGGATATTCATTTTCTAAGTGATTTATTATATGTTGTTTTATTTTAAATTTAAAACTACCATACTAAAATCTTTTGAACTTTTTTCTAAGTAAATTAATGTTGACATTAATTTCGGAATTTCTCAGTATATTTGGATACATGAGTTCTAATCCTAATTGGCTCTACTGCTCGAGATAAATTGTTATATAGAAAATGAGGTTGCTCCACATATTACAATATATCTCGAGAACAAATTACTTAATATATACCGAAACATTCTCTCACAAATTAGCTTCAAGTACTTCCTTCATTTTTATTTAATTTCTTTAACAGTTTCGAAGATATTAACCAAATTATTTTGCAAAAAATTAAATTTCTTACAAAATTTAAAAATTTTTTATTTTCAAAAAAAAATCATTAAAAATCGAAAAGGACCTAAAATAGTCTTAATTGTAATTAAAATCGTCATATGGGTCATTTTATTTTTAATATATTCAACTTTATTATAAAAGATAAAAATTAAAATTTTTTACCTTTTGCGATTTTTTACGATTAATCTTGAAACAATTGTCTAATTTGTTTTAATGAAAAATAAAAAAAACTCTATTAAATGGAACAAACTGATTATTCTTCTCTTTTATCTTAAAGCTGGATATGTTACAAAGAGAATGAGCTATATATTACTAAAATAGATGTAGAAATATCAATTCTATTAAGAGTTCAGTAAAGATATTGCATTTCAAAATAATGCAAAAAATATTCGTATTATGCCAACTTATTGGACCGATTTAATGAGGATTTAAAAAGAAAACGACTCCATATGGCCAAGAAAAAAGTTATTTTTCATCAAGATAATGCACGGGTGCCCACGTGTGCAGTCTCAATGGCAAAACTCTGTGAAATGGGCTACGAATTGGTATCTCATCCGCCATATTCTCCCGATTTAGCCCCTAGTGACTACTTCCTATTTCCAAACCTAAAGAAATGGCTCGGTGGAAAGAGATTCAGCTCCAACGATGAAATTATTGTCCAAACAAATGCCTATTTTAAGGACCTCGAAAAATCTTATTTTTTACGCAAAGTAAATGAGGACTCTTGTTCAAAATTTGACAGTAGTCTATTAACAGGTGGTACTTGATGGGAATAGTGTTGCATTTTATATAACTACCAGGGAAGTTCGAAAAATCACGGACTTAATACAATTTTTTACAAAAACATTTCAATATAAATAAAAAACTAAGTTATTTTTTAATTATGAATAAAGTCGACATATAGGTTATTTTATTTGTAACATATTCAGCTTTATGATAGAAGAGAAAAATTTGTATTTGTGAGCTTTTTCGATTTTCTACGTTTAAAAAATAATCTTTGTAAGAATTAAATTTTTTCACCACAATTAATTTCACCAAAACTACTAAGCAGAAGATTAAAAGAAAATGTAATTTAATGTTAATACCAATTATAGTTTTCCGGTGTTTTATGAAACCGAATCCAACATTTCTTTCCCGAGATGTGTTACAATATGTGGTGCAACCTCATTCATTTTCTTCACAATAATTTATCTCGAGGACTGAAGTCTATTCAGAAAAAGTAATTTAAACTCGATGATTACTTGTATCTTAATTGATCAAGAAATCCAGAACCGCAGAAAAAATACTTTTTTTTGCCGCCCTATTTTATTAATAGGTATGAGGCTGACATTTGTTTAAAATACAACCAAAGACTCAAACCAAATAAAATTTTCTATAGATCAAGTAAACAAATTTTAGTATTTGCTTCATTTCCTTAAAGATTTTTTTTTTTTTTTTTTTTTTTGAAAAATTAAATTTCATGGCTTTTTGTTATTATTTTCTGTACTATAAACAAATCTTTAACGCAAACTATTTACTGTCAATCCTGTTGTCTAACAACTTTATCATCACAAACAATTAATCATTTATGATTTATTTACTTTTTAATAAAACTACATACAATTTAATTGAAAAATAAATTTCAAATTGTTTGATTTCCCCCACCCCCTCCCCACTTTTTCCAATACTCGCTCTCTTATATTTATTTTTAATTCTAACTAAAAAAAAAATAAATGACAACAAACCAGAATGGCAAAAAAACAAATATCAATTGTACAATAATAATTATAATATTGATGACGATTTCTCTTTGATTAAATTTCTAGCAATTGATCAAATGTAAATAAATAAAATAAAACTGTTTTCAATAGAGCGGGAAGAAAAACAACAATAACAAAAAATAAACAAATATAAATTGTATATTTTAAATATTTTTGCGTTTGTATTTAATGTCAGTTTATTTTGTGGTCTTTGGCTCTGGTGTTTCAATAAATTAAATGTGAATTTTCTTTTTTTTTTTATTTAACGGTGGGTAAAAAGCTTGATTATCTTTTATACGAATTTTTAAAAGAAGGAGTAGATAATATTCCAAATTCCAAATTTTCATTTCAATTACATGCCTTTGCAGTGAAAAATCACTCGAAAAATTATATAGTATAGGTTATAGACCTTCTTGAGGATATCAAAATCATTTTTAAAAATTTACAATACACTCCGAAAATTTCGAATTATTCGCAAAAAGCTGTTTTTGGGTAGGTTATTGTATACATGTATTTCTAACTCTGTTATTCTTGTGTTTATTTTTCTTTTTTAAACTTCTTTGGGAAGTAGAAGAAACAGGCTTTTCAACCCATATTCACTTGGTTTGTTTTGCTCAAATATTAAAAGCAAATTTTCAAAACAACTTCTAGAAAAAATAAAAATTTTCAAACAATTTTTCAAGTTTAACTGCGATCTATTACAAGTTTTCCTACAAAAGCATATGCAACGATGTACTTTTGTTGTGAACATAACTAAAGTGAATATTTTTAAATTGTATAAAAATTGTAGAACTTATTCAATTTTATCTATAATAACTTGCTAAAACTTTGCATACGTTTTTAATTTTATCCTCAAAATTTAAAAACGAGAAAGAAAGTAAAATTGACCCTTTTCCAGAATTTTTATGTACTTACACAATGATGTAGGGTATCATATAGTCTATATATGATACCCTACATCATTGTGTAAGTGCATAAAAATTCTGGAAAGGGGTCAATTTTACTAAATGTAAAATAAAATATACAAATACAGAATAATGCATTGATACTAACATCTAGATGAGTTTTATACACTTTAGGGCGATTTCTGGAAATGGGTTTATATGCAAGCTATGGTAAATTATAGACCGATTCTCATAAAATTTGGCAATGTTGTTTCTACTTACATAAAACTTATTTGTGTCGAATATTTACTTGATACTAAGATTCGTATGGGATTTATGCACATTAAAGTGTTTTTAGAAAGAGGGTTTTATATGGGAGCTATGGTCCCATATTAGTGTGAACCGATTTTCCTAAAATTTGGTACAAAGATTGATACTTGTACAGAATTTCTTTGAGCCGAATTTCATTAAAATATTATTATTTTGAAGGCATTTTTGAGTGTTTAAACTCTATTCCGGAGTGACATTTTTGTGGAGGCTAAGTGAAATAATGGACCGATCATAACCAATTTTATTAGGCTCTGTCCTTGTATCATAAAGTGCCACGTGTCAAATTTCGTTGAATTATCTTAAAAATTGAGAACCGTATTTTGTGCACAAAGTTTAGATGAACAACCAGCCATCCGTCCAGCCAGACGGACACACGGACGGATGGACATTTTTAGACCGACTGAAAAAGTAATTCTGAGTCGATTTTTATACTTTAAGGTGGGCATTGGATGATTTTTTTCTGTGCGTTACAAACATCAGAACAAACGCATAATACACCAAGTATTTATGGTGGTGTGGGGTATAAAAAATATTTTCTCTTAAAATTTATGAAGAAGAAAATGCTTAATGACTTTTTGAGTTTTTAAGCAATTTTATAAAGGGCTATTTCGTTTCATTCTAAACCAAATAACATTTCGAACTTTATAAACAAATATGTATAGTTTTTGAGAAAAAAAAAATCAGAAAAGTTTACATCAAAATCAAAATTTCGTAAAAGAAAAGGGAAATAAATTTAAAAATGCTAAATAATTTATTATTTAATGTGAGTGTATAAAAAAATTATAATATAGTTAAAAATCTACATCCCTCTGCTTTCAAAATCAATTTAAAAATCTTAAATTGAGTTAAAATTTTTGAATCTACGAAATCTATAGGGCAGGAGCTACTCTAAAAATAGGTTTTTCGTAATATCTCGAAATTAAGGGGTGTTTCAAATTTTTTTTTAATTATTTCTGTCATGTGCGCAAGAAATTACATTAGATCACTTTCTGAGTGAAAATATAAAGTGCAATTTTGTAACACCATGTAATTTATTAAACGATTTAAAAAATGTTTAATAATGCTACAATGGTCAAACTTGATTTCAACCTACACTTTGACAACATAAAATTATTTAAATTCCATTTCTATAACAAAAACTATTAAAATGTTTTAAAAATAACTTTTCACATTTCCCAAAAAAGTGTTTTTTTTTCTGATTGTTTACATACTTTTTCCAACCACTGTTTATAAAGTATACCGCTGTGTTTCCCCAAGTGTGCTTAACAATTTGCTTCAACAACAAATTTACATATATAAATCAATAAAATGCTATTCATATTTTTTTTTTTTTTTTTTTTTTCAACCAACATGTCTGTCAGTTTATATGACTTTTTTTTATTAATAATCCAACAAAATATCATAACAAATATTTATATTAAATAAATATTTGATGTGCGTTTAAAAGTGGCTAATTAAATGCAGATATATAATTTATAATACATAATTTATTCTTCACAAGTTCAACAAATCGATTTTAAATCTAGAAAAAGCAGAGAATATGTTATTTTAAAGAATGTTTTTGAGAACTAGTGCTTAAGAATTAATTTTATGTTACTTCCACATTACTCCTCTGAATAATTTACTACCTCAAAAATGACTTCCTAGCAGTGCACATTGGGCCACGAACCCAGTTTTTTAGCCATAAATATAATATTGAAAATTCATAATAGAAAAATATGTTTTTTAGGGTTTTAGACACTGTTAACTAGGAATAAAAATTTAAGCATTTTAAATGGCGGGTCCAGTTATGCAGTTTTTTAAACACATTTTATATAGATTTGTGACCACTAATTCCAAATATGAAAATGAAATTTAAAAGTTCAAAATGCTTAATTAAATATGGCGAAAATAGTTGTTAATTATATTTAAATATTAAATAATTTTTTAGTATTTTAATATTTATGGGGTTCAAAATTAGCTTATTAAAAACGTGTTTTATACAGGGTTGACAACCGATTCAAAGAGGTAACAGTAATGGTATTTTGGATTATTATTATTGTAGGATTACCTGCATTTCGAGCTATTTCGGTAACGGTATTTTAGAAGTAACTGTATACGAAGTTATTTCGGTAACGGTATTTTAGAGGTAACGGTATTCGAAGTTATTACGATAATGTTATTTTAAGGGTTTACAAAATTTTGTCGATATAGGTTAAAAACCATGAAATATAAAGTGGAGTGAAGTACTAAAAGTTCGGGCCGGGATAACTTCAATATTCGTACAAGTTTTATTTTAATTTATTCTAAATAATAATTTTTTCTCAAACTGTGTAATAACAGTAATGGTATTTTAGCGTTAACAACAATTTGTTTTATCTCGATAACAAAATTTAGCGGTGACGGTACTTAAAGCTAATTCGGTAAATGTATTTTAGCAGTAAAGGTATTTTCAATTATTTCGATAAAGGTATTTTAAAGATAACGGTCATCAAACTGAATATGTTTTTTAGCGTTTGGGGTATTTTAGCGGTAACTGCAGCCAACACTGGCTTTACTTCAATAATGATAAAATAAGAACTCAGAATAATTTTTAGAGTCGATTTAACAATATTCTGCCGCCAGGCACAATTTTGATTATTTGTTAGTGAAATTTTCCACGAATAATTACTTTGGTACAAGAGCAAAGCACATTGAAATTGGTTAAGATTGGTCCATGTTTTCTCCAAGCCTCCATACGAATGTTCTCCCGGAGTATTAATTTAAATATTTAAATTCCTTAAATTTACCACTGTTTATTTGAAATTCGACATATTTCATATCAAACTTTACGAACATCGGTTCATAATTAAACCCATATTAGTCATACAAATAAAAAAGGTAGCACTTTATATCAAAATATTTAACATTAAAAAAAATGTATTTGCATTACACAGAACACTAATTTTATATGAGTTTTCTCATTAACGCAGGAATAACTCAAAGGTTTATGAAAACGGACAAAAGGGTGCAACCTCCTGCCCTTAAAAAGATATCAGTGATTACATTTATGCTAAATTTATCAAAATATAGAATTTAACTGTTTGGAGATCTGTATTAAAAAATGTCAGATTTCAAAGAAACAAAACTATACAATTGCTTACGAAATATTAGAAAATTAAACTCAAAACTATATTTGATAACTTTTTGTCATTGTCTACAAGCAATTGTAACTAAGAGCATGAACCGTTAAAGCAATTTCCAACATTTATTGCAAATTCATTTTGCAAAACGTGAATTCTTTTCAAAAAACAAAAAAAAAAGGCAAAATATTAAGTATTTTCAACTTTGAGCTTTTTTGGAAGGAGAACTATCAAAACACAAATACTTTTGCAGAAACTAACTAAAGGTGTCAATAGTCCAAAATATGGCAAAGTTCGTTTTCTATTTTGCCTGAAATGCTCTATTTGCCAAAAAACTGGGTTCGTTTCCCAACGTACACTGCTTAAAAATCTTTAAAAAAAAAGCTAAATTGATTAGAATACAAAATAAAATCAAATAAAAATCATTGATTGTAATAAATGGTTCATAAACCATTTCCTAATGTTTCTATAGGACACGTTTCAAATATAACAATTTCGAACAAAAATCATTGATTAAACAATAGGTAGTACTTCCGCATAACTATTTCAAACAAAAATCATTGTTGCGACCATGAGTTTTGTTCGAAATTGTTACATTCGAAACGTGTCCAATAGAAACGTTAGAAATGGTTTATGAACCATTTATTAAAGTCAATGATTTTTGTTTGATTTTATTTTGTATTTTAATCAAACTAGTTTATTCTGGAACTAGTTGCGAATAAAGTTAATCGCGAATAAAGTTCATATTGATATTTCTATTTTAATGATATATTGCCCATTTTATTTGTTAGATATCCAACTTTATAATATAAGAAAAAAAAGAGGCATTTTCGTTTTTTTTTTTTCAAGTTCTTAAGATTTTTTTCCGTCACAAAAATCATAACTTTTGAACCAATGTATTTATTTTCAGAATTTCAAATTCGTTTTATAGAAAACACTTTAGGCTTTACAATGAGTAACCATAACCGGTTATAGACTTTTATGCCAAATTCCAATATTTTTTTAGAATAAATTTCACAAGTTTCATTTACATCAAATTGTATATTTGTATATCAAATATACATACTCGAATTACTTTTTACGCTAATATGTAAATTTTAAAGAATAATCATTATTTTCACTTCATTAAGTAATTTTATAGGGCAGTCTAGTCCATGTAAAATAAAGTACAAAGTAATCAGCTCACAAATGACTATAGCTCCCATATAAAGCCCACTTCCGGAAATCACAAATTTCACGTAAATATTAATACCAAAAAAATATTTTACAGAAATAAATTTTATATAAACAAAAATAACAAGACCAAATTTTATGAACATCGGTCTCAAGATAATATTTTACACAAATAAGTTTTATGACGATCGATCCATAGTCAACCATAGATCCCCTATACCAGCATCAAGAAATGTACGGATTTTCGTTATAAAATTTTTGCAATTTAACTATTTTAGAATATATAAAAGCAAGATAATGCAATAGATTTTAATTAATATGATCATAGTATGGAATTGCGTACAGTCTCTATGTAAATGCTGATACATCAAACGATATTCAAGCTAGTAAGAAAAAAATTTTTAAACATAATGAGGTTTTATTACTAAAAATATTATGATAATTTTGGATTTCGAAGGAAAAATTTTAAGCGCCCTATGGTTCTATCCCAACGTACTAGAGCCAACTTTAATACTTACTTCATTAGTCTAAATGTTATGATCTTTTCTACGAAAAATATCATGAAATGCTCCTTCCCGGTTTCATTGCGAGATTATCACAGTTTTGTTGGTTTTTCACCCAGGATAGCAGTAGAGTATTATCCAGTTGTTCTATAACTGTAACTTTTTCAGTTATAATCCATTAAATTTGAAAAATTTAACTATATATAGTATCTTTTAAAAAGTGTGAGCGCCTAAATGTTTACTTTATTTTTTTATTAGATTCTTAATCTGTAATAAGCCCTCTATTAGACCAAATCATTATTTTTTATCAAATCCTTCAGCAGCATTTTGGATTTTTAAACCACTTACTGCATGATATTTCTTTTTTTATATTTATAATATTTATTTAATAATGATTTCGTTATTTAACATTTATATTTAAAGAAAAATGGCATAATTCTCAATCAGGAAAAATTGTTACATATATTTGCATTATGCAAGAGCAACTTACAAAATTGATTCAAAGGTTTAAAAATCTCAAAATTCTAATAACAATCCATAAAAAAAAAACTTAATATAAAATAGAATGATTTCATGTCTTGATCACATTTGGAAATTATTTTTATATAGAAAAAAATGTTTACCAAAATATTAAATATTTTACATAACTATATGTAAAATTATTAATTATTAAAACTAAACTTGAATATGCTACTGCTATGATCTCAAATTTTAATTAGTAGTTTGATTCTCTACTATTTTGTAGATTTTTTTAAATGACTAAGTTTTAAAATGTCAAATTATTGTATAAATTAATTCATTTTGAAATAAAAAATTAATTATATGGTCTTGCTAAACATTTTAACTTTATTTGAAAAAATGTTCTTATTAATTTTCTTTGAATATTTTTAATTAAATACCATAAATTTTATTATTTAATGTAAATTATATGAAACAACGTATCACTGTGTATACACAAAACTGACCCCGAGGGTTCCAATTAAATAAATGTATACAAATATTTATTAAACAAAAACTCGAGTAGTTAGCTGAGAGCTTGTTTAATAACATTAAATTATAAAAGCCAAATAAAGTTCATACACAAATGGCAAAGAAAAAATTGGGTAAAAAAAAACAAAATGTAATGAAAATGATCCTCAAATAAGATAAGATAAAAATAAGTTAGAATGTTATGTTCGATTGTGTCGAATATTATATACCCCTCACCCGTGTCGAGACGTGTTATATGAAAATGAAATGCCATATATTGTATGTAATTATAAATACATTTACCTATATTATATCTACGTAAGCACTAAAAACTTTAAATAATATATACACTGCCTGCCACTTGAATAAGGAATCACATTTTTTTAACGTTAATTAAGTATATCTTCTAAACTCATGTTCAGAAAAAAGTAATTTCTTGCGCAACCAAATTTCAAAGTGTTAGTTTTAGTTTCCTGAAGAAATAAAAATTGAATAAGGAATATTTTAAATCTAAGCAAACTGTAATTTACTTTTTAAATTTTAGGTTATAAAAAATTTATTATCTTCTAGCATTCAATTAGTAATGACTACTGCCACCATTAGAAATAACCTAAAAAATACGATTTGGCATCGACTTGTATAATGACTCTAAGTAATTTAGCGAAATTGAAGTCCATGCATCCTTTAAGGATTCTGTCGTTTCTTACAAGATAACCCCAGACATTTTCCATTGAATTCAGGTCTGCTGAATATGGTGGCCAATCCAAAAGTTGAACACCTTGTTGATTAATCCATTGTTTTACTGCTCTGGAGGTATGAATCAGAGCATTGTCGTGTTGGTACGTCCAAGGTAAGGGTCCAAAGAAACCATTAAATTTTGGAAATGCTTCCTCCAGAATTTTGTTGTAAATTGTTGCAGTCATTTTGTTGGATACAAAAACCAATTCTATGGTACCATAATACGAAATGGCACCACATACCATTATTCCGCCCTCTCGGCTGTGTCTGTGGCTCAAAAATAATTCCTGCTTATTTAGGTCATGGAAGTAATAGTTATACCCGTCGGGACTGTCAATATTAAACATTTTTTTTATCGGAAAATACAACTTTAAACCATTTGTCGGACCATGTCATTGTATTTTTGGCAAACTGTAGACGTTTTGATTTGTGCTTTTCATTTGGTGTTGGCTTTTTCGCAGTTTTCGTCGGACTATGTATGGGCACGACTTTAAAATATGGTGCACTATTCTTAGACTGGCACTGACTCCACTTTCATCACGTATTTTTGATACCGACATGGCAGAATTTGATGCAATTCTAAGAATTTTTCGTCTTTCTTTTGGAGTTGTTGCCATTTTCTTACGCCCTTTCATGTCTTTTTCCATATCTTTTCACGTTATTTAAATAACTGTATACAACTGTCTTTCCTCTATTAATGTTTTTAGATATTTGGACCGGATTCTGACCATGAGATTTCAAAATCAGATTTTTTCTTTTTCAGAGTTATTAAGAGCCTTACCACGTCCCATTTTGAGTAGAAACTATTTAAAAACTATCAAATTAAAAACTCTCTAGCCGTTTATATTGAAAGAAATTCAAATCATAGCCTTCCTGATTAATATTAAAAGAATTCCTTATTCAAGTGACACACGAAAAAGTACTAAAGAAATACATGTCCTTAAATAGATGAATAATTTTAGTATAATAAAAATATGTATATTTTTTATTTCTTCTGGAAACTAAAGCCCACACTTTGAAATTTTGTTGCGCGAAAAATTATTTTTTACTGAACTTTAGTTTAGGAGATATATTTAATTAAAGTTAAAAAATGTGATTCTTTATTCAAGTGGCAGGCAGTATATATATATATATATATATATATATATATATATATATATATATATATATATATATATATATATATATATATATGTATATATATATATATATATATATATATATTATAAAAATTATGTGTAAGGCTGCCATGCCCATATTTTACGCCCACTTTTTTAAAGTAAGGGGTATAGTAACCACTCCCACCATATAAAGCAAATATTCATTATGGAATATCTAAGGAACTATTACAGTTAGTGCCCTCAAATTTCGTGGGAACATTTACCCTTACATATCGGAAGTGGTAGCACGCATACAAAGAAAATATACATTTTCTCATCTAAATTTTCATATCAAATTTCTACTAGAATGAGTTCAGGGGGACTAGTAAATCCCATATAAAATAAATATTAGATATCGGATCAAATAGGATAGCGAAGTACACTGGTAAAGACTAATAAATAACATATTTAATACTTTGGAACTTTAAAAAAGTTCGCACATATTTAAAGAAGATATAATTACTTCGGTGCAGGACAAATATTTTATAAATGTAAGAAAATATTAAATTGAATAAACGTAAGGCAATATTAAATTAAAAAAGGACATGGTAGAAAATTTATGGACCTATTTGACTGATTTAAAAAAACGATATTCGAAAAAAATATTTGTGATAGATTTATAACAGGATGAGGCCAACACCTTATATATAAGAACTTCTGGATCTACTTTATTTTATTTTTTCAACAGAAAAATTCTTAGAAAAAAAATCCAATTATTCTGTGAAAGAACGAAGTCTCTAGCTTACGTAGGTCTTCAAAAATTTAAAAAGCCAAATATGCCTTAGTTTGTTGTTGTTTTTTAGTACTCATGAAAACAACAGCTATAAGGGAAGCAGACATTAAATAAATTAAAAAAAAAAAACAGATTTATCAATAACTCGGTTATTTAAGAACCAAGTGCGTAGTTTATTTAGGACTTGGATATCGCTCAAAAATGGATTTTGACCGATATCTCTATAACTAATTGATCGATTGAACTCATTTCTTTAGCAAAAAAATTCGAAAAAAATTCCGAATTTGTTTTTTTTAAACGAAGTCCCTAGCTTATATACAAGCTTCAGAAAATCGAAAACCGGTTTAAAAAACTTTTTTTTAAAGAAAGTCCTTAGCATAAACTACAGAAATACATATGATTCTATTTAGATTAACGTAGTTCTAACAAAGCCTTTAAAATCATTAAGAAAAGGTTTTTAAGTTTTGCTGTATCTCAGTGATTTATAGTACGATTTTTTTGATGTATTCGAGTTTTCAGCAATTAAACAACTAAATATGGAATAAATTTAATATTTTTTTTTTTTTTTTTTTGATCTAAGAAAATTTAATTTCAACATACATTTTTTGAAGCATTTAAATTTGTAGACTTAAATGCTTGAATAAATGTTAATTTTATATATAATTTTTCTATCTATTTTAATTACTTTATTTAATTCTCCTAATTAAGAATCTCTGCTTTAAATATTACTTAAAAGAAACTTCAATTTATATACTAGGGTATTCACTCGAACAATGTTTGCTCGATAAATCGACAAATTAAAATCGATTAAAATAAAATATTCGTGTAAATTATGCCGACTAATTGAACAATTCGTGTATAAAAATATTTTAAAAATTTCTTTACTTAACTAGTTTTGAAGATATTTTAGTTTTAGTATTTTTTTTTTTTTTTTTTTAATTTTGCTCGAAAACATCTGTTGAGAAATTTTTATAGAATATTTACTACCCAAAAGTGATACCACCACTTAAAGTTATATTAAAAAAATATATTTGATAAAAAGAACCGAATATATACCTAAATTACAAAACGTATTTCAATCATAAAAATCAAACAAATATATAAACGTCACCTTAAAAAATTTAAATTATTTATTTTTTATAATTTGGGTTTGGAGGTGATAAAGAAAAAATATTAACCTTTTTATATTATATTTTTCGTTAATAATATATTGTTGGTTTCACGAATGATAGTGGCAGCCGATATGTTTAAATATGGAGTTTATATACCGATAAATTATAATCTGATATAAAGGATATGATGATGATTATTTGGTGAAACTTATGATATAGAAGGGATTTGGATTTGAAATTGAGTTAAGCAAGTGAACTTACATTTTATGTTAAGAATCGCTGAACTGCAGAATTTTGTTCAAATTCATAAATGCGCCTTATCAGATTTTTTAACTCTTAAAAAAAATAATAAATATATATAAGCAATACCAGATTGTTTATTCCAAAAGGAGCCAAAGTTCCACTCGATCTACACCTTCGTGTAGAAACCTATAATCTCCGAATGTAGCTCCCCGAGTTAACTGTTGCCTTCAATATCAATCATGTGTTTTATATAGTATCCACTAAAAATTCAATCTTGTAAAAGTAAAGTTATTCAAAACGATTACATGTGACAAAAGCGGTGCTGTTAGGCGACAGCTGCACACTTAGCCAATGCGGGAATGAAACGAAAAATTCTCGAAAGCCAAACAACAAAAACCCGCTTGGTTGTACTTAAAATATGATTACAATGACGTGCGAGTTGCTCTCCACCCAAAAATACTTTACGACTGTAGAAAAACTTTAATTACCCATTATTTTGGAAAGACTATTTCATATTTTAATTGATCTCAATTAAGGTAGGCATATTTTTGAAGTTTAAACTATATATATATTTTTTTTTTTTTTTTTTTTCATAAAACACTAGAATAACACAGAATACTTATTTTATTTTTTATTAAGCATTGAAAAAATGAGTAAAATTTTAAGGTATAATTTACACAAATAACTTAAGTAATTCATAGATTTATTAGAGTATTCGAATAATTTCAAAACAGCATTTTCGTGTTAATTAATTAATCGAATAATGAAAAATTTGAGTAAAATGAATACCCTAGTATATAGGTGTTTTTATATGGACAACCGCATTTTACTGTTTCTCTATTTGTTTAGTATTTATTACAACTTTTATTTTATTTATTTGAACATTTAATAGTAAATGAATGTAAATAAAAGTTTATTACGTCAAAGTGCGTCATTTAGAGTATCATGGCCTTTAATCACGTAATTTAGTTCTTATGTTTTTTGGTGGAAATATAAAAAATAAATTAATGACTTTATGGTGTATTTTTATAATCTACAGTAGGCACTATAAATTATGTAGACATTTTCTTAAATTGTTTAAATATCAGTTGAATTAGCAGGTATCTATTTTAGAAACTGCATAAGTTTGCAAGCTATAAGAGTCAAAAGAATTTTTTTTTTTTAATTTTCAACAACCGAATTTTCAAAAACTTTCACTGTTATGTAAACCAGAGACATAAATGTTATAAGAATCATGTAAAAACGTTGAGCCATAAATATTAAAAAATTTAAAAAAAAAAGTACGTCTATAAGTAACAGTTATTTTTTTAACAAATATATATTTTCATTTTCTTATGTGTAGGAACACAACAATGCCGGCAACGGGACGGTTTGTAACCTATTGAGAAAAAATAAACATAATAAAAAAGGGCAGCGAGACGGCAAGATGATTGTCAAAGTTTTGCGTAAAATAAAATTATCATTCTTATTTCTTATTATTTGTTATAATTATAATTTTTAATATATAAATATTATTATTTTCTCTCTTTGTTTGGTTTTCTTTTCTTTTTTTATAATTATTATCATTTTTTCTTCATATATGATGGTAATCTTGTTGGAAAAAACATCGAATATCGCCAAAAAAGTAAAATAAATTTATTCATTGACAAGTGTATTGATAAAAATTTTTTAGTTTATAAATTTTTTAGCTTATAAAGCCTTGTTCAGGCCGGCGCGAAATTACGAAATTTCATGCCGAAATTACGAATGAAATCTAAAGTGTTCATACTGGCTAGATGACATTTGATGTAATTTCGTGAACAGCAGGTAAATAAAGTATTTTTAAATGGAAACAAATAAGAAACAATTACTTACTAAATTGGAAATTATTAATTTGCAACAATTAAAAATGTAAAAAGGATAGGTTTCATTTTGTAAAATTACTTTAATAATTAATTTTAAGATTTGTGTTTAAATTTAAGATCAGCTGTCAATTTTTTTTTTTTCTTTTTTTCTTCTCACGGTTGAAACATGCAGTACATAGTTGAGAAAAAGTATTTTTTCCAACCATGTACAGAGTTGCACGGAAATGGGCATCGTAATTTCAATGTAATTTCGTCGAAATTACACAAAATTATGTAATTTCGCAAGTGTCAAAATGTATGGGAAATTACCTAAGTTTAACCGAAATCACGAAAGTACATATTTTCGCGTCAGTCTGAATGCCCTATAACATAGAAAATAACCAGAACTCCAACTTGCCCTAAAAAAAGGAAACCCAGCTGTCAAAAAAAACCGAACTCTTTGTGTGTGTTAGGCGAATTTTCTTCAGAACGAATTTATACTTTTTTTGCTGAGGAAATTAAAAGATTTGGACTTCTAGATGTTTTCTATGGTTTACAATTTTTATTTTTTTTTTTTCTGTTGGTCAATAACTTTTTTTATAAATTTAATTTTTCACGTTGCTTGATAGCAGTTATTTTTGAAATATATTTTTTTACTTTGCTTATAAATTTGCTATTAATAAAGGCAGTTTTTTACACTGCTTTAGGAATAATAAGATAAATAATTCCATTATAATTTAAACGTTTATACATCGAAAAATAGAGGCGAAGGTATACCCAATGTGGTATTAAATAAACCGCGGTATTTTAACATAAGTGATTGTTGTTGTTGAAAAGATAATTTTTCTCTAGAATTCAAACATACTGTTATATTATAACTTACCGAAAAAACAATGAAAATATACATAAAAATTTTTTTACACCCTTATTTTTTTTCTTTGGTGCTTATGATATTAATAAATATTATTTTATTACTCAATAATTAAAACAATTTACAAATACGTGCCGAAATTATAAAGTTGGGAAAATATACTTTTTTCCATAAAAACCACTGTGTTGCCACCATTTTCGATAGCCTTAAAATTATATACTCTTAAAAATAAATAAATAAATATAAATTATAATTTACGTACTTTAAGTGAATTTCGGGAAGTTCCATATATGGGCACTGTGGTCAAATGTGTACAAAAACGTAGTATTGTAAAGTTTTATCAAAATCTGGATGACCATTAAACCTCTATTCCGGTAAATTCTTTGTATGGAATCAAGGAGAAGTAATTGACCTATGATAACTAATTTCAGTAGTAATTTTTTTATTATTTCAAAAAATCTATAGATAAAAAATTTCATAAAATTATTTTCAAAATGTTTTTGAGCTGCAGATCTAAAAAATTCAAAGATATAGCAAGTATTTTAAAATGGTTTAAAATTGAAACACGCAAAAATTCGTAAAATGTCAAAACAGCATATAGTAACAATTGAACATTCTGATCTGTGTAAAAATTACGAATAATTCTGGATATTTATATTACTTTTTCGCTTTTATAAATTTTTTAAACTTAAGAAAATAATAATAATTATACTCAATTTCATTACGTGGCGACTACATTTTTGTACAAAAATTTTTACACTAGTTCTTAACAAATAGTACAAGTTTTATTATAATGTCTGATAAAATTTTCTAACTCTACGCAGAAAAAAATATGCCAAAAATATTTTATAATAAATCATTATTTGGTTATAAATAAAATTTTATATAAAAAAAAAAAAATTGTTAGAATTTATCATTATGTTTTATTGGTTGAAAATTATTTTAAAAACAATACACAAAACAAAAACAATTTTATGTATTTTGACAATTTCAGTAAAATAAAAAATAAAATTATAAAAATAAGGAAATCAAAAAATATAAACTTCAGCATTTAAAGACATTCGGAGGTAAGTTATAACTATTTCCTTACAGATCTTGTTAATAACGACTAAAATGTATATATCTTTCAGATGATTTGAGATCAAGTGATTACAAATGTATTTTACCGCATAAAATAATTATATGTAAGTAATATTGTTTTATTTTATTATTTATTATTTTATGTGAGTAAATTTAGAAATGTATGTCCTTATATATGGTCTCTTCAAATGAATCGATTGTATTAGATACAGATCTCCCGTGATCGTTTCATCAAAAACGATTTGGTTTTGTGGCGCATTTCAGAAATGCTAAGTCTCCTTACCCGTTGCGCCTAATCTCCTTGCTTTTGGATGAATCAAGTGCTTTAACATGTCTGGAAATTTTTGTTTGATTTACACGAAATGTATTAATCAAGCACTTCTTGCAGACTTGAAGACTTTGTGTCAATCTTCAATTCTTCATAATCAAAAATTTTTGGCTGGACAGAACGCGTCTTATCATGAACATCGAAATCATCACTTTTAGATATCAAAACCACATCTAAGACAAGTAAGTTGTTGGAACTAATGTTAAATTTTAATAACGATTCTTTTTTCAGGTCGATTTGGTAATTTATAGAACGTTAAAGAAGCGTCAAAGGATCAGCATTTTCTTATTGTTTTTTTTTTTTTATATATGTTTTTATATTAAAACACACTATTATTTCTGTATCAGTTTCTAACTAACTGTATGAAATACCAACATTACACTTCATATACCAAATTTACAAAAACATTATTAGATTATTTCTTTTTCGCAATATTTAGAAAAAATATATATAAATTTTTATTAAAAATTTTATTGATTCAACAATAAATATTGCCTGAATATCTACTAAAAACTAAATATTACTTTCATTGTTTTACTTAAAAAAGTCTATTAAATATTATGAAAATTTTCAAATATTCAAATTTATAAATAGCAAAAATATTTTAATAAGAAAAAAAATTAATTTTTTAATTAACTCATAAATGTGTTATATGAATTTGAATATTTGATTTTACTAATTCATTGATAGGTCCGATTTCAGTAAAAAATATAATTAATTTTATAAATTTAGTATTAGAATATTAAATTTAATTTTTTCTGTGCAATATATACCATAAGAAAACAATAACATTTATTTATTTAAAAGTATTTGATTTTTCTGTCACTTCTTCTGGACTTCAATCACGGCCACACTGAAGTGTTGATGACAAATTTTGTGAACAAACTTTGTGTAGGATAATGTTCTTTTTGAAATACTATAACAATTGTAACATAAAACGCATATTCGATTTTTGATTTATTGCCAATGGCCTCTATATAGTTATGATGGAATTTTTTACAATATTCCCACATCCTTATACAGTGACGGTCTTAAGTACTGGCACAAACGTAATTTTAAAAGAAACTGCTGTTTTATTTATATAAGAAAACACGAAATATTTATTTTATGAATTAATTATGGGTATAAAGCTTATATATTTAAATTATAAACATAAAAATTAAATAAATTTTCTTTGCAAAAAAAAGTTATTTAAAAAAACATTAAAAAATTCATTATTTTACTGGACAAAAGTATAGGCTGAACTATTTCTACAATAACAAAAACTTCTTAGAACATTTATCTAATATTTAGTTGGCAGTCCCTTTTGCTTAATAACGGACTTAAGTCTGTTTGGCATGGAGTGGAAAAACTTTTTAGTTATATTTTCGCCTACTTTATGCCATTCTTCTTTAAAGCTGCGCGTTTTCGCATCCTTCTCGCCGATTCCTCCCACAAATGCTCAATAGGGTTTAAGTCTGGGGACTGCGGGGAAGGGGATTGGCAGAACATGAGCCGTATTATATGCAAGCCACATTTTAAAATCATGGGCTCTGTGTGTTTCGGGTCGTTGTCTTGCTGGAATGTAAACGTCTCAGGTATGTTGAGCTTTTTTGCACTTTTTTTGACATTTTCCTTTAAAATTTTAAGGAAAGCTGTTTTGTCCATTATCCCTTCAATAAATACGTGCTCTCCAACAGCCGCAGTAGACATACAGCCCCATACTAAAACACCTCCGCCACCATACTTTACTGTTGGTAAAAGATTTTCTGCTTCATATGCAGTGTTACACAGTGTTACACTCCAAACCCTAGCGTGTCCAACAGATCGGAAAATATTAAATTTACTTTCGTCTGTGAACAATATCTGATCTCAAAAATCGCATTGTCTATTTTCAAATTGTTTGGCATAGTGCGCTCTTCTTTTTTGATTAACAGTATATATCCACGGTTAGCGTCTAGCGACACGAGGGTTATATCCAGCTTCATGTAAAGTTCTCCGAACAGTTTTTGGGTGTATATCATTGCCAAAATCTTGTTTTATCTCTGCGACAACCTGATGAAATGTTATTTTTGGATCACCTCTTTCTTTTCGTACGATTTGTGTACGTTCTCTCTTAGCATGCGACTTGCATTTTCAAAGTTTGTTTCGCCTTTCAACCAATTTACAATGGTCCATATGGTAAAACGGCTGCGACTCATCAATTCTCCTAACTCAGCATACGATTTGCCTTGGTTATGCAAATGTAAGATTATTTTGCGCTGAGATTCAGTCGTTTCACATTTTTTAGGACACACTTTAAAAAGATAACAAATAAAATTAATATTTTCTAAACTTCTTGCAACTTTTCTGTTACTTAAGTGAATAAAAGATTTATAACGGAATATAACAGCATGTGTCAAATGTAAAATTATTGCCAGTTAAATTTAAAATAAAGAGTTAGATGCCTAAAAAGTGTACCTATACTTTTGTCCATTGTATTTTAGAACTTTCTGCACTTTTTACCTACTAACGCATTAACTTATCCTTCTACACTAATAAAACTGCTACTGTCTTAAAATATACATCAGCCTGCAATGGATTAATAGTAAAATAAATATTAAAAATATTCCTTCTGATTTTAATGCATTCTTTAAAAGCTACATGGCTGTTGTGCCTATACTTGAGTCCATCACTGTAAGTGTATAAAAGGAAATTTGTCACAAATTCTCCGAGAAAAGAAAATTCAACGCAAATTTTCTACGAGAAGAAAATTTATAGAAAATTTTTTATAAATGGAAAATTTATCGAAAATAAAGTGGTAGAAAAATAGAATGGTAGAAAGATTTATTTGTGAACTGATTCTACCATAATTTTATCTTGGCTCAAAAAAAAACCCTTACCATTGGCCCATTTTCGTCGAAAATAGAGTTGCGTTAATTTTGAAGTAGCTTGGTAAGAGAAATTGGTTTCATGTTGACTCCAAAGATAACCCTGCCGATCTCGCAAGTTGCAAAACACTAGCTTCTGATTTAATTGAAAATTCCTTGTGGTGACATGGTCCTTCGTGGCTAACGAAACCTCAAGAACATTGGCCCCAGCATTCTGTTACCGATAATCAACATTTAGAAGTTCAATCATTTTTGGTTCAGGCAAAACCCTCTTATGACATACTTGAACGCTTTTCAGATTTACCCCGAGCAATGTGATTTGTATAAATAAAACACTTAACAAATGCTTTCTTTTATATATTGCCTTCCAACTACTTTCCTTTTCAGCGTTTGTTGAATTTTTAAAATTTTAAATAGGGCCAATGGCATTTTTGGTAAAGAAATGATTTGTATAAATCAGGCAGTTATAAGTGGAGCATGAGAGTAATGCAATAAGAATCTCCTGGAACTCTGAAGAAAGTCCTTCTTTTTGCAAAATTAAAGTTATATGTCTTAACTGTGATCAAGCAACTGAAAAAACTTATTTTCAAATATAACTATTATAAGTTAAATGTAAGAAAATATATTTCATAAAATAAAAATTATAAACAACATAAAAAATATATTTTCATAATAATTGTTATCAGGCAACATATAAAATATTTTTGAAAAAATAAAAGTTATTGAGCAAAAAAAAAATTTTTTTTTGTAGACATAAAAAATATTTCTTAAGCTATGTTCACATTTGGCAAATATTTGACCAAAATTGCGTGACCACTAGTTTTACATAAAAATTGCTTGCCGTTGTTTGATCTTGAAAATTTTTTATCAAACAGCGTCAAAAAAAAAATTCAATTACACGTAATCTGTGATTTACGATAAGTAAAAAACATTTTCCAAATTGAAAGAAGAATTTAAGAGTTATTTTATTTAGTGGTTACGTCTTTTTCGTCAAATATTTAACTAGTCTAAACGCAATTTCATTCTTTGCTCAACCTTTTCAATTTGAAAAAATTTAAACTGGAAAAACTATCTCTTTTCTGCAAAACATAATATATATAAACTTATTTCATTTGTTCTAAACTAAACGATTGTTCCCCAATGCCCAGCCTTCTTACTGGTCACTACAAAAATAAATCATATAAAATGACGCAACATGTGGATTTACTTATAATTTGTTAAACATGTTTCAAAGGTGGTGAATAAACGACCACTATTAAACAACATTAAATTGATTAAAGTAAGAAAAAAGTAGTTTTATCCAGGTAAAGGACACACCTACCAATGACCCTGTCTCTATATAAATTTATTACACAGTAAAACTTTTATGTAACACATTTTTTGCCGCAATGCACAAAAGGCATATAAATTTAATCATTTAAAACAATTTTATAAATTTGTAATAATAAAACCAGAATTTTAAAGAAATACTTACTGTCTTTTATTATCTATCATGAATGATATTTAAACAAAGACAACATAATGTAGATAAAATAATTTCCATACAATCAATAGCAAATTCCCTTTTTAATTGTCTATATATCTGGCCCACAAGACAGATAAGGCCTTAATACTCAAAATTTCTATACTCATAAACTTCCTTCCTTAACCTTTTTTTTTTTTTGTAACATACAAAGACTTTCGACAAAACTTTAATTTCATATGTTTTCTCTTTCTTATATTTTATTCCTTTTTTAGATTTCGTCAAAGGAAAGAGAAATTAAATTAAGTTTAGTAAAGAAACCAAAAAATAAATAAATAAATAAATAAATATATGTATATATATATATATATATATATATATATATATATATATATATATATACTTGAACATTTTCTGCTTAACTAAGTGGAAAGTATAATACATATTTATATTTGCCTTTCCAGGAATCGTGACTGTATGCTACGAATATTTATATAAAAAAAGCACATATACATACTTACATAAGGCAAAGAGGTTAGTTAATAGTTTTTATTGTTTTTTTTTTTAAGTTTCCTATGGGTTTTATTGAAATTGACAGTTAATTAAGTAAATTAAAAAACTAGAGATAAAGTAATAAAACTACAAATTGAATGAACTTCTGAGAAAATAAATAGAAATAAAAGAAGCTACAAGACTGTATATTAAAAGAAAAGTAATTACGTTGAAATTTTGAGTACAAAAAATTAAAAAGGAGTCAAAAATTTTATTTCAGAAAACTTTAGTTATAATTACCGTATTATCATTTAATAATCAACAACATCTAACTGATGTTTAGTGAATTAGAAAAACAAGAATATTAAAAAACTTTTTTTCCTCAGACAGCTATTGTTGCTTTGTTAGATATTATTTTACATTTATCTTTCTTACTTTCTTCTATTACTTTATTATTTACTCTGTTATTTTCCTACCCACATCGTAAAAGAAAATTTTCTATCTTGCAAAGCTGTTGGACATATTAAGCCTTTGGGATAAAAATAAATTTCATTTTCCTGGAATTATTTATATTAAGTCAGGTGAAAGAATTATATTTACATATGTCAAGGAGAAGAGTAAGAAACTGTTGCTTTAATATTGTGCTAAGTAAATATTTTCAAAACAAAAGACATATTAAAAGGGGAATGTGAGACCTTCTCAAATATTGGCTATTTGGTTTAAAATTAACAAATTAATGAG
The DNA here is from genome assembly GCA_932274085.1 of Protocalliphora azurea. Classification (NCBI taxonomy): domain Eukaryota; kingdom Metazoa; phylum Arthropoda; class Insecta; order Diptera; family Calliphoridae; genus Protocalliphora; species Protocalliphora azurea. The sequence goes on along the minus strand of OW026523.1, from coordinate 139,173,321 downwards.
CTTAAGAAAAAAAATCAATAATGTTGAATAGACTAAAAAAAATTAAGAAAAATATTTAATATGTTGGCAGAATAAACTACGGACTAGAATAATTAAAAGATTATTGATCAGACTTTTGGCGTTACTATTCGCTAGTACATTGACAAAGCTATGGACTAGACTATAGAATAGAACTATTCACTAGACTACCCAGTAGACTATTCTCTACTACATTGACTAAATTATTGACTAGACTATAGACTACGATATTGCTTAGATTATTGACTAAAGTAAGCTAATACATTGACTAAACTATTAACTAGACTATAGAATGTTGGTTATATTATTGATCAGACTATTACATAGATTATTCCCTAGAATATTGACTAGACTACTGACTAGACTATTGGCCAGAATATTGAATACTATGAGTGTTGACTGAACCATTTTAAATATACTATTGACTATACTATTAACTAGACTATTAACTAGACTATTAACTAAATTATCCGAGTAGACTGGCAACTATATTATTGACCAGACTATTCACTAAACTATTGACTAGACTATTAACTATATTGTTGGCTTAACTATTGACTATATTATTGATCAGATTATCCACTATTGACAAGACTAATGACTAGACTATGAACTAGACTATTCATTAGAGTACTTACTAGACTACTGACTAAGTGATTGACTAGACTACTGACTATGCTATTGACTAAACTATTGACCAGACTATCAACTAGAATATATGTGGACTGTACTATTGACTGGAGTAATGACTAGACAATTGACTATACTATTGACTGAACCATTGCCTAGACTTTTAAATATACTATTGTAATATAGTTTAGCTATTAACTAGATTATTAACTAAACTATCGAGTAGACTAACAACTTTATTATTAACTGGCATATTCACTAAACCATTGACTAGACTATTGACTATATTATTAACTACTCTATTGACTATATTATTGGTTAGACTACCGACTAGAGTATTGGCTAGACTATTGACTATATTGTTGAATTAACTATTGACTACATTACTGATTAGACTATCGACTATTGACAAGACTAATGATTAGACTATTCATTAGAATACTTACTAGACTAAGCGATTGACTAGACTATTGAAATTAAATTATTAACTATACTACTGACTAAATTATTAACAAGAGTACTGAATAGATTATGTACTAAATTATTGATGGTATTATTTATTTGACTTTTGACTAGTCTATTGACTACACTATTGACGAGATTATAAATTAGACTATAGACATTTAACTAGATTATTTGCTATAATACTGACTAAAGTATTGTCTAGATTATAGATAATTTAGACTATATAGACTATATTATCGACTAGAAAACTGACTAAGGTATTGACTAGACTATTAAAGAGATTATTGACTAAATTATTGATTAAACTAGTTACTAGACAATTGACTATATTATTGGCTACAATTCTGATTTGACTATTAAATAGACTATTGACCAGACTACTACAATAGCCTAGCTATTTGACTAAATTATTGAAAAGACTATTGACTAAATTATTAGCTAGACTATTGTCTAAATTATTGATCAAACTATTGACTAAATTATTGACTACATTACTGACCAGGCTATTGAGAAGAGGGTTATTAAATTATTGACTACACTATTGACTATATTTTTGACTACACAATTGAAAAGACTATTGACTAAATTATTGTCTAGACTATTGACTACTCACTAGACTACTAGACTACTTACTATGCTATAAATAATACTAAATCTATAAAATAAGACTATATATTACACTTTAGACTAGGTTACAGTTATAGATTCAACCGTACACTAAACTATAAATTAAACTATAGAATTTCTTTAAGTTTCTGTTATTAAATATATGTAGTATTTTTTTTTCTTGTATATATTATCTATTACAAACTCAGCACATTTAAATATATATATTTTTTTTTTTAATTATAAAATTTTTCTTTAATCTTTACCCAAAGTTAAAGAAACATGAAACCCACAAAAATTTGTTCGTATCCTTAGGGTCAATCCATATTAAGTATATAAAAATACATATACAACATATTTGTGTATATAAGAGGATATAAATATATTAACAATGTTCAACAAAACTCTTGTTTAACATCCTTTTATTTTCTCTTTTTTACACCAGCATACTTCCCAAACTCCTTATAAAAACTGTGATATTTTTTTATATATAATTCGGAAGGTATTTGTTATCACATGCCTTTAACCTTTAATGGCCTTGATTTTTGCCTTTAGTTTTAATAGCATGAATCTCTAAGCAAATAAAGAGTAAAATGGAGAATATATTTAACATAAAAAATCAAATCAACATGTACATTTTTTATTGTATTATTTGGCATGTTTCCCACTTTCAGACATTACATGTTTATGTATTAATATGTGTATATGTTGTAGTGCTTTTAATACTTTTGTACCAATTTCAGAAGTTTTCTTTAATTTGAATGGAATTTTACAAATATTATTCAAGTTACACACTAAGTAGACAACAAATAAAATAAGACACATGTAGCTCCCTAAAATTCATATAAATGTAAATAGAGAAAAATGTAAACATTTATTAGGGTGATACCAAAAATTATGTACTTTCATAATTAAAATTAGAAAGTAGTTTTTGAATATTTAGCATCTAAAAGTTGTTGAATTTTTGCTAGGATGTGTACTTAGTTTTGTCTATATTATGACCTATTGTAGAGTGCAACTTATAAAGACCTAGTCTTCTTTAGATCTCAAATTGTTTTGTCTAAGCTTTTTTGTAAACAAATCCATTTGCTGGTTACTTGATGTTATTTCATTTTCTTGTCTACTTGTTTGCTATTGTCCAATGTCCTTTTGCCGGTTGAGTATCCTTTCGATTTTGTATTAACAAAGTTTGTCTGTTATGTTCTTTTGTAGTTTTTTGCTGTCTCAATCTAAAATTTATTTGTTGTGGTCTTCAATATGAGTTTTTTTTTTTTTTTTTGTCCATTTCTTTGACAATAACTGTTGCATGACAAGACAGTTTAATTTTTTTTTAAACTTTTTTTCTATACAATTTCAATTGTCGTTAGACCGTATGGAAGCCACATGATAATCGGATTTACTAAACAAAACTATTATTCAAAGTTAAGGTTAGGAAATTTATGCACAAGCAAAAGAATAAGGAAAAGATCAATCAGAAGGGTTAAGGGATATCATTTTTGGAAATAAGAAAAAAATTAAAAAGGATATTTTAAGCAATTACTAGCACTTAATAGCATAGAATAATAAATAAAAATTAAAGAAATAAAGCTAAAAATTTTATATTTTCTCTTTATTGAAATATAGTCCAAAATTTTGTATATATCTCCAGGTAATCCAGAAAGCAAATGTGATTACAAAGAAATCCGTCCAGAAAGCATCATTTACCATAAGGAATGTTATAATTCATAAAAACTATACTTCTGTAAATCATTTTAAATATTCTCTTACAAAGTTATTCTGAGTCTTTAAAATCTAATTAACTTTTTCTCTAATATTATCTCCTTACTCGCTCTTTTACCTACTCTGGCCGCTATTAAAACATTAAAAAACACATCTAATGATTTTTTGACCTTCTTAATGTTATTGTTGTTATTGCTTGTTTTCTTAGAGACTAATTTAAACTACCAAAGAAAAACACCTCATAATACTTAATTAGTTGTTTCTGTTTTTCTGTAGCTACCATTTTACCTTTTCCTTTGAAAAAAAAATATATATATTTTCTTTATCAAATGTTTTTCATAATTTTTTGCTAAAATTATTCTGTTATACTTTTCCTTCATCTCACCTCTCTGTCCCTCTTGGACTCATTTACACTTAATAATAATTTTATTTAAAATTTTATATTTTTTACGATTTTTAAAGTCTTCCATGTGCTAAACATCTGCTTTAACTTATTTTATTAATATTTTTTCGTTACAAGGAAATCGTAAAAGCGTTTTTATTGTCACAATGAAATGTATACAATTTTAAGTAATTTATAAACAGATTTATTTATAAATATATTATTTTTTTGGCATATTTATTCATTTATGTGTATGTGTGGGTATGTGTGTGTGTGTGTGTTAGAATAATAATGTTTTAATAATAATATAATAAAATTATTAAAATTTACTTTCGGCCATTTTACTTTAGTTTAATTTTATATGACTTTGAGAATATTTTGATGTTGTTTTTATTTTTTGGTAGCCAATTAAATGTTTTTTTTTTTTAATTTTCATTTTCATATAATTTCGTAATGAGAAATGGTAATTAAAATTAAAGAAAAATATCATTAATGGAAATTTATTCAAATTTTAATACGCCAAAAATATCAGGAGGTAAAAGTAAATAATAATTTAATATATTTTTTAGGAATTTTTAAATTTTTATTTAAAAATACATGGAAGTGTTATATTCGGCAGAGTCGAACCTTTTATACCCTTCACAATATCTATATTTTACAAATATATAAAAATGTTTGCTTTAATCTGAAAATATACATAATATTTGAAAATTGGTGATAACCATAATATCGGAAATTTGTAACATAACAAGTCACTTAGAAGGATCTCTCAGACCATAGATTATTAATATAGATATGAATCTTAGAATAACTTAATTAAGAAATACTCACTACAATTGTTTTTGTTTTGTTTTTATTTTATTTTATTTCATTTTTTTTTTTTTACAACCGACCTAAGTTTTTGACAACGGAAATTCAGATCTATGTTAATCTATAACTCAGACCATCTGTGTTAAAAAGCTGAACAAAAAAAGATATGAAAAATTGTAGATTAATTTTCAGTTTTCTATCAACATTTTTTTTTCGAAAAACGTTCTTAAGAATTAGGCATTTTAAACTTATATTAGCTATTTTAAAATTTTCAAAATTTTTAACTTTGGAGCTCTAAGTCTAAATTCCACTAAACATGATATGCCGTCTTATTATCTACATTTAAAAACATATAACACAATTACAGTTATGTGAAAATATTTTAAGAAATAAACATCTCAGATTTACTTGCCGAACTTAATTTTTATCGAAAAATATTATTTTTTTTTTAGACAAATTAAAGTAAAACTATTTTAGAATTTCAAAATGTCATTTGGCCTAGAAAGAAAGAATTCTAAGCTTCGAATCCTGGCGAACACAAATGTAATTTATATTTAATAAATTTCAAAGAAACATTTTTAGTTATTAAAAAATATATTGGACAGTTCCTTAACCTGACATTTCAAAATTTTAATTTCTGTTTGTAGATAAATTATAAAACAACTTTTCGAAGTCTTGGTCAAAGCTCAAACTAAAGTTTTTCAGTCACAAACTCAAGTGGTATGCCACATCGATATGCTAAAAAAAACTTAAAACCCAATTAAAATTAAATAATACTTTTTCATAAAAATGACATCAAAACGTGCCAAGAAATTCTTGACAAATTATTTTTAATAATGAAAATATTAAGATTTTTTTTTTTGGAAAAACAGAAATTTATAAGGAGTCACGGGGATACGAACACAGGCTTAACGGTTTGTAGACTAGAACACTTCTTCTAGACTATTCAGTCTCACAACTTATGAACAGAAAAACATTTATATATTATTTTATATGAAATAGAAAATATTATTCAATTTGGGAAAAAAGAATTTGAAAAAATTTTTGAGGCTGTTCTAGAAAATCGTTTATAACTCCGCCATTCCTAAACGGATTTCGCTGAATTTCAATAACAAGATGTTCGAGACCATGTGCCACATATGTGTTGAAAAAGAAATATATTTGTTGGACTATGGGTTCCAAAAATTCCATTTCAACATACCGATAAACAAATGTTATTTTAAACCATAAAAAACAGGACTATTTTTCAATTTGTGGCTCTGAATGTTAATTTAAAAACGTTCGTGTATAATGAGAAACTTATATATATCCTTCATTTTACGTGAAGGGTAAAAAAGAAAAACAAATATATGTATGTATGTGTTATCAAGAAACAAAAAATATCTAATATTGAAAATTACATTAGAAAATGATTTTAAGATTTTAATAATTTTACAATTTAATTAAAATTAAATTAGAATTACCACATTTTCGCTACTTAATTTTTATAAAACAATTTTGTTCCTACAAGTCTTTGATAAAGTAAATATTCGCAAAAAATATATTTCACATTAAAATTTCTCACAAATATCAAAACGTTTAAATAACTGAAAAATCAATAACATGATTAACATTGACATTCAGCTAAATAAACCGTAAAGCCAGACGGCTAACTAGCAACATATTACATTTCCTAAGAAAATTTTCTCCCTTAAAAATCCATCAGAAGTTCATCTGCCTCTGAAAATTCCACATAAAATATCTAAAAAGTTTATCTACAGAAGCAAACAATAAAATTAAACTTAAACTACATAAAGTAGACTAGCAATTATCTTAAGTGTCTACTTTAATATTTAAGTGTAATTAGGATTGATTACACTGGTCGGCAAAAAGATCCTACCCTAAAGACGAATAGTTGGACTATATGGATTTTGATGTATTAAACACGAATCTGCTTTTTTCCATTAGGTCTGGATTTTTTTCTTTATAATAAGGCCATTAAACGAGTATATTTCAACATAACTCAAGAACGGTGTGCACGATTTATATAAATGATACATGAAAAAATGCGGACTGAAAACGTTTTCCAGCCACCTTAATATAGTTATTTTATGTGCTTCGGAGTTACTTAGAAATTATTGTCTGAAAAAAAATTTTTCTTGGAAAATTTAACATTTTTTTAAGTTCTTTTAAAAATTGAATACGCCAAAAATGTTCCTTTTTTACATTTAACATAAATCTGGTACTGCTAAAAATAAAATAAGATATGAATTATCGAAAGTGATGCACAAATCTTGATTTTATTCACAGTTATGTGAAAATACCCATGTATACCTACAATCAAGTGGAGATAGACTGGTGGAAAAAAACAAATTTGTTAAACAAAATAGGTAGATTAGATGGAATTCGACAAACTGAACAAGAATCTGTTTTTACTTTTATTCTATCATTTACTGATTCTTTTATATTGACATGAATTTTACAACCACCTTACTCAGTGATGTCACTTGTATAACTCGAAAATGGTTTGTCAAATTTACATGGATAAAACACCTATTGATGTCGATTCAAATTAGGTACCTTAACATAAATTTTTTATCTCGTCAATATTTTTTGCCACTCTGAAAAAATTAAGCGGATGAGAAAAATAATGTTAAGATGACTTAAATACAATCTCGTCTGCAGCTTTTGGTATTTTAATTGTCGGACACGTTTTCGAGTTATAGTAAAATACACTGCCTGCCACTTGAATCAGGAATCACATTTTTTTTTTAACTTTAATTAAGTATATCTCCAAAACTAAAGTTCAGAAAAAAAAGTTTCCTGAAGAAATAAGAAACATACATAATTTGTTATACTAAAATTATGCATTTATTTAAAGACATGTATTTCTGTGGTACTTTTTTGTGTATCACTTGAATAAGGAATATTTTAAAACTAAGCAACCTGTAACTTATTATTAAATTTTAAGTTATAAAAATGAAAGTTATTATCTTCTAGCATTCAATTAGTAATAAGTACCATTTTAATAAATAACCTCCAAAATGCGATTTGGCATCGACTTGTATAATGGATCTAAGTAATTTAGCGAAATTGAACTCCATGCTTCCGTTATTGCATCCTTTAAGAAATCTATCGTCTCAAATTGTTTTCCTTTTTCATAAACTTTTCTTGCAAACCAAAACCAGATATTTTCCATTGAATTCAGGCCTGGTGAAAATGAGGGCCAATCCAAAAGTTAAACACCTTATTGATTAATCCATTGTTTTACTGCTTTGGCGGTATGAATCGGAGCGTTGTCGTGTTGGTACGTCCAAGGTATGGGTCCAAAGAAATCATTAAATTTTCGAAATGCTTCTTCCAGAATGTTTTGTAAGTCGTTGTAGTCATTTTGTTGGATACAAAAACCAATTCTATGGTACCATAATACGAAATGGCACCACATACCATTATTCCGCACTCTCGGCTGTGTCTGCGGCTCAAAAATAATTCCTTCTTATTTAGGTCATGGAAGTAATAGTTATACCCGTCGGTACTGTCAATATTAAAAATTTTTTTTCATCGGAAAATACAACTTTAAACCATTTGTCGGACCATGTCATTGTATTTTTAGCAAACTGTAGACGTTGTGATTTGCGTTTTTCATTAAGTGGTGGTTTTTATTACAGTTTTCGTCGGACTATGTATGGACACAACTTTAAAATATGGTGCACAATTCTTAGACTGGCGCTGACTCCACTTTTTTCACGCATTTTTGATATCGACATGGCAGAATTTGATGCAATTCTAAGAATTTTTCGTCTTACTTTTGGAGTTGTTGCCATTTTCTTCCGCCCTTTCATGTTTTTTCTTTCTGTCTTACCTCTATTAATGTTTTTGGCTATTGACCGAATTCTGACCATGAGATTTCAAAATCAGATTTTTTGCTTTTTCAGAGTTATTAAGAGCCTTACAACGTCCCATTTGTAATAAAAACTATTTAAAAACTATCAAATTAAAAATTCTCTAGCCGTTTATATTGAAAGAAATTCAAATCATATCCTTCCTGATTAATATTAAAAGAATTCCTTATTCAAGTGACACACGAAAAAATACCACAGAAATACATGTCTTTAAATAAGTGCATAATTTTAGTATAACAAAATATGTATATTTTTTATTTCTTCAGAAAACTAAAGCCAACACTTTGAAGTTTGGTTGCGCAAAAAATTATTTTTTTCTGAACTTTAGTTTGGGAGATATACTTAATTAAAGTTAAAAAATGTAATTCCTTATTCAAGTGGCAGGCAGTGTATACTCCTGTAATTACTTTTTATTAAAGACGAAATATAAAAAAAAATCATGACTTGACAGAATAAAACTGTATTTTGTTTATTTATTTATTTTTTGCCCACCGTGTGTCTCCACTTACTTATAGATATACATAGGTATTTTCAACTTTTTGTGAATTAAAGCGAAATTTATGCATCAAGTTTAATGATACATGGCTTATTTTATTCATAGTAATACCAATTCATATTAATACCAACGAATTAAAAACTGAACATTTTTGCCGGTTTCATTTCTTAAAAGAAATTTTCAAGAAAAAAATTTATCAATTTTACATGAAAAATGGTAATTTTTCTGAATAACAGCGAAATTGATGCAGATAAGAAATTAATATTAAGATGACTTAAATACAGTTCTCGTCTCGCCCATAAAAAAATCACGATCTTATGAAAAGAAAACTAAAAGCAGATTCGTATTTAACAGTTCAAATTCAATCTTGTACTTTTTTTTTCTTTTTTGAAAGGGGATGAAAAAAATTTTTTTAGCCTACCAGTGCTTTATTCAAAAAACGCAATAAAATTAAAATATTAAACAGAAAACATCATTAAGTCATTCCTAAAAATAAAAATATAAACTAAAGCCTGTAATTTTTTATAATATATCTACTCCTAAAATGATGCTATAATAAAATAATTAAAAATAATTAGCATGCTTTTAAGGATATTTTAGTACAAGAATTTATTTACAAAACGTATTAGGGAGCACTAAATACAAATACTCTATATTTATACACTTTAAAAAATAATAAATTAGTTTATAAATCTTGAATTGTTAAATTTAAAATTGAAGATATTGTTTCAACAATATTTGCATATGATAAATGTTAATTTAGATTTTCTCAAGCGTTTATTTTCCAAAGGCCTTCCAATCTTAAATTTAGCTCTTATATCAACAAAGTTATAACAATTTTTATTAAATAGTCCTGAGTTAATATTAACCATACGTTCAGTATGACAAAAACTAAAAATTGATTTTTTTTTTTCAATAATTTTCTCAATTAAAGCTAGTTTAAAAAAAAAAAATTCCTTAGAAAAAAGAAAATTTCTTTAAATATTTTCTTGGTACAGCAAAAAAGCTTACATATTAAGCCATAAGTAATATTTATGAACAAAAATACAAATTTATTAATTGTTCAAAGTTTTTATTTTCCAAAATTGTTTCAAACTTAAATTAAGCTTTTTTATTAATAAAATTATAACAAGTTTTATTAACCAAATCCAAATTAATATTAATCATACGTTTAGTATAACAAAAAATAAAAAAATATTTTTACTTTTTATTTTTAAAGAAGGAAATAAATGGCATATGAACAAGTATTATTTTTGTTTTTAAATGAGTATAAGAAAAGCTCTTTAAATATCTAGCTCTTTACATCAAGCTATAGCAAATTATTATGTTTAATGTGTAAAACTTTAGGTTTTTTTATTAATGCTTAATTTTCAAAAAATTGTGTCTTCCCTTCATTGATTCTTTAATATTTATTAGTGACAATATAAATTATTAACTAGATTCTTATTATTAGATTAATTTATTAGTATTTAGTCTTTATAACTGCTAACCTTGGCATAAATCGTAAGTAATTATTAATAATCTTTGTTTGTTAATTTATAAACATTTGTGCAAACTTAAATCCTACAACTTTACATCGATAAGTCCACATTTAGCTTCAAACGTTGCCAAATATTTCTTTTAATGGCAAGTCGCTGTATAGCTTCAATCTGAGATATTTTTATAGCCTTATATTGGCTTCATTCATAGGTCCTCATATAGACATAATAAACTTTAATTCATTCGTGTTTACTCAGCATGTCATCAATCATAAATCGTTATATAAAATAGGATTAGCTGTAATCGTAGGTCTTTTATAAAATCGAATATTGGCTTCAAGCAAAAGTAGTTTCAAAAATTAAATTTTTCATGCATTTTTTTAATCTAAGATTAGCTTCTACGGAAGGTCTCTTAAGGCTTCAATCGTAAATCTTTCTATAGTTCAATCGCATGCTTCAATCGCAGGTGATTTAGAAGTTTTAATCGTTAATATTTATATAATTATACAGCCTTCAATTAATTTCAATCGCTGGTAATTATATTGCCTTAAATTTTTTTTAATTGTCGTTTGTTATATAGTTTCAAATGTAAGACTTTTTTTAGTCAAACTATTAGTTTAGTATAATACAATGGTAGCCTCAATCGAATATCATTTTAAGGACTCCACTACAGATCACTATATAGTCTACTATTAACTTTAGTAGCCGATCACCATAAAGCTTTTATCCACAAGCCTTTATATGGCATACAGTTAACGTCATTAACATCTTACTAAATTTACTACTGCATATAAAATATTATTATTTAAGTTTCAATTAATATAAGAATTAATTCAATGAATATTTTTATTAATTTTAAGAAAAATTTCATCCAAAAAGCAATTAATTTAATTAAAATTTAAATCAAAAATCGATTATTTTGCGCTAACTAATATTATTATTTCGGTAATTGGAACAAAATCTAACAAAAAAAAAATAATTCATATAAAGAATCTTGTTTTTTTCCTTTTTTTGTGACATGAAATTAAGCATACCTATTTTTACTGTGACATATGTCAGCTAGTTTATTTCTAAAGCCGACAAAATGCTCATTTAAAAAATCACTAACTTCGAAGATCTTTTTATGAACAAAAATACAAAATTTTAGTATATTTGTTATTTGAGACTTCAATCGCAAATCTTTATTAATTCTTAAATTAGCTTCAATCATTGGTTGTATTTAGCCTACTATTAGATTTAATTATAGGCCTTCTTTAGTCGGCGGTCTAAATGTAATCAAATGTATTCTTTAATCAAAAGTCATAATAAAGCTTAAATTTTTGGTCTCTATATAATAATAACTTCAATAAAAGCTCTTTTTAAACCTTCAGTCAAAGATCATTATGTAGTCCAATAATTACATAATAAATTTGCTCCAGTTGTCCAAACATTTCCAATACACCCTCAACACTTTGAGTTTTGATCCAAAAACTATTTTGGTCATGTTCCTAAAAAAATGCTTTGTTTTTTTAACTCTTTTGGGAAGTAAAAGAATCAGGTTTTTCAATCGTATACATGTTTGTTTTTTATTATTTATTGTTATTTATTTTATAATTTTGCTCATATATTAAAAGCAAATTTTTATGGAACACTTAAAGCATAACTTTATCTCGTATTTGTAACTAGTTTTGTACAGGGTATACCATTAATTTAGACCTTCCTCCTTCAAATTTAAATACAAAAATCACTCTTATTTTAACATGAGTAAAAATGAATTTTTTTTCTTCTAGTTACGCAAACTTAACCTTTTTTTAATGATCTTCAATGAAAAGAAAAATTTAAAAAAAGAAGTACCTGTTTTTTGGTATTTGTTGAGCAAAAATTTTAAATTTTTTATTAGTTCCAATTTGTCCATTTTCATTTATCCACCAAAATTTGTATGAATCTAAATACTTATTTCTTTAAGTATAAGCAACGGTCAAATACGAAGACAAACTTTTTTTTTTTTTTTTGTTTATATTCAACCCACAATAATTCCCTAAGGAAGTTTCTACAACATTTTTGGAAAGAAAAAAATAAACAAAATAAAATAAACATAAAAACTCCTGTGGTTTTTACTAAAAAAAATCTTCCAAAATAATAATGATAAAAAGCCTTAAACAATCAACAAGATATATATGTATTCGTAATATTAAGCAAAGTACTAAAATCATTCCAAAACAAATGAGTTTAAACTCTATTGCTGCAATAAGTACTAAAAGAGAAATAAAAAGAGAATTCCATTTCATAAAAAAGCACTCATTAGTTAAACAAAAACATGCGCATTAGTTTATAATACAAAAAAATAAACTCATTTTATATTGAATCTTTAAATGCTCATATTAAAATATAGAGAGAATTTTCTTTAAATAAAAACAAAATGATGCATGAGAGTGTCGTAATTGAATTTTTTATTATTTTTTTTTTTTATTTTTTTTTTTTTTTTTTTTTTTTTTGTAATTGTCTACATTATATTTTGTTTTAGTATGTTTGTTATTAAACCACATGACAAAACGAGACTTTTAAGTCATTTCCCTTTTCTTAGACCAGAACTTACTAGGAAAAGTGTTAGGAGGAAGAAACTGTATATGATATTGCATGTGTTTTTTCTTTTAATATTTTCACTAAAATATAAGTGTTTATACATATATGAATGAGTGTAAGTATTGGTGATACTCTGGTGTATTAAGAAATGTCTTGCAAAGGCATTGACATTGCTTTACTTAAGGTTTTTCTTTTTTTTCTACTTCTTCTTAAATGTATTTATGTGTGTGTATGTGGTTTTTGTTTGCGTATGAGCAGACTTTTGTCTGTATGGGAGTGTGCTGAAGACAGCGAAATTGTGTCGAATTAGAGTAACACTTAATATATTACAAGTTTAGATTTTTTGCTTTCTTTTTTCTCGTGACAAGAATTTTTTTGCAAAACTGTAAAGCCGGCTACTATTATGTAAGTTTTAAATGACCTACAATCGAAAGGTTTGAAGAAAATTGAGAAATAATATTGTAAAGAATATAATATTGTGTTTTGTATTTATTAGACTTTGGCAGATTGTTACTGAATTTATATTTTCTTCATTTTTTTTTTTTTAGTTACCTTAACTTTGACCTGATTTTGTTTGACAAGCAGCCAAAAATATTGATTTTTTTATTTTACAAAATTTTTTAACCAGTAAATTTTAAGTTTAACTAAATACTGACAATTTGAGAAATTCAGGTCTTTTTTTTACTTTAATCGTAAGCTTCAGAACAAAATTTTATGACTTTAATCACAGAAATTTATGTAGGCTTGAATTATAGATATTTACATAGTCTGAGATAAGTTTTTATGCTAAAGGTTTATATGGTCACTGTATAGTCTAGCTAATATAGTTTTATATTAGCTTCAAACATAGATCGTTTAAAGCCCTCAATCTTAGATATTTATAAAGTGCATAGTATGCTTTATTCATAGGTCCGTTATATAGTCTAGATAAGCTTCAGTCTAAAGCCATGATAGCTTCAATCGTAGGTCTTTATATAGACTAAAATTAGCACCAATCGTAAAGTCATTATATAATATAGGCTTACATTCAGTCAGAAATTTTTCTATAGTTTAATGTAAACTTCAACCAAACTTTAAAACTACATTCGCAGATCTTTATATATTCTTAAATTAGCTTCAATCATTGGTTTTATTTAGCCTACTAATAGCTTTATTTATATGCCTTCTTAAAATGCAATATTGTCTTTAGTCGGCGGTCTTATTGTAATCAAATTTAGGCTTTAAACGAAAGCCATTTTAAAGCTTAAATTTTTGGTCTCTATATAGTGTAATAATGACTTCAATTACAGCTCCTTTTAAAGCTTCAGTCAAAGATCATTATGTAGTCCAATAACTACGTAATAAATTTGCTCCAATTGTCCAAACATTTCCAATACACCCTCAACACTTTGAGTTTTGATCCAAAAAACTATTTTGGTTAGATTCCTACAAAAATGCTTCCCAAATTCTATTATTCCTTTGTTTTTTAACTCTTTTGGGAAGTAAAAGAATCAGGCTTTTCAATCGTATGCAAGTTCGTATTTTTTATTATTTATTTTAGAATTTTGGTCAAATATTAATTGCAAATTTTTATGGAAATAAATCATGAAAATGTTCAATAACTTTTAGAGTTTTTTTAACGATTTTAAACACTGATATGTCGTATTATTCTGAACAAAATAGTATTTCAATCTATGTATATAAATACGTTTAGTCCTAAGGGAAAAACTCCAACAAATTTACATCAATATCGAAATTTTATAAAATTAAAAAAATAAAAAGTCTGGGATTAGCCTCTTTCATATAATTTTATATGGTATAAATTTAGCATAATTTTTATGTGATCATATAGACTAGGATTGAATTTAATCGAATTTTCACCACTTCAAAAATAGAACTAATTAAATATTTTATACTTTTTTGGAAGCAAATTTTATTAAAAATAAATGTTTTTTAGCACGAAAAAAGTTAAATAATTTCTAACAAAATAAAAATTTCACAAATTGAAAAGTATTTTTATTATCTATTATCAAAGCTAAAAACATATTTTTTAAAAAGAAATTTTATAAATATAGTTTTAAGAGAAGTACTTCAAAAGAAATGAAGCATAAAAGAAGAGCTTTCTAATAATGGAAACCATGGGTTAGGGCAGCTCTTTTTCAGCACTAAGTACTTGCTTCCAATGACAACACGGTGTTAAAAACATTTTTTTTTTTTTTGCTGGGTATTTATATAATTTACGGTTAACTTCAATCACTATTCAATTATTTAATCATTATCAAGCCAGCCAAAAATATGCAAAATCATATTTTTCTCGGGTATCAAATAAACCAAACTGTTACTTATTTATCCGTTCCAGACATGATGTGTTACAGCATATTTTTGCATATTTTTTGTTTACCAGCATATTTTTACATATTTTCTCAAAAAAATCCTTATTTTAGAGCATATTTTAGCAGTTTAAATGGCATATTTTTCCATATTTTATACTTAAGAGCATAACTTTACAAATGTTACACTAAAGAACATAATTTAGCATATTTTACACACAAATTTTGCTTAATTTGCACCCAATAGAATTTTTTACATAATGTCATATACGTTTTTCAAATCCGATTACCTTATAATTTCATCTTATGAATTGATAGAAATATTGTAAATATATTTTAGCAATTGCAAAAACAAAATAGCACGAATAGCAGATAATTTAAAATTTAGCCACATAGAAATAATATTTTAAAAGCATATTTTTCTTTTAATTTTAAAGGCATATTTTCCAATTTTAAGAGCAGTTTTTATGCGCATAAAATATTATATATTATATACATATATGCTAACTAATGTATTATTAATTCTGACTATTAATAAATCTTAATTTTAAAAAGATTTTTACAGAAGTGTAAATATTTCTATTTTCAAACACCATCTGCCCGCCCACAAATTACTTACTTTTTCTTATTAATTCTATTAATTCGTTAAGCTAAATGTTTTCCTAACTCCTCACTATTCGATTTAATATTTCTATTCACCATTCATTTGTGTTTATTAATTTATATTGAAATCTAATAAATCATATGCCTTATTTAGCATTGTTGTGTTTCTCTGTAAAACGATGTTCATTATCAAAAATTAACAAAGAATTTATATTTATTAATTGGTAAAATTCAGTAATTTTTCATTTAGGTATCGAAGGGATTCTTTTTAGGATTCCAATTGCCTCTTCTTGCTCTTTTTTTTATTTTATTAAGCAGCTTTAACGGAAAAGTTAGTGACCGGATAAGCATAGAATTGTTTTATAATTATTGGAAATTTAATACCTTTTTTAAATGGAAAGGAAATAACATAAAAGAAGTAGAAAGTATTTGCTAAGATTTTCTGAGGTTTTCTTATTCTTGGGGTTTCTTATTCTTAAGAAAAGACTTTAAAAAAGTCATTTATAAAGTGATTTGTTATTTTAATTAGTTTCTAGTAACCGGTTAATAATAACGGTTTATTAAACAGTAAGGTTTCAGCTTGATTTTTCTAATGAAATCAAATTTTTAAAGAGTCAAGAATTAAAATTTGTTAAATTATTTGCAGTTTTTATATATGTACATTAGGGTTGTCCAAAATTCATTTTTAGGAGCTACATTTAAACGTAACTAAAATTAAGAAAGGTAACATGATTTAGAATATCTTGAACAATTTTAATATTCTACGATAATTGAAACAGGATGCTACATATTCTTAGGGATTTAATTATATATATGTACATCAAACGATAGCTAAAGAAAAAAATATACCCATATATATATAAAAAAACGTAAATTTAATAAATAGAACTCATACAAAAAATTACGTAGAAATAAAACTAAAACTGCTAACAATTTTTTAATAAAATGTTCTTTTTTTTTTTTTTTTGTCGCATCAACTTTTTGGGAAAAATTACGAAATATTGGTATAATCATTTCTTATTAGCTATTTGTTTAGGAATCATTATCTTAAATGTTCCAATCATCGTAGGAAGTTGAAAATTTGCAGAGATATTCTATAAGACGTACCCTTTCATAATTTGAGGCACGTTTAAATGTGTGATACTCTTTAGTTTTTTTCAAACGATGTTGTACCACCCTAATGCCTTATTACAATTAAATTTTCTAATAGCTGATGGCCCCGGCATCCAGTGTTAATATAAGTATATTATTCTTATATTTATCTATAAGATTAATATCAAATAAATCATCTAAATTATAAAATAAAATTAAGCTTAAAAAAAGGCTTTAAAATTTATCATACTTTTATTAAACAATAAGCCACTTACTTGAGATTTTTAGTTAGAAATTTAATTAACATTGAAATAATTACCTGCAAAGAAAATAAAAAAATTAATATAAATATTATTTAGAAAAGAGCATAGGAACAAAATAAATGTTTAATTTACATCAATCAATTAATATAAAGTATTTTTGTCAATCAAGATTTTTGTCCAAAAAATTTTTATTTTATTTTAAACCAAAACAATTATAATTAATATTTGATCTAAATATTTGTCTAATTTTTTTTTAATACATAATTTCTCTTGTTCGTACTCCCCTAATTTTTTAGTAAGGATTTTACTTTTACTAGTTGTGTTAGAACAAATATTTGCCTGATTTTCTGTTCCCTTATCTTTGTGCTTGTGTTTAAAGAAATTTTACTTAAACAAACATTTTTCTAATACATGTTCCTCTTTATTAGCAAATTTCAAGAAAGAAAATTTTATTTATTTTACTACACAATCAGCAATTAAACAATTAATAATTTCGCACGAACTACACAACTACAAATTACGAATTTGATATAACTATTCAAATGAAAACAACAGTTGCTTTTAATTCAATGTAATTACTTGCTTATGAAGACTCTTAAATATGATAATTTTAGTGCAAACAAAAAAAAATCTCTACATAACAAGTGTTGATTGATAATTGTCAGAAGCAAAGCGAAAAATAAAATAAACGTTCTAAACAAATTTTGCCGCCATTTGATTCTTATAAAGAAAATTAGATGATAATAAAGTAAAAAAAATTAAAATTTCTAGTAAATAGAAAATTGGTTTAAGACGAATTTAAAATACTTTATGTTTAAAACGAAATAATTGTACAAACTTTTCCTAAGATAGCAAAAGTATATACAAGACTATCGTAATCAATTGGAACATCATAAAATACATAACAGTATATATAAATGTATTCCAGGAATCGTAATACCCATGTCTGTCTATCCGTCTGTCTCTTAAAATCAACTTACCGAAAGAGAAGATTTTTCGAACATTCTATATAAAAGAGAATTAATTAATAATTTTCTATAAACAGAAAATTGTTGAAAATTTTATATAATAAAAAAATTTATTGAATTTTTCTACAAATACAAAACTTAATGAAAATTTTATATAAATAATAATCTTATTTGAAAAATGTCCACAGAGAATATTTATTGAAAATTTTCTATAAAGAAAAAATTTATTGAAAATTTTCTATAAAGAAAAAATTTATTGAAAATTTTCTATAAAGAGAAAATTTATTGAAAATTTTCTATAAAGAGAAAATTTACTGAAATTTTTCTATAAAGAGAAAATTTACTGAAATTTTTCTATAAAGAGAAAATTTATCGAAAATTTTCTACAAAAACAAAATTTGTTAAAAATTTTCTATAAAGAATCTTTATTAGAAATCTAGTTTTCTATAAAGAGAAAATGGATTGAATATTTTCTATAAAGAGAAAATTTATTGAAAATTTTCTATAATGAGAAAATTTATTGAAAATTTTCTATAAAGAGAAAATTTACTGAAATTTTTCTATAAAGAGAAAATTTACTGAAATTTTTCTACAAAAAGAAAATTTATTAAAAATTTTCTATAAAGAGAAAATTTATTTGAAATTTTCTATAAGGAGAAAATTTATTTGAAATTTTCTATAAGGAGAAAATTTGTTAAAAATTTTCTATAAGGAGAAAATTTGTTAAAAATTTTCTATAAAGAATCTTTATTAAAAATCTAGTTTTCTATAAAGAGAAAATTTATTGAAAATTTTCTACAAAAAGAAAATTTATTGAAAATTTTCTACAAAAAGAAAATTTATTAAAAACTTTCTATAAAGAGAAAATTTATTTAAAATTTTCTACAAGGAGAAAATTTGTTAAAAATTTTCTATAAAGAATACTTATTGAAAAATCTAGTCTTCTATAAAGAGAACATTTATTGAAAATTTTCTTTTTAGAGAGAATTACTGAATATTTTCTATAAAGATAAAGGTTACTGAAAAATTTTTACAAGGAAAAAATTTATTAAAAATTTTCTAAAAAGAGAATATTGATCGAAAATATACTATTGAGAAAATTGATTGAAAGTTTTCTATTGAAAAAAATTTATTGCAAATTTACTATTAAGTTTCTCTTATTGGAAATGTTTTGTAAAGTAAATTTATTAAAAATTTTCTAGAAAGAGTGTTCAATTATAAAGAGAAAATTGAATAAAGATTTCCATAATATTAAAAATTTATCGAAATTTCTCTGTAAAGAGAAAATTAATTGAGCATTTTCTATAGAGACAAAATTCATCGAAACTTTTCTTTAAAAAGAAAATTGATCGAATTTTATACAAAGAGGAAAATTTATGGAAAATTTCCAATAAAAAGAAAACTGATCGAAAATTTTCTATAAAGAGAAAACTGATCATAAATTTTTTATAAACAGAAAATTGAACTAAACTATTCTATAAAGAGCAAAGTGTAGTAAACTTAATCAAACATATTTTATTAAGAGAACATTTATTGAAATATTTCTAAAAAGAGAATTTTCATCACAATTTTGTTATCGTGCTTTAAAAGTGATTAAAATTATTTTATCATAGTTTTACTTATTTTCATTTAAATTTAAATTTTTTCAACAGTGTAATTTCTCTTACAAATTTTTGTTTACATTTTTAGTTAAATAAACATTCATTTTTAAATATAGAGCACAAAACTATTTTATTAAATAAATATTTAAAAACTAATTGCAGTTGTAGTTTTTGCAAATTGAAAATTATTTAAAATAGAATATTTACAAATATCTAATGAATAAGAAAAATATTATTTATCTATTGAAATTCTTTTGAAAACAACATCTGTTCTGCCAGATGCATTTGAGCAATTAAATACAAAGAATTGATTGATACAAACAAAGTTGGAATTTTGTATAAAAATAAAAAAATAAAAATAATAAAAAAAAAAAAAATAAAATTATAAAATTAACATAAAAGTTGCTAATGAAAACAATTTCATTACAGTTGCGACATTAAGGGAAAATAAAAAAATAATTAAGATTTGAAATAAAAATTTTCACAAAAGTTTGATATTACACATTAGACAAAAGTCACAAAATAAAAAACAAAGAATTATGATTGTTTTAAGTATATTTTAGTAACTTTCTTATAATGCCGCCTGAACAAAAATTTAATTTAAAATTTACTAAAAACATCATACAATTTCCAACAACACTTATTTTTAAAAACTTATATTTCCCTAAATTCTAACTACTAAATATTTTAGTATTCATTCGTTTGTATAAGCTAAGTGGAAGCCCCTAATTTGTGGTCGCCTGTGCTATTGATATTCTTAATGTGTCATGCAATTGCTAGTTTTTTTTTTTTTTTGTTTCTAAATTGAATCACTGCTAATATCTCTGCTAAATAAAAAATACACGCAAATCCACATTAGATTTGTTTGGTTTAGTTTGTTTAGTTTAAATCCATTGTAATTACAACACAATTTACTGGCTGCTTGTTCTCGTATGCTGTGCACAAATTACTATCATGGAGCAAAAATATACATACATTCCCCATTCTTTTCTTTTTGTTCAATAATTCTATTGTCGTTTTGAATAAAAAAAAATCTACTATAACTATTTATTGTGATTACTGGCAGCCCTCCACTCTAGATTGTTGCTTACCCTATTTAATTAACTAAATAAATAGTGAGAAAAGCAAATAAAATTTTAAATATGAGAATGTAATATGAACAGCTCATAACAACGAAAACAAAATATGTTAAGAAATTATAATTACTGAATAAAATTTAGAGAATTATCGAAAATTTTCTATAAAGAGAAAATTAAACGAAAATTTTATATCAAAAGAAAATTATTCGAAAATTTAATACAAAGATAAAATTTATTGAAAATTTTTTACAAAGATAAAATTAATTGACAATCGCATATAAAGAAAGTATTGATTTCTATAAAAAAAAATATAAATATATAAAGAGAAAATATATAAAGACCACAATTTTCTATAAAATAAAATTTATAAAAAAAATCTATAAATAGGAAATTTATAAAAAAATCTATAAATAGAAAATTTATAAAAAATTTCCAATTAAAAAAAAAATTGATCATTCTATAAATAGAAAATGAAACAAAGAAATTTATAGAAAATTTTCTATAAAAAGAAAAAATTTATGGAATTTTTTTTCTATAAAGTGAAAATGTATTTAATTTTGTTTATAAAAAGGATATTTATAGAATTTTACCTACAAAGAAAAAATTAGCAAAATCTTTCTATAAAGAAAAAGTTGGCCGAAATATATTTCTGAAGAGAAAAATTATTGAAAATTTAAATTGTATATTTAAAGAAAATTTATCTAAAAGAAAACATATCAAATACTTTTTATAAAAAAAATCAAATCAAAAGGAAATTTATTGAAAATTTTGAATAAATAGAACTTTTCATTCTATAAATTTAAAATTTATTAAAAAGTTAAAACTGATCGAAATTTTCTATAATGATGCACTTTTAATAATAAAAAATTTATTAAAAATTTCTGTAAAGAGACACTTTTCATAAAATTTGTTGAAAATTTTTTATAAAGAGAAAGTGTATTGAAAATTTTCTATAAAGATGAAATTTGTTAAAATTTTTCCATAAAGAGAAAATTTACTAAAAAATGTCTATCAAAAGAAAATTTATTGATTGAAAATTCTCTATAAAGAGAACATTTTCGACAAATATTCTCTTTATAAAGAAATTGAGGCAAATTTATCATTTTTTTCTATAAAGAGAAAATATTTTTAAATTTATTTATGAATAGGATATTTATGGAATTTTATCTACAAAGAAAAAATTTATCAAAAACTTTCTACGAACAAAAATTTAGCCGAAATATTCTCTAAAAGGAAAAACTATTTGAAATTTTCTATAAAGAGAAAATTGATCTAAAATTGTATATTTAAAGAAAATTTAACGACAATTTTCTACAAAGAGAAAACTAAATGAAATTTTTTTTACAAAGAGAAAATCTAATAAAATTTCTATAAAAAGTAAATTTATCAAATATTTTCTATAAAAAAATCGAACTAAAAAATTTATAAATAAATCTAAAATTGGAAAATTTTCAATAAATATAAAAGTTGTCTTTTAGGAGATAACTTATTGAATATTTTCTACAAAAAACTTGTTGAATATTTTATAAAAAAAAATTATTGAATATTTTCTCTAAAGAAAAAATTATCGAAAATATCTATAGAGAAAACTTATTGAACATTTTTTATAGAGAAAACTTATTGAAAACTTATCTAGGGAAAATTTATTGAAAACTGTCTCTATATTGAAAATTTATTGAAAAGTTTCTATCAAAAAAAAAAAAAACAAAAAATATTGACAATTTTCTATAAAAAATATTGAAAATTTTTATCAAAAGAAAATTTATTGAAACTTTTCGATGATAAGCAAATTTATTTCAAATTTCATTGAAAATAAAATTTATTGAAAATTTTATTAAAAAGAAAATTTATTGAGAATTTTATTAAAAAGAAAATTTATTGAAAATTTTATTAAAAAGAAAATTTATTGAACATTTTCTATTTCTGTAAAAAGAAAATTTATTGAAAATTATCTCTATATTGAAAATTCTCTATCAAGAAAAAAAATATTGGCAAATTTCTAAAAATAAATATTGAAATTTTTTATAAAAAGAAAATTTATTGAAACTTTTCTATGAAGAGAAAATTTATTGAAAATTTTGTATAAAAAGAAAATTTATTGACAATTTTATATAAGAAGAAAATTTATTGAAAATTTTCTATAAATAAAATTTATTGAAAATATTTTATAAAAAAAAAGTAGATTAAAAATTTTATATAGAGAAAATTTATCAAATAAATTTATAGAAACTTTATTGAAAATTTTTTATAGATAAAATTTATCGAAAATTTTGTTTAAAAAAATAGATCACAAATTTTATATAAAGAGAAAATTTATCAAATAATTTTCTATAAAGAAAAACTTTATAGAAAATTTTGTACGAAGAGAAAATAAATTTTAAATATTATATGAAGAAAAAATTGAGCGAAGTTTTAGAGAAAAGTTATCGAAAATTATATATAAAAATAAAATTGATTGATAAAGTTTAAATTGATCGAAATATTTCTATGAAGATAAAATTTATTGAAGTTTTCCTGTAAAGATAAATTTTTTTCGAAAAATTTCTTTAAAAAGAAAATTGTTTGAAAATTTCCTATAAAGAGATTTGATCGAAAATTTAGAATAAAAAGAAAATTTATCAACAATTTTCTATAAGAAAAAAATATTTGAATATTTATTTTGATCGAAAATTTTTTATAAGCAGAAAATTGATTAAAAATTTTCTATAAAGGGAAAATTGATTCAAAATTTTCTATAAAAGGAAAATTAATTCAAAAATTTCCATAAAGAAAAAAATTCCTATTAAGGGAAAATGTATCATAAATTTAAAATAAAAAATTATTCTTGAAATCTCTACAAATACAAAAATGAACGAATTTTAATTTCTAATGTATTGTTTTGTTGAATTGAGAATATTTCAAAATAATATATGGTAGTTCAAATATTTTTAGGTCCTTGAAAATAAAATATATTGTGCCTTTAATATTTTCCTTATTTGTTTAGTTAACGAAGTACTCATACTTAATAAATTTAAAATTATAACTATATTTTATTACAACTCTTCTGTCCAATAACAGTTTTAAGTGAAAAACGTAAAGTATTTTATGAATATTTAATAACAACGTTGATTACGATTACTAATAATGACACGTGCTCTCTATGTCGTTTAAACTCATCATATATTTTCATTTTAATTTGTATGAGAAATTTATTTAACTTTTATTTTATTTGTTCTATTTATTTTATTTTTTAATCTGGCTCTAGTTACCGTAATGAAGGGGGTGTTTGTTATGTGGGTAATAAAAATAATACTGAAAAATATGAATGTAAATATTTAAAAAGTAAATAACTTGTTGTTTTATGGTTTCATTATATTGAATTTTTTTAAATAACATTTTTATTTCACATTCTATTTGCTTAAAGTTGTTAAAAGTAAGTGGAACATTAGTTTAGAACTTTTTAAAGGTTTATGTTTGTTTAAAAAGACAAAAGTTATAGCACACAGTGGCATAAATTATGTATTTTAAATATAAATTAACAATAATAAAAATATATACAAAAATAATTTCGTTATCGCTTTTCAGTTGGATCCTAAGGGAATGGGTGTAGATCTTACTTGGACGTCGAAATTGGCTAAAAAAAAAAAATAATATTTTCATGTTTTAATCTCAAAAGCTACATTAATTCCTTCCACCTCCATTTCATTTACCGCTAAGTAGGATGTAAAATTATAAAAAAAAAATACATAACCTATTATCAACCCCTCTATGAGTTTAAATATTAGCGTAATATCTTATAAATTATTGCTGCGTATACGTAATATTTTACCTAATTTAGCGACAGTTAAGAACAATTATACTATGAGTTGTGATGCCTGTAAATACTCACACACACACACACACAAATTCAACATAATTTGTAATAAACGGTGCAAACTCTTATGTAATTAGTGTGTGTAATAAAACACATCCTCATCTACATACGCACATTCACAAAATATGATTAACAATTAAATATACTTTTGTTTTAATTTTATTATAGAAAACTGAAAATATAATCCTGCATTTTCGCATAAAGAAAGGATAAAATGGCTAAAAAACACACACACATACCAAAAAACATAACGACTATACCACAAATACCACATCCATTTTTACTTTGTTATTTTACTTAAGCTCCCCTACTAAAACGTTTTTTTTTTTTTTTTTTTCCTAAAAATCTCACATATTCATGATTATGTGACATTTAAAGTAGATTACAAATGAGTATTGTTACAAAACGTAAAAATCATTTTAATTGACATTAATAGAATTTTATATTTTGTAGTAATTAGTGCTATAACAGCTCTGTAGCTGTTTTGGAGTAGAGTGAGTAAAATAGTTATTCAAATGGATAAAAACCCAGAAATAGAAATTAAAATTTCTATTAAAGGAAAATCATGTTAAAAATTAAAGCTCAATTTTATTTAAAATTCATATGAGAAAATGTGGGTATTTACATTTTATTTAATGAAGATTAAAAATCATTCAAATAATTTTATTATATTGGTGGAATTGATTCAACTGTTTATCAATATTACAACGATAAATACAACGAAATAAATAGATAACACACTTATAATATTTGGTCAACCTAAAAGCAAAAGTCTACCGGGAACATGTCACAGCTCCGAGCGGTCAATTTAATTAATAAAAAGTACTAACAAACGATCGATGTTTTGATGGACAATACTCCAATTTGAATGTAAGAACATCTAGAATTTATTCTGAAATTTTATGGATTCCACTCCAAAATCCACATCAAAATAACATCCCCTGTTCCGTCACAAAATATAAAAATTCAAAGACCAATAAAGACCCAAACTGAGAAGCTCTGACGGAGATGTTGGTCATTTGCCTTAAGTTCCTCAACCAATTAGATCTTTTGCAAATAATATGAGTTCTCTGTAGTCAACTCTCATCAGTAATATTGAAATGCTAAATCGTTGAAATTCACAGCAAGTCGATAATGCTATATTGAGTTGAGTTCTCTACAACAAAAGTGACATTCTCGTTGATGTGAATCTGACTCAGATAGCTTAATTTAAACAATATTATAGTTATGACTAATGTCAAATTGCAGAATAAAGAAGAATTTATCTAACATTTCCATAAAACATCCAGAAATATTTTATGTCTATAAACTAGTGATCATCACCCATATGCCTCGGAAGCTTTTCGATATTTTATCATACACAAAAGGGAAAACACTTCAACCTTTTAACAACAATTTACATACAACAAACACACTCGTAATAAACAGCGAGAGAAAACATACCATAACAATCAAATTGGTTTCTTTTTGCCGATCAGTGCTATTAACTATTGATAGGCAACCATAGCTCTCAGGGGCCAAGTGTTTTTCAATACAACACGTACATATATTATAAAATAAAACCCACCAATAACTTCAAATTGTATCTCTTTTTGCCGATCAGTGCTGTAAACCACTATTCGGCAAAAAGAGAAGATGTTAATATTAAAATTTATTTATATTAAAATGTATTGGGTTGCTTGCTATGTTTTAAATTATTTTTTAACCATTGCTTCGAATAGTAGCCGGCAATAAGTCGCTGAGATTTATGGGTCAAACCGATTAATAATATGTAAATGCAAAAACGATGTAAATAATATAACTTTTCCACAATAAAAATAACTTCTCCATAGAAAGTGGTGGAAGCAAAAGTGACAAGAATCGAAAGTATGTCCTAAGATGTTTGTTCGATAATAAATTTTAAACTAATTTGTTATTTTCCATATAAATTGTCGAAACGTATTTTTCATTCGACATCGTGAGACAGGCCCTGAATTTCCAAAAAGAAAAACTTTAGATTTTGTAGGATTTGAGATGCAAAGCAACATTTCTTCACCTCTCCCTCTTAAAATTTTCAATCTGTTTATATCACAATTAGATTCTAAACCCATGCAATGTGTACCAAAGTACTGTTTAACCAATTCATTATCTCATGGCGCCACTGATTGTAATAGAAAGATCCACTTAGGTCCTTTATCTATTCGAAAGTAGTTTTATTGCCCGAAAATTTTATCTAGAAAACTGTGGAACTGTGATTCGATATAACCGTTTGTTAAAATTTCGTTGTTGTCTCAGACATATGATATACACATCATAATATCGCTAATGCTTTTGAGACTCTTACTATCTTTGCTAGATTATCGAAATCAATCCATAAATGATACACTTATAGCAACGGACTTTATTCTGTCAAACTTTTTTCACATAATTTTTGTAATTTTTTTCAATTAATTTGATCTATAAATAATAGGGATATAGAGAAAATATTTTTAGCATGAAATTGTTCTTATTTTTTTTTTTCTATTGGTAATAATAAAACAACAACAATGAACTTGTTTTAGCATGCTTTTTTTCTTTTTATTTCTGTATTCACTAATTTATGTTGAATTCAAAAAAAGTAATGCACATTGATAAAAAAAATCGTTAAAATAATAAAAAAAAATCGCCTTAATTGAAAAAGCTTCCAAAACACGAAAAAACAAAAGAAAACGGGAAATAATCACCAAAAAGCAACAAATTAATCAAAACGCGAACAAATCGCTAACAAGCGATAAATTTGTCATATTTTAAAAAAGAAAAACTCACACCTTTACATTTTGACGATTCTGAAGAATTTCATTATTTTAAAATATTGAAAAAAATGTACTGATTTTTTTTTTTTATAAAAAAATTATTGTGGTTTTAATATTCAATACTTGAATATATTTATGGACATAGTGTATCAATGTAAATGTAAAGGAAAATCTTAATTTAAAATAGAAAGTAATACCTACAGGTTTAAAAATATTTTCATTTAATTTCTAATACTAGACTTTTTATTTTTAATTTTTAATATCAGAAAAAGATCTAGTTAAAAACAAAAGGAGATCAATAATGATCAATATATCTTTAATCCTTGTGCTACCATATGATTTATAATGAATATTCACCAAAGGTACCCTTAGCACAATTTTAATTATTTAATTCCAAAACTTAACAACTCCAAAAAACATAGTTGAGCACTATTATTCTTTTATTGCAATTTGTTATATTTACGTAATAATTTGTATATACAAATAAAAATCCTACCTTTAGATTTATCTAGTGTATATAGTTTCATGAACATCTATTATGAATTTAATAATTTTTCAAAACAATATTTAATTCATTTATCTTTAACATCTTTCAACATCAGATTAACCAGCAAAACCTGCAAATAAACAAACTTGAATACCAGTATGATCATCATCACTTTGATTTTGTTAAGACAACCTCAATCCACTAGCTTTGCAACAACTCATCTTCATCATCATTAGCACTTCACTAACAAACTGCATCATTAAATTTAAATTATAGTTTAAAAACTTTTAATACAAATACGCACTTACTCTACAAGAGAAAACTATTTTAAATATTATAATAAAATATCAAGCTTGTCCACCGCTCCATCTGTTGGTTCGTTTGTCTGTCTGTGAGTCTATTTATCTCTTTTTGTAAGTGCATGATTGCGGTTTCAATTACCAACTAATTGAAGTTTAAGTAACAGCAAGCCAAACAGTCAAACAAATCATTTGTTCGTTCCTTCATTCATTCAATCGTTCATTCATAGAATGTGGCATGTTCTAATTATTACAAAAAAATAAAAAAAATACGTTAAAATTAATGAGGCCCACTAACTCGACAAAGACTAGGAGGAGAGTAAAAGGGAAAGGAATTTAAAACACGAATATATACATTTAACTGACATCAGTTTTTGTATATTTTTTTAGGTTTTTGTTTGTTTATTGTGTATGATTATTATGTTAATAGGTTTAATAATCTAATCTCTATGAATTATTAATATTTAATGTAAATGTTAGATTTGAGTTGTGCTTTTTGTTTATTTTCGGGGTTTTTATATAATATTTTTTGTTGCTGCCATTATATTTTGTGGAGATTTTATAATTAAAACCATAATATTGTGGTTATTTGTTAGAGAGAATTTAATTACAATTTGGTAGTGGATTTTAGAAATATAGAAATTAAGCAAACAAGTATTTATTAAATATTTATGAACAAATATTTAAAATCAAATGTTAATAAAGTAAATACTTCAAAAAAAAAACTTTAAGGTGAAATTTGTTAAAAATAAAAATTTAAGGTTTATAATGTAATACAAATTTGATTTTAAGATTTAAGGTAAAAAAATGTAAATTGTAAATTGATTAATATCTCATCATTACCCCGTAATGCATCAGATAATGTTAAGTTTTTTTCTAAGTAAACACAGAGAAATATCAACAAAAATTTTAATAGGGCAATCTAAGTCTTATGAAATTTTTTATACAAAAAAAATTAGTTTAACTACGAGGATTACTTTTTGTTATGTAAGCCTAAGAAAATCCTAGTTGCCTGCTATGTTGTTTACAGAGATTTAAAGGTGAAACCATTGTATAGCATTAGATAACTTTAAAACAAAATGTAACAGTAACCAATCTTATATACAACTAGCTACTCGTATAATATCATGAAATTTTAGTAGATATTCCTTTAAAAATTTAAAAACTTAATCGTTTCTCAATTAAGTAAATTTCAAAAAATGTATTCTGCAAATATTTTAAGCAATAAAGGTCAAAAGTATTTAACAAATAAACTTTGTAAGCAAAATAAAATCAAAAGTAATTGGTGCATACACTGAGGCCCCGGTCTGCGTCGTTAATGGAGACCAGAGAATTGCGACGCAAATCGAATTACTATTTTCTATGTATTTACACTGTTTTCTTAATAATTATTTCCAGAGTAAAAATATTTGTACAGAAAAGAAAATAATTTTTAATAAAAAAAAGTCGAATTTTGTGTGAACAGATGTGAAATTAAAACATTTATGAGTAATTCCATTTTAAATTTAAAAAGATGTTGGATGGTAAACAAAAATATAAACCGAAATGCATAAACTCAATCTGTTTTTAAGGACATATTTCACTTAGAAAGTCTGTCAAGGCCAACTATATGATACCCTACACCATTGTGTACGTGCAAGAAAATTCAGAAAGGGGACTTATATTACACCTGTGGCCAATTTTACTAAATGTAAAATAAAATATACAAATACAGAATAAGGCGTTGATACTAACATCTAGATGATTTTATGCACTTTAGGTCGATTCCTGGAAGTGGGTTTATATGGGAGCTATGGATTCTAATAAAATTTTGTAATGTTGTTTCTACTTACATAAAACTTATTTGTGTCGAATATTAACTTGAGAGTAATATTCGTCTGGGATTTATGAACGTTAAAGTGATTTTTGGAAGAGGGTTTTACATGGAAGCTATGGTTAATTGTGGACCTATCTTCATAAAATTTGGTGCATTCTTGTACAGAACTTTTTTGCGTCAAATTTCATTAAAATATTCCTATTTTTATGGCATTTTTGAGTGTTTAAACTCTATTCCGGTTACACATTTGTATGGGGGCTAAGTGAAATAATGGACCGATCACAACTAATTTCAGTAGGCTTCGCCCTTGTATCAAAAAAGTCTCACGTGCCAAATTTCACATGCCCAGCCAGACGGACGGACGGACATCCTTAGATCGATTTAGAAAGTAATTCTGGGTCGATTGCTATACTTTAAGGTGGGTGTTCGTTTACTTTTTCTATGCGTTACAAACATTAGTACAAACGTATACTGCCCCAACCACCTATGGTGGTGTAGGGTATAATAAAATATTGATGTGTTATGAATTCAAATTGTTTGGTTCTTCTATAGCTCGAACAGAACGAATAATTCGAACAGGGCATTTTGATTTGTTCGAATTATTCGATTATGTATTTAAAATTATTAGAATTATTCGAGTACTTAGAACAAGCGATAGTACAGTATACGCTCGTAAATTCGAACTACTTTGTTATTAGGGCGATTCGAATTTCCGAATTATTCGAATTTCTGAACGGTTTTTTTATACAAAAATTTAGAAAAATTTGACCATAAAAATATAAAAACTGTGTTTTTTTCATTTTAATTCATTTAACATAAAAACTATAAAAAACTTAACGACATATAACAAAAAATAACAATTCAGTTCATTTGACTTTAGTATGTATAATATAAATACATATGTACATATACAAACTCCAAAAAAACTGACTTTTAAACTCTAACAACATCAACAAGATCTGTAAATCATCTATTAAAATGGGATTCCCCTTTTTACTTTGTATTTGTTTAAACTAAATTGTAAAAATTTTAGTGTTTACAATAAAAAAAAACCGCTCGGAAATTCGAATTTTGGATTCTAATTGTAGAGCGAACTTACTGATACGAATTTCTGGAAATTCGAATTTCTGAGACTTCAAATTTCCGAGCGTCTACTGTGCAGCAAAACATTTATGATTTCTTTAAAATTTTTATTGTAAAAAAAATATATCTTTAAAAATGCATTATCAATATAAAATTGTAAAAACAATGTCCACTACAGAAATGGTTTTTAAAAAATGTTATTTTTTTGACATTTTTCATTCAAGGAATAGTAATATTATAATTTCATTTTTCTACATGTAAAAAAGTCGCAACGTTTTTTATAATATATTGTTTTGAAATTGCTTCGAAAATACTTCTACGTTAATACATTTAAACTTGTTTTGTGAAATTTTAAAATTTTTTTTTTTTTGACAAAAAACAACAAATTAGATTAAATAAAAACAAAATCCCCTAAAATTTGTATCAATGCGATACCGAACAACTTTTCTTAGCCCTATTGCTTTTCTACATCTCTTGCCTTTGAACATAAAAGTCACAGCTATTTTTTTCAAGAAAAATTCTCAATGTAAGGACTCTAATTCTCCTGGAAAATTTAAAAATCAATTGTAAATTTAAATTAATTTTAGAAAATAGTTAAAAAATTGAATTATATCTCAAAAACAAACAATTTTAAAATGATATCGAATGATGTAAATAATCCGTCTTCAAAATTTCCCTTTTATAATTAAAAAAAAATCTGCAACCTGCCAACTGTCCTGCGAAATTAACTTAAGAAAGATTAAAATTGAAATAAGTAGATTTAAGTGGATTTTCTTCTTTTGATTTTACAAAATCTGATTTTGAAAAAGCTCAAATTGGCGAAATTGCCAAAAGCGAATTCATTTAAATTTAGCAATAGGAAAAATTTTTATAAATATATATTTTTTATAAATAATCAAATAAAATCACTTCAATTTCAGAAAAATAAAATTATCTGTTTTATTCAAATATTCGGTATAAAAATATTCTAATTATTCGTTATTCGAAAAGCACAATTTTCAAATTCTTCGAATAATTACTCGCAATAATTGTTCGAATAATTCGAGTGAACTTTATTCGAATGATGTACACGTACACGATATTCACATCGTACAATTGTATCGTGTATTTGCCCCTTTATATAGCGACGCAAATTAAAATATTGAAATTTGAAACAGCAATGCAAAATCGAGGCTTGAGTTTATTTAAAGTTTTTCCAAAAAATAATTAAAAAAAAAAAACTTTTTACTTTCGCTTGTTGTTTGAATTTTTCTCCTTTTCTTTTAAATAAAACATTAATAGCAACAAAACCAGAAACAATTTATATATTATTTAAGTAGTATTTAATGCTATTAACAATAAAATATGTATGTTTAATACTTGAAACAAATATTAAAAAACTTTTAAATAAATTGTTTTATTTTTCGGTTTTTACTCCCACTTTAAAAAATGTTTTTCCAATACAAGTAGAAAAACAAATACTAAAAAAAAATGTTAAATGAAAAACATGTTTTAAAACTTTAGAATTTCAAAATAAAACTTTTTACTTAAATATATATATATTTTTTTAGCATCAATAAATTGTGCGGCCAGCATTAAGTACTTTTCAATTTAAGACCTGCAAACACTGTTGCCAGATTTGCCCATTTATCTGCATTTTAACGATTTTTCATTGTAAAAATTCCAAAGCACAATTTTAAGATTTTTGTTCAAAAAATTACGATTTCACGAAATGTTCACAAATGCCAATAGCTAGATTGATATATAGATAGCTAGAGAGATAGATACGTAAATAGATAGATGGATAGATAGATAGATGGATAAATAGATAGATAGATAGGTAGATAGATAAGTAGATAGATAGATATATAGATAGATAGATAGATAGACAAGTAGATAGATAGTTAGATAGATAGCTAGATTGATATATAGATAGCTAGAGAGATAGATAGATAAATAGATAGATGGATAGATAGATAGATAGATAGATAGATAGATAGATAGATGGATAAATAGATAGATAGATAGGTAGATAGATAAGTAGATAGATAGATAGATAGATAGATAGATATATAGATAGATAGAGGAAAATACTATAAGAAGTTTAAACTTTTACTTCGAAATTCGTATTCAATTTAATCATTATTGGTGAACCAAAATTTTTGTGTGAAAAGAAAAATATTATTTCAATACACACGAATGTAAGTGAAAAATAGTTTTGATCATAGATGAAAAAAATTTAAGAATATGTTAAATAGTAAAAAATTTAATTGAAAATACAACCAATGATTTTTTGAGTGATTTTTTTGCACTGGGTGCAATTTTGAGGGACTCAGTTAGCAGCACCAGGCGTTTGGGGCAAGTAAAATCTCCATTTTACCTAGTGCCGTAAACTCTCTTATAGATGTGGTTACAGTAATGTCGTAAGCCGACATCCAGACCATAAACAAGGTCCATAAGCAAGTTGTCAATCATAAATTGCATTTTTGTCTCTGTTTGGCACTACCAAAGCAGAGTTTGTAGACCATAATTAGACACCAGTAGAATGTTATACGTATTTTCTGTGCCGCTACATACTTCATCAGCATTCGTGGTTTCTTATCCATTTTGGTTTCGTTGAAACCTAAACAGATATATAATATGACCATATCATTAAATCCTTGAGAAGATTTATGCAATTTTAATTTTTTCTATAGCTATACCGGAACTTACAAGGTTTTGTTATTTCTAAAAAAAAGTTTATTCGGCGAATAAATGTAAGAGAAAGTTCTTGAGTCCATTCAAAGGCCGGCTATACGGAAAAACCTTTATTATTTTTTGAAATATATTTTTTTATAAACAAACGAAACAATCGTTGCTACATTACAACAAGGGAAAATTATATATAAGAAATTGTTACCAAAATTGAGTAATTTGTTTTAACAGAAAATGGTATCTTATATACATTTCTTTCGCTAACCTATTAAATTACATGAAATATATCATAAAATGGTTACTTGCAACATTATTAATGGTTTCTTGACCTTTGTGTTACCTTAAATAAAAATATTTAACATGCCATAATAGTAGTATTTAATTTTTTTGTTACATAAATTTGCGAAAATAATGCGATTATTGTATCGCTAAAATAATAACTACTTAGTCACTAAAACATCTTAAAATGGAGGATAAACTAATAGATTATAAAAATGTTAATATATATAAATGATCTTTATTATGAACATAAACCCTAAATTGCAATGTGTTTTCTTTCTTTTATTTCAATTAATATATCAATTGATTGAAAATATAATTCGTTTAAAATTAAATTAAAAAAAACTCGGATTTTTTTTAAAGATATGGTAGCACAATAAAATAATAAATCGCTCAAATATCAGAGGGGTAATATGGCGATTGTATCATGATATTAATTCCAACTGAGTGATATGATGTTTTAAAACAAGGGGGAAAATAAAAACTTTAGGGTGGTGTATATGGTTTGGAAATTCCAACAGTTTTTAACTTTCCGGGAAATGGAAAAAATCGTGTTACTGAGAATACCGGGAATTCCCAGGAGCACGATTTTATCTTAACTAAAGCCATATGTTTTATTCAAGAATATACGCAGTTTTTTAATAGTGTTATTGAAAAAAATAATACAATAAATATAACTAATAAATAAGAAAATTAAAATTTCATTCAAGCATTTCGATTGAAGTAAATGTGCTGAAATCGAAAAAACTATATATAATATACATATCATGCGATGATGAAAAGTTCTATATGAAAAGTTTTTCAAAATAGCAAAAACAATTAAACTTTATATAAACTCTTTTAATAACACTCACGACTAAAACAGATATTTAAAAACAGATTTGTAAAAAAAAATGGATGAACAAAAAATAAAACATAGAGCCTAATAAAAAAATTATATATAAAATTTTTCATCAGTTCAGCGACGATATGTAATGAACTATTTGTTTTTTAGAACCATCTTTTGTTTTTTAGAACCATCTTATTTTTCTTCTTCCATGGAACTGAACAATTGTTCCGAATAAACCTTGCGATTTTAAATAATTTTTTATTTTGTTTTATATGTTTAACTACTCGTAGAGAGTTTCAATAATAGAATTTTAAAGTTTAAATCTAGACGATTCTGACAAGTTGTCAGAACAAGGTCTTTTCCGAAATATTTTTGTCATTTCTAGCAAGTAATTCTCCTCCTTTATAATTATATTTAGTTGTTAAGAAATTTTCATTGGATATACAAACAACTAATTTTCCTATGAATGCGGTTAAATTTTACATAATTTGAAATTATATAAAATTATTAATTTCCGATGATAATCGAATTAAAATTATATCTACAGTGCAGTCGCGGAAACGTTAGCAGTCGAAAGTGTGAACGATCCAGAAACGTGCACAAATTTATTTTTACACAGCCATGAACAATTTTGTTTTCGATTTTTTTTATGATTTTTATTTTGGAAATGCCCGAATAAAAACTCATTTTGTTTTTATACTAAGACTAGCTTAACCCGGTGCGCTTCGCTGCACTGTTAAAATAAAATAAGTGTAAAAAAATACAAATATATATTTTTTTATTTAATTTATTTATTTACATAAGTATTGTATTTCAACTTGTTTTGTAAATATACACTTTTAAAATAAATATTATTTTAGTAAATATTTATTTATATTATCAATAGCAACTAATTCAATTAAACAATTCTTATTATTAATGATTATTGTAATGCTTTATGATATACAATATTTTTGGTATTACCTTCCTTATTTTTGTGGTTCGCAGGATGCTTTTGTAAAAATGTATTGCTCCCCATGCACCTACCCCCTTTATTTTTGTTTTGAAAGGTGTAGTTTATCATAAGATTGGGTTCTATAAAGGCTGAAGAATTTTGTGTTAATATATGTGATATTTAATATTTTTTATCTATGGGGGTATAGCTCCTCTTCTGTCCACCCAGCTCATTTTTATTTTGAAATTTATAGTTTTCCATTATAGTGGCTTTAACCACGTTCTTCAATTACGCGATATTTAATATGTGCATCATATGGGGGTATTGCTCGCCCTGCGCCTACCCCCTTTATATTAATTTTCGAAAGTGTAGTTTGTCATAAGAGTAACTCCAACCAACTTTGAACATTCTAACTATAACAGTTTTTAAGATATGCGATATTAAACATTGACGTCCTATGGGGGGGTACCATTCCCTCTGCAGCTATCTTACTTCAATTTCGGTGCTCAGAAGATCCTACTACAAAAAATTCAAGCAAATGCGGTTCTTAAGATATCCGATAATTAATATTGGTATCCTGTGGGGGTACCACCTCCCCTGCGCCTACCGAAAAAATAAGTAGACTATTTTATTTTCGTAGCTCATGTAAAAATTTCAGGAAAATCGTTTCAGTCGTTTAGGAGTCTATAAGCCAACAAACAGACAAACATATTTCATTTTTATATATAGAAGATAGAAGATATTATTCATTTTAACTACATGTTATTGCAGTACTGCCTGTTTGTCTTCTTTGAGCCGAAATTACTCTCTGTATTTTTATTTCTTTCTAGCATTTTTAAAAATACTTGAAAATGCTAAAAAGATATAATATCAATAGCAAAGGAAATAATTTCTTATTTGCAGTTATTTTTTTTTTTACAACTTTTTCATTTTAACATTTTCATCATTAATTCATACATGCGGGTATACGATCGGCAAGGTTCAGTACATAACACGACGCGGTTTTGGAATTTCTATGTGAATTTGAGACGCAAATTTTTAATAGTTTTTAAAGATCTTTTATCAAGATTATAATTTAGAAATGAAAAGCATAGGCACTGTATCATTGGTAGTATTTGGGAACTGTTTCAACTACTTTAGTTTCACAATACTTGGTACATTTCTTGAAAAAAATCGACATGAGAAGGAATGTTTAAACTTTTATTTCTTAGCTAAAAGCCTAGCCACTTCGTTGCTTTTAGGCTTTTAGGTCCCTAAGTTTTCCTATTTACCTTCTTCGATTTTTTAAATAAAGTTGATTATAAATATTAAAATTTTCCCTTTTTTTATATTCTTTACAAAAATTATAAAATTTAGTTAAGGAAGAGCCCTAGGTTCCCAAGTTTTTTGTTTTTTAATAACATGTGGCAACAAAATTAATAAAAATTTTTAAATCAAATGATCGGTAAAAACTTTTTAACTTACTGAATTAAATTTTCCCTTTCTCAGCGAAGGCAAAATTAAGGAGAGAATATTCGTAGAACTAAATTTTTAATAAAGAGTCTATAATTCATTTCCACATTAATAGATGTAGAAAAAGAAGACATTTATCGCACTCACAGAAAAGTTTCAAGGAAAACATAAATCTTCGCTATATGAAAAATTGTTAAAAGCTTATAAAATGATAAAGTGTCACATGTCTATAATAAGTTTTTTGGTATCGCACTTAGATTTTTTTCTCAAAAAATATGGTACAAATGACCGGTTAAAACGAAAAAGGACTCATCCAATAGCAGTTATAGAGAGACGATACCAAAGCAAATTAAACTCAGCTGTGTTGACTGACTATTGCCAACAGTAAAATGAGAATAAAAAATAATAATTTTTAAGGAAAAATTTATGCGTAAAAATGTTCGAAAAATATCAAATTTGAAAGTCATTATATAGTAAAACTTTGACATGATCGAGAATGTTTATTTAACTACATACTGCATATATCCAGCACAAGGAACATAAATTACTTAAAATTATTTACGATAACATTTTTCTACCCTTTTGTTAAATTTTTTGTTTTTTCTTTTCGAAATGTGTATAAATTTTCGGTACAAATTTAAGTCGGTATAAATTTCATAAGTAGTTATAGCTATAGCTACTAAAAATTTAAGTAGAGGTTAATGTATGGTTTGTGAATTTGATAGGTATTATATTCAATTTAAAAGTTTTATGAATTAAAACGTCTTATCATATTATCTTATCATATTATTATTTAATTTTGTTATATTATTATTCCATCTTGTCATATATTAAAATAAAACGTATTAATAAAAAATTGCAATTTTTATAAATTTTTTATTAATAATAATACAGAAAAGTGTTCATTAGTTAAAAAATATATATATTTACATATTATTTGTTCACTAATTATTCATTTGTACCACCATAAGCGGTTCAAATGCAGGATATACTTTTTTTAACTAAACCCTTTAAGGGTAGTTAATCAATATTTTATATTGCTTGAAGTATAACCAAGTTTTGTCTATTTATATTTATTCATATTATAAACTAAATGAGAATTACAATAAATACACAAACATTAAAAACAAAATATATTTAAAGCCAAACAAATATTGAATTTTTCCACTAAGTTTATGAAAATAATAAGTATTATAATTATGGCCAGCCCCGCCAGACGTAGTGAGGGCGTTTCTGGCCTCTATAAAGGCTCAAGAGGACATTATCCTTGGCTGTGATGCTAACTCAAGGCATACAATATGGGGCAGCACGGAAATCAATGACAGAGGTGAGTGTCTATTTGATTTCATTAATACGAACCACTTGACCATATGCAACTCTGGCAACGACCCCACATTTGTTTTTCCGAGCTCGGTGAACCATAATGGATGGGAAGAGGTGCTAGACATTACACTTATGAAGGACAGATCCAATTTATCAGTTGATAGGTGGAGAGTATCCAAAGAGAAATCCTTTTCGGATCATTGCTGGATACTTTTCGATATTGGACTCGTCTGCAAGGAAACAGCGTCAACTTTCAGAAACCCAAGACGAACGAACTGGACTAAGTTCAATGGGATTCTCATGCACAAACTGAAAAAAATACCTCCAGTCGAAGCAACGACTGAGGGTCTTGACCGAATTGAGGGTACAATAGGCAGGGAAATTGTTAAAGCTTTTAATATATCCTGTCCAATGACGAAGGCTAAAAAGAGCTTCCCTCCCTGGTGGAATAGGGAACTCTCGAAGCTACGCAAGGAGGCACGCAATGCTTTCAATATTGGCTACAGGGCAAAATCGTGGCAGTTGTATCACGATAAGCGTAGGGAATATAAGAAGGCAATAAAGATCGCAAAAAGAAACTCATGGAAAGGCTTCTGCGAATCTATCGACAATACCAAGGAATCTGCTAGACTCAGTAGGGTTTTGGCAAATGGTCATAATAATCCATCCTATATTAAAAGGATGGATGGATCATGGTCAGAATCGTCGGCGGAATCTTTGGACATTTTACTTAATACTCATTTTCCTGGCTGCACTGATATTACAGAACAGGAGATGGGGCATATTAAATCCTCGCAAGGAATCGAGGATGACATAATATCCGTTGAGAAAATTTCATGGGCGATTGATAGCTTCTCTCCGTACAAATCTGCAGGGCCTGATGGTATTATACCACGGATGCTGCAAAGTGCAAAGGTATACATCATACCCTGGCTACATAGGATCTTTAAACTCTGCCTAACCCTCAACTATGTTCCCAGGAACTGGAGGAGAGTAAAGGTAGTGTTCATTCCAAAAATCGGAAAAAGTCTTGAGAATGCAAAGGACTTCCGTCCGATTAGTCCCTCTTCTTTTCAGCTGAAAACTCTGGAGAGACTCATTGATTTACATATAAGGCAGCGTCTAGAGGGTACAACCCGACTCTCAGGTAGTCAACATGCCTACATTAAGGGTCGCTCCACAGAGACGGATCTTCATGAGGTCGTAAGGGTCATCGAGCGATCCATTGAATTTAAACAATACGCTATGGCTACCTTTCTGGATATTGAAGGCGCCTTTAACAATGTCACGACTTTGGCGATACAGAGAGCTCTGTACGAACTAGGAGTTGATGATTATATCACCAACTGGCTGGTGTCAATGCTAGAGACAAGAATCGTCATTGCGAATTTAGGCAACAGTGTTAAGACCAGACAAGTTATGCGTGGAAATCCACAAGGGGGTGTGATTTCTCCGCTGTTGTGGCTTATTGTCATTAATACCATCCTATGTAAATTGGAAGACAAGGGAGTGAAAGTCGTGGCTTACGCGGACGATGTGGTGATACTAGTATCAGGACTGTTTCCGAACGTGATAAGTGATATCATGTCAACTGCTCTGGCTACACTCAGTGACTGGGCCAAAGAATGTGGACTAGGAGTGAATCCGGGCAAAACAGAGCTGGTACTTTTCACCACAAAGACCAAGATTCCGAGCTTCAGACTACCACGGTTAGAAAACTGTGAACTCACCTTGTCGAACAATGCGAAATACTTGGGCATTATTTTGGACTCTAAGCTTTCATGGAAACTGAACATTCGACATAGGGTTAGTAAGGCTACGGTAGCATACTACACCTGTAGAAAGATGTTCAGTGTAAAATGGGGTCTGAGTCCAAAATTGACAAAATGGCTATACACTGCAATAGTACGGCCCATTCTTGTATATGGATCTCTTGTGTGGTGGACCGCTACTAGTAAGAGGTATGTGGTGGATCAACTTTATAGGATACAAAGATCCGCTTCCATTGGCATTGCAGGTGCATTACGTACTAGTCCATCAGAAGCTCTGAACACTATATTGCACCTAACACCTATAGACCTATACATAATTGAATCATCAGTTAATAGTGCGATAAGATTATCTGCGACGAATAGCTGGAGATCAAGAACGTATGGGCACGCGAGGATATTAAATTTAATACCCCCGCAATTCAATAAATTTACCGACTATATGATTCCCCAAATGGACTTCGGGAATACTATTAAAGTCCTATTCCCCACCAGGAGTGAATGGAGAAGGGGCAATCTTCTTGGACAATTTAAAACTAGGATATACACTGACGGCTCAAAGATGAACTGCGGTGTAGGCTCTGGTGTCTTCTCTGATGATCTTGGAATTAGACACTCATGTAGACTCCCTGACGAGGCAAGCGTATTCCAAGCGGAAATACTAGCGGTCAGGGAAGCGTGTAAACTAATTCGCGATAGAAATATTCAAGGGAATATTGGTTTATTTGTCGACAGTCAAGCGGCAATACTATCGCTCAAATCACCGAAAACTACCTCTATTCTAGTCAACCAGTGTAAAGAGGAACTACTTGGACTAAGTCGACTGTATGACATTATTATAATCTGGGTTCCTGCGCATAGGGACTACTATGGTAATGAACAGGCAGACGAATTAGCCCGGGCAGGCTCTGCTATGAATGCCTCCTTAGCGGTTTCAGTCGCAATCCCGTTGGGAACAGTCAAAAGCAGAATCCAAAAACACTTTCTAGAAAAGGCGAAAAATAGATGGCGAAATCTGGACAAATATAGAGTCGCGAAAGAAACGTGGCCTACTTACAACGAGAAACGCTCAATGCAACTCATTGGCTACAAACGCAAGGACATCTCGAGACTAATAGCACTGTTTACAGGTCACTGGACGATCGGTAAACATGCAAGTAGACTTGGTCTCCCTTACAATGAATATTGTCGTAGTTGTGGCAATCGCGAGAAGGAGGAAACAGTTTTTCATCTTCTATGTGAATGCCCAGCCTTGAACGCAAGCAGACATAAATTTCTGGGAAGGCACCAATTAGACAACCTCTCTGAGATATATGACACTAGACTCAGTGACATCATTAAATATCTCAATGCTACAGGCTGGGTCTAATTAATTTATGTTCTCATTGTTTCTTCCCTACATTTCTATCTCATTACAGACTCGACACAACTAATTCACCTGGCGAGTAGTGTGGTTCCATCAAAACGGACTCTAACGAGTCTATTTGATTGCCCGTAAGATTACGAGCTACCACGTTAACCAACCAACCAACCATAATTACTTGAAACATTTTATTTTTATGGGAATAATAATATTAATATGGTTTAAAAACAGAATATGGTTTAAGAATAAGGAAAAAGACTGCAAATATTTAATGGTTGTAGAAGTGATGATATTTTTCAGATTAATAAAATTTTATTTCTGATAAAAATATTTAAAAACGTATACATCTTGCAATCAACCATATTAAAATTTTTATTGAATATAAACATTAAATGACAAAATTTAAACAAAAGCATTGTTATCATGAACACAGAGTTATTAAAATTCAAATAAATTAAAAATGAACCATGTTTTTTCTTTGCGTTTAAGCTAATATTTAGGAGTGATACGTTTTATTCGAAGCATTTATAGACATACTAGATATAAATTTCGAAAAAAAAGCACAGCTTTTATTAAAATTTTCAATGAACTAGTTTTTTTTTAATAATAACGAAATACAATTTCGAACAAAAATGCAATAAATGTTCAAAAAATGAATAATTTTAATTTTCCTTTTCCCGGGAATATAACCAAATTTTTTCTGAGAACGGTAGTTGATCCTTTTAACGGGAATTCCCGTTTCGCAAACCCTAGTGTTATGTTAGCAAAGATAAATTTTAGTTGTAAGTGCACAGTTTCGTAAAAGCATTTATTTGGTGCAGTTATATTTCAGCAAAGACTAGAAAACCAGTAAAACAACTAAAACTTAATAATAGTGCAAATAAGTCATTTAATTCTTTGTTAAATCTTATTTCTTATTTACCCTAAACTCGTAAAACTGGTAGATAATCAGATACTCAGCTAGCAAAACTACTGGTTCACTATAACATATGACTATTCTAAAATAAGGCCATGGATTACCTACGTATATCCTAAAACATATTACTTAGAACCAATTAAGTGTCAGCTATATAGATATCTTTTAGATTGTTGTCTCTTTAAATTAATTCCTAAAAGGTTTACTTTCTCTTAAAAATAACTAATGAATATATTACAACATCTTTTTCTGATAAATTCTAAAATCTCCTTTAATAATTGTTTACGAATACTTCACATTGTATTCTTTTAACACAGCTACTGAAACGAAAGAACCCCCAAATGTCAAATGAGATACAAACATTATTTAACGCAAAGCATCTACTACATTGGCTTGCTCATAAATCTTAATTGTAGCATGAGTTCACAAAAATAAAAAAAAAAACAACAACAAACAAAATCAGGAAATTCTTTGGTATGCGTTAAATTATTATTATTAGCCATGTGTGTTTTAAATAACATCAAGTACAGTCAAAGACAATAGTCAACGCATACTATTAAAGTTAATAATAAAAAACTGAAATAAGTGAATAATTTAAGAGTTAGAATTAAATAGTTTACCATCTTTAATGTTCTCTTAGTAATTTTGAGTGTTGTCACTTAAAAAACTAGAAACTTTAATCACTACAAGTTATTTATCATACTAGACCTTAATTTATCCATTATATGGAAAAGGAGTTCCAAGCATTATAAAAAACAAAAGTCTCCATCTTTCATAGGCATCAGAGACTATAAAAGATCTATCTATAAGGTGGTAACAGGGCTGACAAAAGATATTTTACCATTTATTAGACATAGAAGCTCATAGTTATGATTTTAAGTAACTCAGTTATTAAGTTCTCAACAATATTGTAGCGGAGCACACCACGCTACTGTTGTACTAAAATATAAAGTTTAGTGTAGAAAAAATTAATGTGTAGTATAAAATACTTTTCGGAAAGTACAACTCACTTATTAACAAACTAATGAAAAATGTCTATAGAAAAGTTTAACGTTTATAGCTAATCAAATATTGAAATTTTAATCATGAAGTAAATAAATACTCTTTGCATATTTTTTTAACCAATTTTAAAATGTTATAGATCCTAAAGTATTCTTTAGGATCTATTTCGCTTTAGCATTTTTTTTTTTTTTAGCGACTTTTTAAGTTTTTTTTTTTCTCATTTTGCCGAATATTTTTATTTTTTTTATTTTAGCGTTTTTTTCGTTTTGGCGACTTTTTTTTATTTTACGATTTTTTTAGTTTTTTCTGTTTTAGTGCCTTTTCTTTGGCAAGTTTTTTTCGTTTAGCGATTTCTTTTATTTTGCCGATTTATGCGTGTTTTGAAAAAAAAAACAACTTTTATTTACGCTTCAAAATAAAAGTCTCCAAATAAATGTTGTTTTTTTTTTAATATATAAAAGTGAAAATATAAAAATATAAAAGTGAAAATATAATCCTCTGACTTTTATAATAAAAGTCATAACAAAAGTCATATTAAATTTTAAATATCCCAAATAAAATAATAGTAAAATGAGCTTGTTGTGAAGATAAGTAAAATAAATAATTTTACATAAAACTGTGCATTTCCTAAAAATAAAAAGAAAAAGTGTAAAGAAAATAAAAGTACAAAGCAACTCAAATTATTTCAACATTGTTTCTCATTATGCATCAGACTAAAACAAACAATAAACAAAGCAATTAAAAATATTAAACTCTTTTCTATATTGCTTATCACTCCTCTCTTACAACTCTTCCAAATAAAAGCCTTTACGGACAATACTCTGTGGTATAGAGAGAGAGAGAGATATCTTTGTATCGCTATGCTTAGAGCTTTAATATCTATCAAGTGTAAGGTTTTATATAGTCCTTAATTAGTTTAAAACTATGAAGATTATAGTATATCATCTCGAAATAAACCTACGTTTTTTTCCTCTTCCTCGTATTCTCTACAAATCGTATTATCAGATAGTTTTATCAGAGCTAATGGAGCTTTCAACTCTGTATGA
This sequence comes from Protocalliphora azurea, assembly GCA_932274085.1. Lineage (NCBI taxonomy): Eukaryota > Metazoa > Arthropoda > Insecta > Diptera > Calliphoridae > Protocalliphora > Protocalliphora azurea. Next base: position 139,128,464 of record OW026523.1, on the reverse strand, counting down.
AGTTGGAGTAAGTGGGATAACTTTCAGAGAGTTAACTCAGAAATTCCTTTGTTCTCTCAAAATTCCTCATAAGATGTGAGTGGTGCTATTCAAGTATGATCCTCTTGGATAGATTATCAACTTTCATGATTGTGACAATGCTATCTCAGGATTTTCACAACCGAAATAGGAGTCAGTTAAAAGATACATCAAGCGATTCATTTGATCTTTCGCGTAATATATTTTTAATACAAGTATCAAGTATATACAGACCTGTAGAAATCAACTTTCCGAAAGCCGTAATTATTATATATCAATATGTCAGAAATGTATCTGAGAATTTTGCTAATTTAAATCTAGCCTTAAGTTATAAAACTTCCAACTATAAATTTCAAACAAATTAGAAACTCAGCTGGCAATATATTACTTACCAGATCACATCTTGGAAGTCGAATTTATTTATATAAAATTCTCGACATCATTAGTTCAAAACTCGACGTTTTAACTTAAATATTCATAAAATTTTAAGGAAAATTCTCAATTTTTCTTAACTTTTATAAACCAGTGTACCATTGCTTATATACGTTTAATAGTGTGTGTACAAGAATGTCTATATAGGGATATTTTTACGGTAAATTGGTGAAATTCTGTTGAGCAAGACAAAATAAGTATCAGTAACGTAGTTCCAGCATGAAAAGCAACAAATTAGTGATTAGAAGCTGAAATATAAGTATATACACACAGATGACTACATACATATAATGAAACCTTAACAAAATAAATTTTCACATACAGATATAAATATGTAAGTAAGTATCTGTAGGTTACATATCTATATATTTAATTTTTCTCCATGCACTTCCAGACAGTGGCTTTGTTTAGTTTTCCTAAAGCTTAAGGTAATAAAAGTTGATACACTTTTATTACATAAAAGAGGAGACGAATGAAAATCCAGCTAAATACAAATACCACTAAACATTATTTACTAATGACCTTATGTATGTACATTTATGTAAATAAATAGGTTTTATATAAGTGTAAATATTTTTGTATATTTGAATATATATTGAGATATTATTCATATATAAAAGAAATATAATTTCAGTTATTTTGCAACATAATAAAATTTTAAGGAAATACGTAAAAAAATAATTTTAGTGTATATCATAAAAAGAAAAAAGTAAATAATTTAAGTCTAGGCCGAAAATACAACGCAAAATATTCTAAGGCCTTTTATATTTAAATAAAAAATTTATTTCATCTGTATAGAACAACACTTCCATTTTATAAGTCTTTAGTGTCATTATCACCTCAACAACTGTTGTCAAATTTGATTTAATGTCTTAACGAAAATATAATTATAATTGACTGCTACTTAAAATATTTTTTGAAAATAATGTTTTAAAGTCAAATAATATGCTCAATTAAATCTATCAACGATTAGTAGAGCATATTGTCATAAATAAGTCACACTAAATACATTTTATTCTAATTTTAACTTGATTTTTTTTTTTTTTTTTTTTATTTAAAAATAAAATCATTCGCCGTGAAAACAAACAGAAAAGACAGACAATATAGTCACTCTTGATGTGACTATATTTATACATTTCACTAAATGTGTAAATATAAGTTTGAAAGGGACCTTATATATAGATAAGGGACCTTATACATAGATAAGAGCGTCAAAATATGTCTATTTGTTCGTCTCTTGGTTGGAATCAACTTTAATACCAGCTAATTATAAAATCGGTCCCTAAATAAGGGAGATATAAGCAAAATGTTTTTCATCATAAACTAACAAAAACGCAGAAAAATTACAAAAAAATTCACATAAAACCGCTAAAATAAAAAATCAGCAAAAAAAATCTTAAATAAAAACATCAGCAAAAAATCTAAAAAAAATGCAAATTATTAAAAGCGCTAAAATACCAAAAATATTGTCAACTATATGATATCAAAATATTAATGGATTACAATAAATAAATAAATAACTGTTTAACAGAAAAATCGCCAATTCCAAAAAAGTCTTGAAATTACAAAAAACAACCAAATTAACATAAAAATTACAAAATTACCACAAAAAAACGCCATTAAATTACTACAACAAAAAATTCTGCACAAAAATTACAAATAACAAAAAAATAAACCCAAAAAAAGCTATAATAAAGAAAATCCTGAAGAAAAAATTTTCAGTTTATAAAGAAATCTTAAAATCAATAAAATATAGAAAAAAAAAACAGCAAAATTTTGAATTGTAAAAAAATCATCAAGTAAAAATGATAAAATACCAAAAAAAAAGACTCGATAAATAAAAATATCATTGAATTACAATAAAAAATCCCAAGTTTACAAACTAAGACACAAAATTACGAAAATAAGAAAATTCGTTAATTCCAAAAAAAAATCTTGAAATTAAAAAAATTTCTCGAAATTACCTAAAAATCTTGAAATTACAAAAAAAACTAGTCAAATAAAAAACACCACATTACAAAAAAATGCTAAAATAATAAAAAAAGGAAACGCCAAAAAAAATCTTATATATACTAAAAATCTCAAAGTTACCTAAAAGTCGCTAAATTACCAAAAAAAAAAAAACTTGGCAAATAAAAAACACCAATATATGAAAAAAATACGCTAAAATAAGAAAGAAGAAAAATCGTCCAAAAAAACTTCAAATTATAAAAATTATAAATTACTAAAAATTCACTGAAACAGAAAAACGTCACAAAGTTACACATAAAAACATCAAAATTACTATAAAAATCTAACTACAAAAAAAATCGCTAAAATGCAGAAGATTAAAAATAATACAAAAAAAAATTACCTAAAAAAGAAGCTAAAATAAAAAATTTTTTAATTTATAAAAAATTATTTGGCGATTTTTTTATAAATTAAAAATTTTTTTATTTTAGCTTCTTTTTTAGGTAATTTAATTAAACTACATAAAAATTCAATTCCAAAAAAAGAATAGCAAAACTAAAAAATCTTGAACTTAAAAAAAGTTGCTAAAATAAAGAGATAGTCAATATACGAAAAAAACAAAAAAAACAACTAAATAATAAATTAAGAAGAAAAAAATCTTTAAACTCCAAAAAATCACCAAATTACCAAAAATATTCTACAATTAGAACAAAAAAATCGCTAAAATTGGAAAAAATTGAAAAATTATAAAAAAACGACAAAAAGAAAAACAAGAACATTTATAAATAGATTCATAAACAGGATAACTAAAAATTTGCTCTAAAAGATGTTTTATGTGCTCCTAAAATAGTATTTCTTTCGATAAATTTATTCCATTATTCCTGATAAAAATATCTTGATTTTTATTAGCAATTACTAAAAATTATTTTGCACTTAAAAATTACAAAATTTCTATAACTATTTAGGTTTAAAATGATTAGGGAATTTGATTTAAAAAATACTTGTGGCAGTAAAAATAAAATTTCGCTAATGCCAATTTATGTAAAAATGCAAGAATTTTCTTATAATATATATGTTATACAAAATACCCTTATGTAAACTATGGAAAAATATGTCATTTATATTGCTTAATAGGGATTTTCTATGAAAATATTGCAAAATATGCTACTAATTTAAAAATATGCAAAAATAAGCAGAAATATGCTATAAAAACCCATGTCAAAATTCTTAGAATTGTCTGAAACGGATAAATAACTAACTATTTTGTTCATTTGAAGCCCAAGAAAAAATATGATTTTGCATATTTTTCGTTGCCCTGGTCATAACATTAGAGGGTCCCTTGAAAAAAAATTGGTAGGTAGACCACTCAAAAGGTGAGTATTAATGAGATCAATGCGGGGAAAATATTAAAGAAAATTAAAAAATAAACATCTATTCCCTATTTTTTTCTATTATTAAGAAAAAATTGTTAATCTTTTTTTTTGCAAAAATTTCGGCCAATTGCAAAAAAATCATGGATAAAAAATTATTATGGACATTTTTTATCCATGATTTTTTTATTAAAATATTTAAAAATTGTTTTATAGTAATTTTGACCAATCTTAGAGTAATAAATGAAAAAAATTTCACTCCTAAATTAAAACTCCTGGAGAAAATTTCAAAATAACAGGTTTTTCATAACAAACTCAAAATTACAAAAGGTCGAAACATTATTATTTTTTATTTTTTATACTTTGTTTCATTGCTATATATATATATATATATATATATATATGTGTGTGTGTGTGTGTTTAAACTAGTTGGAGATGTGCCGAAACTATATATATATATATATATATATATATATATATATATTTATATATATATATATATATATATATATATAGTTTCGGCACATCCCTAACTAGTTTAAACACAAATTAGTTGTCGTATGTTGAGGAATAATACACAAGAGCTTAAGGACCTTTAAGTGAAAAATACAAACTGAAGTCTCTATGAAAACACTTCGATTAATAAATTTTATGAGAAAATATTTAAATTTTAAAATCTCTTGCATTTAAAAGATTTAAATTTTCAATTTTGAAAATTTTGTTATAAATTAGAATTTTAATTTTCAAGGGACACCTGTATTTTTTCTCTTTTTTCATATTTACAAATACCACAAATTATAGGAAAAATATCATGTATGTTAATTTTTTTTTTGCGACCAACAATGTGCGAGATAACTGAATCGTACAGATTTTAAAAACCAAAATATACACAAAAACACATATTTTATTTTATTCATACTTTCCTGTATATTTTATTATTAAAACGGAAAAATTGAAAACAAGCAAAAAAATATGAAAATAAAGCAACTCATATTTTTTTATTTAGTATTTAGTAGTATTTTTCATCAACTGCCGCAAATGGGCCCCATTGATTCTATTTAATTTTGGTTTTTCAATATTGTTATTATGGTGTTGATATTTTGTAGTTTCAATTCAAGTGCTTTTTTTTAATGCGATTTATTAAAATAAAAAATATATAAAATTGAAAATTTGTGGCTGCTGTCTAGTTGAATGGCTGCATGACTGCCTGCCTGGCAGCCAATTTGCCTACAACATATAATGGCTTTATTTTATGCATTCTGTTTCTAGAAATCTATTGAGGTTGTCAATTTGAACAGGGCTACATACAGTAGTATTTATAAAAATAAAAAACAAGCAAACATTCACAACATCACCCCAAACTGAGTAATTAATGAAATTAAATTCATTCAAAACTATAGAGCATCATTTTTGTCATGTTTTTAATACAGTTGTTGTTTTTTAAACTAACCAAACTATGTTTGCAATCAATACATAAAAAGCAATGATCAAAATGTCAAGTTTATTAATTATTTATCTAAGAACAAGTTTAGTTTAATAATAATTAGGTTTTTAAATTTAATATAAAAGACGATGATAACAAAAAAGTTTCAATTTCATTAGTTTCATTAGTTAGAAGTTTTTCAAAGTTTCTATTGTTTTTCCCCCAGCTGTAAGCCTACTAGTACTATACTAATAACAACTATAGCACATAATATTATTCTATTTAGTTTTATTGTTTATACAAAGTTTTTATCTTTTTCACACAAAACAATTAAGTTTTTAATGTAAAAAAAAAACAAAAACTTTTTTTCAGGCAAAAATATGTGTATAAACTAGTGCTGGCAAATTCTACTATTTATGAATACTCGATACTACTCAATACTTTTCATTGGGGTACTCGATAATACTCGATATTTAACGGATTTTTTAATTTGAAATATAATTTTTTGTTAAGCATTTTGACTGGAAATCAAGTGTAAGAAAAGTTTAATTCCAGTTATAAATTCAAATTTCAAGTGTTGGATTACAGTTCTACTATACTTTTATTCAATAGTATACTCCAGTGAAAAGGAAACTTGAATCGAACATAACAATGTTAATACATTTACTTTCAAGTATCAATTATAATTGAATTCAAGCTTGAAGACAGAATAGAAATTTGGTAACAGTGCAATACAAGTAGTAAACATAACAGAAGTCAAGCTAAAATTTTGCTAATTGTAAAAAAATTTTTTTTTTTTTTTTGCTAATTGTAAACATTTTTTTTTTTTTTTTTTTGTAATTTTTATTTTACAAAATTAATTCAAACCATAAAGGAATATAAAAATACATTTCATAAAATCCTTGAGGTAAAATTGAACACATTAGTGTTTATGATTATTGTTTATATTTATAACGCTTGAGCATTAAAATTCTGTTTATTCTTGAATGGATGCGTTATGATTGGGTTGAAAGGATGTGCTGTTCTTGTAGTGAACATTCTTTACTAATAATAAACAGATTATTAATAAAAATTAGAATTTTTGTTACGTAATTCGTTTATTTTTTCTTTTGTACAAATTTTATTTTTAATTCCTTTGACAAGAAACAAAATGTTTGAACAGAATTTTAGGCAAGTTCTTACTTGAAAAACGCTTAAGAAATTGACTGATATTCAAGCTGAATTCAAATAGAATTTCAAGTACTTGAATTTTCATTTTTTGAGTGCTTATTGTGTTCTTTAATTTATAAATTATAGAAATATATTTTTCCGATGAATGAATGCATGAAATTTTATAAGAAAAACGTTAACTTTAAATTCAATGTTAACAAAAATCAATAAAATTATTTTCATATATATAAAAATTAATTTATACCTCTGTATAGATTTGTATTTTAGCCATTATATTTTTAATACGATATCATTAAGAAATTAAACTATGAAAATATTGAATAACTATTTTAAACTATTGAGTATCCGAAAAAAGGGGCAAATATGATACTTAATAGTCAATACTTGCACAGCACTAGTGTGAACATTTTGTGACGTATTTGTTTGTAGGTGTGTGCGTTAGTTGTTTTGATTTCATTATTCATGGTTAAGTTTTCATTTAAGACAATTCAAAAAGATTAAAATGTAAAATTTATGGTCCATCGATGTTTAAGAGGTCATGTTGAGCGATTTATGGTTTATAAACACAGCAAGAGAATAAAAGTTCATAATTTTTTTTTTTTTTTTTTTTTTTGTATGATTTATATGGGAAGTAAAAAATTACTAAGATTATCTATTATTAAATAAGATCAGTGTTACCATTTTTGAATATTTTCTATTTTCTACTAGATTTAGCAGAATGGTTTAGCAAATTGCACATTTATTTTGAAAAATTTCGCTAAACGATTTTTAAAATAATCGACTGAAAGCAGAATTTTAGCATAATTATCAACACATGAAAAGAGAAATGCTTACACTAAATTTCTTACGTAAAAATTTTGTGGTAAAAAACTTGATTAGATAATTTACTGAAAATCTAGATCAGGGAAAAAAGTTTCGTCTAAAGACAAAATTATCAACTGTATCCATGGTTGCCAGACGTCCTTAAATGAACTTGATTATCAAAATATTTTAGAAGTTATCAATGACAATTTTAAATATAATTTGTTGAGTTGAAAACAATTTGTAGTTATATAAAATATTGGATGAAATATGAAGCGTTGATAGAAAAAAAAAAAAAAAAATATATATATATATATATATATATATTTATTTATAGCAAAATATAAAAATATGTTTCTTATTTTTATATTTCACAGAACATACTGCTTTATTATAACCTAAAATTTAAACTTGTATAGATGTGTAGCATAATAAATTTTAGATAAACTTCAAATCAAAGCAAATTATTGCTTTCCAATTTTTATAGCTTTTGGTAATTGATATGATCATTTTGGTGAAAGGTTGAAAATATTATTATTATTATTTTTTTTTTTTTTTTTTGCAATTAAGTAAATTATTTTGATAAATAAATTAATTTTTTACTTTTTCCTGTGTCCGTGGTTTTTTCAATATTTTTTCTGTAGCCAGATTATCAATAAGCATCCTTTAAATAGCCCTCCTATTTTTGTGTTTCTCAATTGTACAATTCAATTTAATTCAAAACATTCAAAGATTTGCCTTAAGATTGGTCTTCCTACTGTCCAATTATGTTTAAAAAAATCTCTTAGTTAAATTGCCTTTAAATATAAATCATTGTTTCAACACAAATAAATAAAATATTTGTGTTGAAACAAAGATTTCAAAACTTTTACTTTTTAATATCAGAAACCATATTTTTTAGTAACGATTTCTAAATTGTTTATTTAAATATCTTAAGATTTTAGCAAATTCATAAATTTATATAGTCTCCTACCATAAAATGTTGAAACTTTATAAATATTTTAATAAGCTTATAACCGAAAAAAAACCATAAAAATATGAAACATTATAATGATTAAGTTTATTACTGATTGTTGTCTTGTCATGTCTTCAACTTTGTCTTTCGTGTTTGTTGTCTGATGATAAATATTTAAAGTTTTTTTATCGTTTTTAATTTATTACAATTTTCCATTAGCGTTTAAGACGAAATAACAAAAATTCTTATGCTAACAACTTAATGAAATTTTCAAATATATAAATACATTTTATTTTTTGCTGCTTTCTTCAATTTCGACTTTTTAATAAATTTTTTATAAAATGAATGCGTCAACGAAATAAAATGGAACAAAAAAAAACAGTCTCTAAATAAAAATAGAAGGTGTTTCACATTTGCAGCTGAAATTTTTTTTGTTAAAGAAAATGAGGATGATGATGATGATGATTTTGTTCACACTTACATGTGGTAAACAAAAACATAAAAAGGTAAATATTTTTTTTTTTTTTTTTTTTTTATTTTGTATCATTTAAAAATTTTGTATTTTGAGAAATACATATGAGCTGAAGCGATTATAATTGTTGTTCTTTTATATCAAAAATTTTGTAGTAGCTGATTATTTGTTTATTCTCGGAGGAGGCCAAAAAAATGTCTAAATACATCTACAACACCTTCATTTTCAAGGCAATAAAGAAAAATTATTAACTAAAAACAAAAAAAAAATGAAAAAAATAATTCTAAAAATATTGCATAAAAAAATATATGTATAATAAAAATTTATGAGAGGCAATTTTTATGTATAGAATCCATAAATCAAAAAGCCATAGCCGGAGCACAAGAACAAAATATATAAAAATGTCAAATTATTTGCTTATTAACGTTATTCATATAAGCTATCTGCAACAGATAAACATACATATACACACATTTACAGTGAGATCGATAAGAAAAAGTGTAAATAAGATTTGATTTTTTTTAGTTAAAAATAAAATCTAAAAAAGTATTTTATAATATACGAGAGCGTCTAAACGACGATGTCTGTCAGTCCCTCCGCCTGTGAGTTAAAATCAACTTTTCGAAATGCGCCAATAACACAGGGCAATAAGAAGAAATTGCCTCAATGATGCCAAGGAAAAGTAAAAGCATAACAATAGTCTAGCAAAACCCCCAAAGGGTTTTTCAAAACTAGATATAATTTTGGGTTCATGGCCTCTTGAAGTGCGAATTTTTTGGAGCCCTTATTTCAATATGATTGGAAATAAAAAACACCTAAATAATAATTTAATTCAAATATTATTACATTAAAGATTTTTACTCGACTTTTTACTGGATGCCACGCCCTTTTTACGCCAATTTTTATTATGATATTGTTTACTTTATTTAACTTAAAGTTAAGTTTAATCTACTATACCCATTAAAATTAATCGGTTTGCATTACTTCATAGCAGAGCTCTAAATGAATCATTCATTTTTGAATTAATTCGCGAATCATTCATGCACTGAATTAACAAATTTTGAATTAATTTTTTTCACACAAAAAAATGAATTGAATGAAATTTGAGTCAATTCAAATGAATTGCAATTCATTTCCAATTCAAATGAATTTGTCAAATAAATTGCAATTCGTTGCCAATTCAAATGAATTTGTAGAATGAATTGCAATTCGTTTCTAATTCAAATGAATTTTTCAGAGTGAATTGCAATTCATTTCCAATTCATTTGAATTGAATTGATTTTGAATTAATTCAAATGAATTATAAAAAAGAATTAGTAATTCATTTCCAACACATTTTAATTGAAATTTGAATTGATTTTGCAAGTAAATCTAAAGTAAGCATCACTGTCGTTTTGTTATTCAACTAATTTTTTATGTAAAAGACAGCAAGCATTACTCTCGTTTTGTATATCACTTAGTATAGTCCAAAGACAAAAAATTCTTAGATTTGAAATTCCCATGATATACTCGAATTGTCAGGTAGCGGCAGCATAGGAATTGAATTATTAGGTATCGGCGAAAATCCTATCAAAATGGAAAAATTTTATTTATTTGCTAAAAGAAACTTAAATTTTTATTTTTATCAAATTTCCATTTTTCATTCCGCTTAGATCTGCTCTTGAATTTGATTGATTGCAACTCATTTTTGATTTCATTCATTTGAATTTCAATTCATTGTTCTAATTCATTTGAATGAATTCAAAATCAATTCAATTCAAACGAATTGGAAATGAATTGCAATTCACTTTAACATATTCATTTGTATTGGAAACAAATTGCAATTCATTTTACGGATTCATTTGAATTGAAAACGAATTGTAACTTATTCCACAATTTGAATTGGTAACGAATTGATATTAATTTCTGTCTAATTCGTTTGAATTGATTCAAATTTTATTCAATTCTTTTTTGTTGTGAAAATTATTAATTCAAACGAATTAAAATCAAATGATTCATTTACAGCTCTGCTTCATATTATGCAAATTTCAGAATTCATTAAAATTTTGATGACATGGGCAAAAAGTAAATAACAGTATAATAAAAGTGGGAAAAATAAAAAAAATTATTACGTTACTTGTACGTGTCAAATTTTATGTGAACTGACATATATTACAAAAGTGAGTGTATATGACAACATTGGGAATGCTACAATATTAATTTTATCCGCTGGCGGCTTAAAATCGGCAAAGTTTAAAACATTTTAAAAAATTTTAACTTTAAATAACAAATTTTCGATGAACTGTTTTAACCGCTCTAAAAAAATATAATATATTTTAAAGGAAAATTCTACCAAGCATTATTTTTAATATAATATTCCAGAAAAGCATCTACTTTCAAAAAAGTATAAAATAAAAAAAAAATCAATTAAACTGAAATAATTTTAATTTTTAATTTCCTTTAAAACTACTTATAATATTAAATTTTAAATCAATTTTTTTTTAGCCCACTTTCTTTTAGATCTTGCTATCCAAATCTCAACAAAAAAAAAAAAAAAAAAAACAATTTGAATCAAAGAACATCTTTTGATATTTTAATTATGAATTTTCTTCAGTTCAACATGTGTGCATAAATATAAAAACAAAAATATCAAAAATTAAAAATAAAGACATTTTTAATATATTGACCGCCGAAGTCTTTTTTATACCCTTCACCACAGGTGTAAAGAATATATATAAGTTTGTCGTTCCGTTTGTAATTTCCACAATTTTCATAGGGAAGCAAAAAAATTAATATTTTCTGGATCCTTGTAAGAAATTATATCGATAGGACAATGTCCGTCCGTCATACCGATAACTGCCATATATAATGCTTATATATAAAACGATCAGAAATCTTTTCGAGAATTTTGCTATAGAAATTCGGCAATATCTCGGTTTTTTTTTTTTGAGTTTTCAAAAGAAGATTTAAATGGCGTTTGTGAAGCCTCCCGATAACATAAATATGAAAATTTTTCCAGAAGTTTTCTATTGAAACTCGGAAAAAACAGGTTCAAAAATATTGGAGATATTAACAAAAACCGTTTTTTCAAACCCGTTTTCGATTTTCTGAAGCCTCTATATAAGCTAGGTACTTTGTCTTTGCAAAACAAAATAGAAAGATTTTTTTCTGAATTTTTCTGCTGAAGAAATAAACTCCGTCGGTCCTTTAGTTACAGATATATCGGCCAAAACGCATTTTTGACCGATTCCAAGGCCTAATTAAACGACGGACTCGATTTTTGTATTGATCTGTCACCAATATTTTTCTTGATTTTTTTTTTAATTAACCAAATATGTTCATAAACAACCAAGTTATTGATAAATCTGTTTTTTTTATTTATTTAGTGTATGATTCCTTTGTAGTTATTGTATTTATGGGTACACATTTTTTTATTAACCAAGTTGTAGGCCAAAATGCGTTATTAGATTTTTTGAAGTTCCTACGTAAGATATGGACCTCATCTTGTTATAAATCTATTACTAGTATTTTTTTCAAATAACGGTTTTTTAAATCAGTTATATCAGTCCATAGATTCTCTTCCATACCCTTTTGTATTTAAATATTATCTTACATTTATAAAATATTTGTTCGGCAGCGAAATGTTTATATCTTCCTTAAGCGAACTTTTTTAAAATTCGAAAATATTAAATCTGTTATTTACTAGCTTTTACCGGTATTCTTCACTACCCTATTTGATGCGAGCTGCTACACCCTTTGGACCTATTCACCCTATTCGAAATTTGATATGAAAATTACTTTTAATTTTTTTTAAGACTTTCATTGTAACAGTCCTTTAGATAAGAAAATTTATATTTTCTTTGTATGGAAGCTATCTCTCCCCATGGACCTAAATCTTGAAACTATTTCAACTTTATATAAAAATGCAAATTATTTGAAATTGTTAGTGTTTACATAAATATAGTATACGTAAATATATTTGTAATCTCAAAGCGGGTGAAGGATATATAAAATTCGGCACAGCCGAATATTGCTTATTTTACGTATTTTTTTTTTACAACAAATTTAAGGTGGGCGTCTTCAAGAATTTAAAATTTAATTGGTTTTAAATTTTTCTTCTGTTAATTATGAAAATTTGTGATTATAATTAATGTTAAGAAAAGGAAACCTATTCAAATTGTTGTGACATTTTTATATTTTTAAACCAAAAAAAATTTTAATATTACTAAAAAATAGTGCTTTTAATATACAAAATACTTAAACGAAAATATAAAAAGTCACTTTAAACTATTTTTCTTTACAATTAAAGAAATGTGCGATAAATGTCTCTTAAAAGAAAATCTGTCAGTTTTTGGACAGGACTAGATTATGTTAACGAAATTCTTAAAATTCTTGAAGTCTCAAAAACATTTTCCACTATTTTTATTATTTTCTTTCGTTAAATATATTTTTTTTTAATTATTATAAAAAATTAACTGCAATTTTTAGTGTAAATAAATAAATCTTTAAAATAATTAGTTAAAAGTAAATAGCATCGTTGATAATTAGGATTATATTATCAACGATTTTTGCTTATTTTTGTTTTAATTTCAGAACCCAGTATTGGATAGTGACTAAAGCCTTATACAATAAAACAATTTTTTTATTAAACATGTATTTTTTTTTTTAATAAGAAGAAATCTAGATATAGATTCTGCAAAAAAAAATATATTATTGACTTCTATAAAATTCTTATGTTCTTTTACTAAATATATTTTACTAAATATTTCTCCTTAATATTCTCTCTTTAACTGACACTTTGAATTAATTAAGGCAAATAAAGACTATAACTTTCTTAAAACAACAAAAAAATATATGTCAACAGTAAGTCACTTAAAATATAATTTGCTTGAAAAGAAGACTAATTCCATAAATTATATATTCTAAGAAAATAATATGTATGACAAAGGAATTTAAACAACAAAAAATAGAAGCTATAATTATCCTTGTATGTTATACGTATAATGAAGAATGTTAAATAAAAATTCTAAAAATCCAATTAAACTTAATTTATAATCTCAATGCTTTAACCTTTCAACAAGTAGCAAGATGCAGCTTCTGGTGATACATTCAATAAAGGGGAAAAAATTTTACAAGGCATTAAAGTGGCAGGCCTTCGAATTTTTTTTTTATTTTCAAAAGATTAGAAACTCATGTTACTAAACTTCTTCAAAAAGAACTTCTTAACAAATTCATTTAATCACTTACCGTAAAACTTTTTCAGAAAATCAGTTATAATTGAAACGAATACATTTTTGTTAAAACTTAAATTTCCTTCCAATGTTTTTGAAGTAACATTAGGACCACAATTAGTTCGGATTTGGTAAAATATTTTCAGAATTATTTTAAAACACATCAAAGTCTTTAAAACTGTTTAGAGAAATCTTTAAAAAAAAAACTTAAACTGAGAAGACTTTATTTGCATGAAAACTACTAATATTTTTAAGGAAAAAAAACATAAGAAATCAATCTTATTTTTTAAATTTCAAAATAAGGACTGCGCATAATAAATTTGGTGCATATAATTCAGCTTATAAAAATGAAACCAGTGGGCCAAGTTATACTCAAGTTTTAAATTTAAAAGAAGAGTAAATATTTCATTTGTTTTTAATCAAATATTTAATATTTTAAATATACCCTCCATAAGAATTTTATTGTATTTTTTGCTCTTATTAAACTCTATTTTATCTTTTAGTCCACTTTAAGTATTCTTTAAATGTTTTCTTTACTGTGAACCAATATATTTCGAAGGGACAAAGTTTTGGACAATTTAGTGGATTGGCCTTCAGTTAATTTTTTGTTGTAATAATGAAAAGTGAAATGAGGCTAAGCATATTAGCAATCGTTGCGTTTTCTAATGATAGGAGTGAATCTTTTCTGATAGCGCTCATTTGCGTACATTTCTCTATTAAAAGTACATGTACAAATGCCTTTCCAGAGCAAAAGTTTATTTTACAATTTTAATTTTTTTTTTTTTTGCACGATATTTGTCTAATAAATTTCCCATGACATCTGTGGTATAAAACTCATGACCAGGATATTGTAAAAAAAACCACCACTATATATTTTTTATCATATTTTTGCAAAAAATTAAACGCAGTAATTTGCATCCTCACTTTTGCCTTCATATTTTTTTCTAGCGTTCCTATTAATATCTTTTTTTATTTCGTGGATCTTCAGGGCAGCTTTTTTGAACTTTTCTCATAAAGGATACAGGGAAGCTTAAGGAATAAGTAACTTTCCGTTCAGAAATGTAGACATTTTCTCTTAAAATTCGTATTATTTTGTCTGTAATCCTACAGTCTGCAAATTAATTTTTCTTCACTTATCAGGGTTCCTGTATTTTTTGTAGCTCCAAAAACGATTTTCTCAACTCACCTGCACTCATAGCCATTGTTTTATATAGTCGACATGTGTTTTTATTACACTATGCTACAAATAGACGATCATCGATTGAAGACGAAATCATTCTTTCTGATAAGTTTAAAAAACCCTCCAAAGGATTTTTTGCTGGTAGGTAAATTTTTTGTCTTATGATCTTCTAAACTTTTCTTTTTTTACACCAAAACAATCTCAGATAAGTTGAAAAAAAATAATATAAATATAGCTCGAAGCTCAATTATTTTCGTATAAATAAGCGGGGAATATCTTATTAGAACTTTTAATTCATCTATCTCTCATTATAAGGGGACATTTCTAGTCCGATTTAAGAAATGGCATAAATGTCGATTAAAACTTGCACTTAATGGGCTAAAATGTTCCACAGAATTCTTCTACGTTAAATTTCACTAGGATCACCCAAATTCTAAAGTTCATCCGGTATACCATTTATCCAAAAAAATTAAATGAAAACTATTATTATTAATTTTATTAACAATTTCAACTTAACTAATGTTTTTATGTTATATTTCACTGCCTAGTTTTAGTCATTTATATAAGAAATATGGAAAAAATTTACAGTTTTCTATTTTAAAAACCTTTCGAGACCCCTAGTAATATTCGACTAAGAACATTTTTATCCATTAAACCCAAGTTTTAGTCGACTTTTACGTCATTTTTTAAAATCGGACTAGAAATGACCCCTTATGATGAGAGATAGATGAATTGAAAGTTCCAATGAAATATTCCGCGTTCAATATTTTAAATATTTATTTTCATATAAATAGAGTTTCGAACTATATTTATATTATTTTTTCGACTTATCTGAGTCTACTTAGGCATAAAATAAGAAAAGTTCAGAAGGTCATAAAATAAAAATTTTACTAACCAGCGAAAGATCCTTTGGAAAATTTAATGCACTCATCAAATGTTATCAATTTCAAATGGAATAATTCCGCCCCCCTGTTCCGCACTCTTGGATAAATATGAATTTTGCGTTTTCATGAATTTTGTTATGTTTTCATTTTAAGAAAAATAAATTATGCTATTAAATAGAACCATAGTTACTGAGAATAATAACAAATGAAAGCAAGTTAATGGTACTAATGATTTTTCATGTACGATAAAAGTAATAAGGCTTAAATTGTGCACGGCTTTTTTGGTGCGCACTCCTGAATTCATTTTTAGACTAGGAAGTGATATTGACTTAAAATTTTCCCCAGCAAAAGAAGAGGTGATTTTTTTACCTAGTGTATTTCAATTTCCATAAAAATTTGTATACACAAGTTCTATTAAATGATTGAAAAACTAGCGATTTTATTTCACTTCTTCACTTTCTAAAAAAGACTAAAAAACTTGAAAAGTATATAATTTTAAATAACAATATTTCTAAGAAGGCTTTGTGGAATTTTGCTTATGTTAGCTTTAATAAGAGCATTTCAAAAATAAGAAAGATTTTTTTTAAAACGCATTTTAATACAACTGCTAAACTGAAAAGTAAAATTAATATAAATATCCATAAACTATTGTACGACGATCAAAAGACACTTGGTAAATTTTTGGACGTTATATATATATTTATTTATTTAGTTGGAGATACGATAAGGCCTTTTGAAAACACCTTTCATTATTTAGTTTCCCCCAAACTAATACACTTACACCCAAAAGTAATGAAACAAATGAATTTAAAAATTTACTCTGCACTTCTAATAGCTATTCTTTTCACATCCTATTAAACTTATATGTTCTAGAATATAGTTTTTTTTTAAACTTCTTTTCCTGTTCCTTAAACTGCAGAAATCAATCTCAGGCAGAAATAACTAATAATTAGTGGAGACACAAATTTTTACTAAAATTAATATGTAGCTCTATAATAATGCTAGCCAAAGCGATTATTAATTATTTTTAAGCTCCTTATAACATATGAAAATGCTAATTGACTACTTTACTATTCCCAGGTAATTAGTAGTATAAAAACTTTAGAATTTTATCTAATAATAAATTTAATTTAATCCCACTGAGCAGCATGTAAATTATATAAAAAAAATCTAAATTTTTAGACCTTGACCCACATTTTATTCTATAATTTTTTTTTTTCTACAGGACCGATTTTGAAGATTTTTAATAGAAAAATGGGTGAATTTCCTTTAATTGCAGTTAGTAGTTTGAACACGAGAATGTTTACCAAACATGGCCAGACAAATTAACATAGAATTTCATATGGACTAAGAATTTATAGGGGTCTTATATGAATTTTTCTTAGCGTTACACTCTAAGAGACAGAATTTTGTTACTAATGGTGGTGGCCGTTATAAAAAGAAAGTTGGTTTGTGGACAGTAATCAGAACTACCGCGTACTAACATTTACTTAATACAGGGTGGGGCAAAAGTTACCATGGGGTTTAAAAATTTAATAACTTTTTTTATATATTTTTTTTTTTTTTTTGTTTTTTAATTTTTTTCAGTTTATATAAACAACACCTGGAGAATAAATAATGGAGATATTCACAACTGAACAAAGAACCAAAATAATAGAATTTTATTATTTAAATTAGCGATCAATTATTTTAACGGAAAGATCACATCATTTTCATTTGAATGGCTTTGTTAATAAGCAGAACATTAACACCAATTGCATCCCATTAGTTGTACAGTATGGTGTGGCATTACATGTGAAAATATCATTGAGCCTTACTTTTTCGATAATGAAGATGAAAGTGCTATAACCGTAAATGGAGAGCGGTTTATCGATCGGTTTATGGTAGAACATTTTTTGCATTCTGCTCTTGAAAACAGACCTAAGTTGTGGCTTCAGCAGCATGGAGCTACTGCCCACACTACCCGAGACAAAATGGCAATTTTAAGTCAAATTTTTGGAAAACGAATGGTGACTTTTGGGCCACTCTGTATTACAAAAGATACTCATAGATTTTAAAAATAAAATTAATATGCTATCAGAAACTTGTATATAGTAGATATTTAATAACATGAATAGCAGAAAAAAGTAAAATAATATCATAGATAGTCTATTTAAAGTATATTTTTTGTTTTTTTACATTTTCTATCAATTTAATTTTAAAACAAAAATAATTAATTAAATTTAAATATCTTAAATAATATAGAAAAAAGAAACAAGATATTTTATTTCAACACATGAAATCTAAACTATAATCTATATGTATATAATCTACAAAACAAAATTTATTCTCTTAT
Source organism: Protocalliphora azurea (assembly GCA_932274085.1). NCBI lineage: Eukaryota > Metazoa > Arthropoda > Insecta > Diptera > Calliphoridae > Protocalliphora > Protocalliphora azurea. The sequence goes on along the minus strand of OW026523.1, from coordinate 139,110,264 downwards.
GCCATTCAAGTAATATCCTGTTAAAATTTAATGGTTTTCGAAAAAAAAAAAACATTTCTTGGCATCACTAAATGTATATGACACTGTCAAGGATTTAGAAACCATAAAAAGCAAAACGAGAGAAATAGTGTCACTTACATACATATAAACACATGCATATAAATACAAGCATATACATATATAATATATTGAGAATTTAAAACCACAATATATTTTATAGAAAATGTTAATGTTCGAAAAAAAAAGAAAATATTTTATTTAATGCTTAATATTAAAATAGTAAGGACAGGTATGTGCTTAAATGTAGTTATAGTTAAATATTTGCTATTGAAAGGAAGTGTATGTTTTTTTTTATATGAATATTGACATAACTACAGGATATGGTTGTATATACTTGAATCCTACTTTAGCTTTTTATATGGTATAGGGTATATTTTTTATAGAATTAAGTTGTATTACACGAAAAATTTATTGAAATTTTTCTTTTCTTAAAAGGAGTTTCAATTTCAATATACATAGTATTTTTTGTATATGTCAAACTTAATAAATATGAATTTGTAAAGAGTTTAATATTAAAATAAGAAAATTTATATACGAGGGTGGATAAATAAGTCCGTGACTTTTCGAACTTCCCTCGTAGTTATATGAAATGCAACAATATTCGCGTCAATTACCACCTGTTAATAGACTACTGTCAAATTTTGAGTAAGTGTCGTCATTTACTTTGCGTAAAAAATAGGATTTTTCGAGGTCCTTAAAATAGGCATTTGTTTGGTCAATAATTTCATCGTTGGAGCTGAATCTCCACTAGTCATTAGGGGCTAAATCCGGAGAATATGGCGGATGAGGTACCAATTCGTAGCCCAATTCATAGAGTTTTCCCATTGAGACTGCACGCGTGTGCACCCGTGCATTATCTTGATGAAAAAGAAATTTTTCTTGGCCATATGGGGTCATTTTCTTTTTAAATCCTCATTAAATCGGTCTAATAAGTTGGCATAATATTTGCCGTTTATTGTTTTTCCCTTTTGAAGGTAATCGATGTGAATTATCCCGCGTGCATCCCAAAAAACTGTTGCCATCACCTTATTGGCCGACAAACTTACCTTGGCCTTCTTCGGAGCAGGTTCACCCGGAGAAACCCATTGTTTAGACTGCTGCTTGGTCTCCGGAGTACATTAATGGATCCATGTTTCATCCACAGTTACAAAATGCTGCAAAAACTTATTCGGATTGTGGTTAAACAACTTCAAACAAACCTTTGAAGTTGTCACACGTTTACGTTTATGGTCAATTGAGAGCAAACGCGGCACCCATCTTGCAGACAACTTTCTTAAACCCAGCTGATCATTTAAAATCGAAATCATACTGCCATATGAAATGCCTACTCTTCGGTCGGCCAATACCATATCGTGGATTTTTTCAACATTTTCGGGTGTACTGACCTCAATTGGTCGTCCAGAACGTTCAGCGTCATTTGTACTTGTGCGACCACAACGAAAGTCAGTAAACCACTTTTTTACCATTGAAATCGATGGTGCAGAGTCCCCATAGTATTTATTGAGCTTTTCCTTGGTTTGACTGACGGTTTCTTTTTGCAAAAAATAATGTTTAATGAGCGCTCGAAATTCACTTTTTTCCATTTTTAGAAAAATACACGAGGTTGTATGTTTTGAACAGCTGTTATACGCAAAGTAAATGACGACACTTGCTCAGACTTATTGATCTGCCCTCGTATCTTCCATAAACACTAGTGATAAAATAGTATATAAAAAAATAAAAAAAAGTTATTTAATGTATGAAATTTTAAGTCAATTTAGTCAAAATTTATTGGTCCTTATGTAGGAAATATTCTTATGTCCAAACCACTAACAAGAATAAAATGAACTTTAATAAGATTGTTTAATGTATTCATTCGAAGTTTGCTATTTAAAATCAACAAAATCATTTCAGTAGAAAAAAAATTTATAGAATAAAATGTGAAACAACCTCTGAAAAATTTCGATTTTTTAATAAAAATTAGTGATAAATTTTTATACTGTTCGGAACGAATTAAAATGTATAAAAAAATTGTTGAAAAGGAATTAAGCTCTATTATAACCAATGTTGGAAAAACCAAAGTGAGAAAAGTGAGTGCTGAAATTTAAAAAAAAAATAGTATAAAGTGCTAAAAATAAAAAAGATGCTAGAAAAAATGCTAAGAACAAAAATATATTATATTTGTAAAAAATAGATATATTATTTATTTTCCGATTTAAAATCAAAAGAACATTAAAGAAAATAATAATAAAACATTTAAAAATTAATTCTTTAGAAATTAAAAAGTAATAAAATTAAAATTAAACAAAGTTTATGAGTAGATTTTTTAAAAGTCCAATTTCATTAGAAGTTATCCAAGTATGCATTATATTTTATTTCAAATAACACATAGTTTAACATTTCGACCAGCTAATATCCGACTCTTTTACCGAAAATTTGATTTTTAAAATATCATTTATCATTAAAAACCAAATACAGTATAAGCTGACAATACGGATAATTGATTGCGGATCAGAACCCAGATTATCGAAATCTTCGTATTAAAAAAAAAAAAAAAATATATATATATATATATATATATATATATATATCATTTATTTAATATGTGAAACACTTAGGGTATCAAATTCAAAATTTTCCTTGAATAACATTCCATATTTTAAGTTTTTCAACAATTTTCAGTTTAATAAAAAAAAAACAAATTTGTTTATATATTTTTATTAAAGAATTTTCGAAACAAAAATTAACAGAAAAAAGGAATTCAACTACTATCGACTCGCGTCAAAATTCCTATTGTATTTTCCAAGTTATAATAAAATTTTAATAAAAAAAGGACTTTTTATTATTCAATTCGGATTATAAAGCATGGAATGAGTTAAGCACCCCATAGACACATACTGCATAAGATCATGCAGCAAGTATGTATTAGTAAAATTAAGAGAGCTTGAGTATGTGTGCGTCACACCGACAATGCAGTATGAAAAATCAAAATCGTTTTGATTTCAAAATGAACTCATACTGCTGACAGTTTTTCTGATTGAATTTTTTTAATTAATTAATGTTTTTTTTTTTTTTTTTTTTTTTTGGTCTTTAGGAAAAATTTAATTTGTCATAATAAATTAAGAGAAAATTAAAAAAATTGTTTTAAATTTTTTTTTTATTTTTAAACGCTTTTGTTAACAAAAATAAAACTTTCATTGATGCATGTATAGAAAAATCATCAAGCAAACACTTATAAGAGGATTAATCGGCAGTATCTCTCTGCGGTATGAAATGCATTCGAGTTTATATTAATTTATGAAATTGTTAAATTTACAGTAAAATTTTCTCTTTAAATGAAATATTAACTAAGAAAATGAGATTCAAATAATATTAAAAATAATTTTATCTAAATAAACACATTTTTACCTAAGAACCAATATTTAGCAAAAATAAATGTTCTGCTTTTTAGTCTTCATAAAAAATTTTTTAATTTTAAAATTATTTATATATATATATATATATTTACATATATATATATGAGCTACGTTAGATCTCAATGGAATGCCACGCCCATATTTTACGCCTACTTGTTCGAAAGGCTGAACCGATTTTCTAATTTTTTTCACCTAAATTGAAATATTATATTTTCTTCGGTCTAAGGAACTATTATAGGTGGAAACTACTTTCTAATCATATTGCATTGATGGAATGAAAATAGGATGGATAGGGCCAGGGAGAGGTTAGACCCCATACAAAGAAAATATTAAATTTCGCATATCTAAAGCAATAATTTTGTGAAAATCTTAAAAAGTTGTGGAAATAATTTTCATATAAAATTTTGAACGGATAGGTCGAGGGGGAGTATTGACCCCATATAAAGTAAATATCATCTGTTGCATCAAAAGGATAGCTAAGCGTTTGGCTGCAGTTTTAATTTCTAGAAAAAACAACTTATAATAGCACTAATTAATAAAACCTTGTGCAAAATGAGCTAAGTGAAATGCCAAAAATAATTCGAAAAATTGTAGAAAAAGTGCCAGGTGCTAAATTCATTTCTTTTTTTTTTGTGCTAAATAGGCTAAATCTAGCGCTAAAAGTGCTAAATTAGCAACACTGATTATAACACCCGATGAGCTACAGAGTGCCAAATTAAAAAGTAGAACTCGAGCACGAAATATTTTAATAGCTGGTAGGTCCTACAAATTAAACCAGATTATTTTTAAAATTTTTTGAAGTTCTTTTTAAATACATAGTTTGACGAGATGAAGAAAAATCATGCTTACAGAAAGAACTTTTTTTCCACTTAAATTTAAAAAGTTATTTAATCTCGAATTTAAAATTTTGGACTTTTGTCATGTTTTTGTTATATTTTTTCAAATAATTTCCGTAGTACACCTATACATACACTGCCTCCCACTTGAATAAGAAATCACATTTTTTTAACTTTAATTAAGTATATCTCCTAAACTAAAGTTCAGAAAAAAATAATTTTTTCCGCAACCAAATTTCAAAGTGTTGGCTTTAGTTTCCTGAAGGAATAAAAAAAATACATATTTTGTTATACCAAAATTATGCATTTATTTAAATGCATAATTTTACTTTTTCGTGTGTCACTTGAATAAGGAATATTTTGTAATTATTTTTAAATTTTACGTTACAAAAATGAAACTTATTATTTTCAAGCATTCAGTAATGACTACTACCATCATTTCTAGAAATAACCTCAAAAATGCGATTTGGCATCGACTTGTATAATGACTCTAAGTAATTTAGAGAAATTGAACTCCACCATGCTTCCGTTATTGCATCTTTTAAGGATTTTATCGTCTCAAATTGTTTTCCTCCTTCATAAACTTTTCTTGCAAGCCAACCCCAGATATTTTCCATTGGATTCAGGTCTGGTGAATATGGGGTCCATACCGAAAGTTGAATACCTTGTTGATTAATACATTGTTTTACTGCTCTGGCGGTATGAATCGGAGCGTTGTCGTGTTGGTATGTCCAAGGTATGGCTCCAAAGAAATCATTAAATTTTCGAAATGCTTCTTCCAGAATGTTTTTGTAAGTCGTTGTAGTCATTTTGTTGGATACAAAAACCAATTCTATGGTACCATAATACGAAATGGTACCCCATACCATTATTCCGCCCTCTCGGTTGTGTCTGCGGCTCAAAAATAATTCCTCCTTATTTAGGTCATGGAAGTAATAGTTACACTCGTCGGGAACATCAATATTAAACTTTTTTTCATCGGAAAATACAACTTTAAACCATTTGTCGGACCATGTCATTGTATTTTTGGTAAACTGTAGACGTTGAGATTTGCGTTTTTCATTAAGTAGTGTTTTTTTTTTTTTTTTTTTTTGCAGTTTTCATTGGACTATGTGTTGCACTGTTTCTAGACTGGGACTGACTCCACTTTTTTCACGTATTTTTGATACCAACATGGCAGAATTTGATGCAATTCTAAGAATTTTTCGTCTTTCTTTTGGAGTTGTTGCCATTTTCTTCCGCCCTTTCATGTTTTTTCCATATCTTTCCACGTTATTTAAATAATTGTACACAACTGTCTTTCCTCTATTAACGTTTTTGGCTATTTGGACCAGATTCTGACCCTGAGATTTCAAGATCAGAATTTTTTCTTTTTCAGAATTATTAAGAGCCTTACCACGTCCCATTTTGAATAAAAACTACTTAAAAACTATCAAATTAAATATTCTCTAGCCGTTTATATTGAAAGAAATGCATATCATAGCCTTCCTGATTAATATTAAAAGAATTCCTTATTCAAGTAACACACGAAAAAGTACCACAGAAATACATGTCTTTAAATAAATGCATAAGTTTAGTATAAAAAAATATGTATAATTTTTATTTCTTCAGGAAACAATACTTTGAAATTTGAACTTTAGTTTATGAGATATACTTAATTAAAGTTAAAAAAATGTGATTCCTTATTCAAGTGGCAGACAGTGTATAATATAGTCTAATTTATTTTAATTTTTTAATAAAAAAAATACTTTTTTACACATTTCAATGCACCCTATGTCCAGCCTTAGTCGAAAATGCTAAATTTTTAAGAGAAATTTCAAGTTCATTGGGCTAGAAAAAAAGTCTTATAAGATTTTTCAATTTTAAAAAATAGTTTTATTAGCCCCACATATATAGACCGATTTTCTTATTAATGTTTATATAAACGATCACTTTTATACTTTCACTATAAACAAACAAATAGTAGAATAAATAAATATTATTATACAGAGTCTCATGAACAGGCTCTGAAGTATGTATGTTGCTTATCATAATATAACATTATTATATCATTTTAGATACTAAATAACAATTTCTACTTATACTAATAAATTTATATTTATAGATAAATTCATGAAAGCAAAAAAATAAAAAACTTACTTTTATATTATAAAAAGGGTATTTAGCTTTAAACTGATTTCCTTCCGGTCATAATATAGTTAGGCATATTTTGTGAATGAAGGCATATTTTATGAAAATAGTCGATTTTCAAACATATATTTTTAAGAACACAAAAAAGTTGATTTATAGACTATAGGACTGCAGAAGAAAATGTCTACATCCCTGGATGGAATGTAACACAGTCTTTAAATTGTTCTGTATTTTTTATCAAGAAAAGCTGACCCACGAAGTAAAAAAATTTCCTAATAGGAAAGCTAGTAAAAATGTATAGGCAAAAGAGAGGACGAAAATTATTTAGATTAATTTTTTTCCAAAATATGAATACTGCTTAAAGGGTAATAAAAAGTACGTACTACCGCACTTTTTACAATATTCTGGTAATGAATTCCATATCGCAGATGTTGTGGGAAATGTATCTGATAAGTATCGTGTAAAAAATTTCGTAATTATCGAATAAACTTTTGGTCTGATAAAACATTTTTTAATGTGGGGGAAAAAAAGTACTTTATTCATATCAAACTAAAGAAATGTAGCCAAATGAGTGTCGTCAGAAAACATTCCTTCCTATCATTAGAAAGCACAACGAATTCTAATTTGTTTGATCTTATCTCTTTTCCCTTTATTGCAGAAAAAAGTTACTGAGTGGTATCAAACAAATAGTGCTATTATGCACCAAATACGGCCAATCCACTAAACTGTACAAAAATCTGTTCATTTTAAGTGTATTGTTTTATAGTTAAAAGGTACTTAAAGAATACTTAAAGAATACTTAAAGTTAACTAAAAAATAAAATGTAATTTAATAAGAAGTGTATACCTCTTCCAACAAAAAAGTAACCGAAAACTCAATAAAGCTCTTAGGGAGGGTACTCAAGGAAATATGAAATAATTTATTAAAAGCAAATAAAAAACTATTTTTTCTTTAAAATTTAAAAATTGAATAAAATGTTCTTTAAAATTATCAATCTTCAATGAGATTGACCCATTGGTTTCATTTTTATAAGCTAAAGTAGCTAAGTTAAAGCAAATATACTGTAAACTTCTACGGTACAATTGCTAAAAATTCATTGAAGATTTATTTACAAATTTAAAATTTTTTATGTTCAAAACTATTTTTAAAATAAAATAAAAGTGACCAAAATTTTCATTGTTTTCATTTTGAATAATCTGATTTGCGATTTTTTAAGAAATTTTAAATTTTATTATTATTTTTATTCATTTATTTATTTTTACGAAATAGAACAGTACTCAATACTGTTTTTATTAAAAAGCAGAAGGTTTAAAATTAAAAACGATTTAGCATCGAATTTAGATATTTTTAGGTTTTTAATATCAAAAATTTTGCCTTAAATAATTTTCTATTCATTTCTTTTAACTTTGATTGAAAATAATAAGAAATTAAAATGCCAAACGAATTTAAAACAAGAAATAAAATGCATACACGCCAACAAAATTGAATGCACCTGCATTTGTGCAACCATCTCCAGAACATTTTAGTTTCCAAGACAATTGACATTTCACGCATGAAAAAAAGTGCATGCAAAGCAAAAATGTCAGCTAAAGAACTACTTAATAATTTACTTTAATTTAAGCAATGAAAGAACGACATGAAATTTAATAGATAGGCTTTAAAGACCATAAAAATTGCTTTTAAAAATACCTTTAAAACTTGTACGTAATTTTATTAAAAAATATAAATAATTCAAAGAATTTTTTTATAATTCCCTGGCCTTTTCATAGATTTTTAAAAGTAATACAAATTTTATAACTATATTTTTATGATTAAATTGACATTGTAAATACTATTGATTTTATTATTACTTCTATCGTTTATTTTCTTACTATTATAAGAAAGTATTTTTTTTTTTATGGTCTTTAAAATGTATTTTATGAAAGTAAAGCATTTCTATGATTTATTTATACAAATCCTCTTAAATGTATTTTCTTACTTTTTTTATATTTTTATGCACTTTCAAACAAAATGCTTTATTTGGTTCTCTTTGTAAATGTTTAGCAGGGCAAAAATGTTCAAAGAGATTTTCTTTGAGTTGCAACAAGTTGTCTTTTTATAGAAAAAAAAAGGAAAGTAATAAAGGGTGATTCAAGTAGAGATACTTTTTTCAATAGCCTTTTTTTGACAGATCGCGTGTGAGTCGTGTCATGCTGTCATGTTATTTTTGTTTAGTATTGTTTGACATTTCATAATGGAAAGACTTACGCCTGAACAACGTTTACAAATCGTTCAACTTCATTACGAAAATTCACGTTTTGTGAGGAATGTGTTTCGTGCACTTCGCTCAACTTATGGTCAACATAATCGGCCTACTGAGCGTACTATTCGCAACACCATCACCCATTTTGAGACCCAGCATTCATTTTTGGGTAATAATCGACCGAATAGACCACGTCCAGTACGCTGTGAAGAAAATATAGCGGCCGTAGCTGAGAGTGTACACGAAGTCCGTGGAGACCGTGGACTGACGTATGGAACGACTTGGCGCATTTTACGTCGAGATCTTAATTGAAAGCGTACAAAATACAGCTTGTGCAAAAACTGAAGCCGCTCGACCTTCCCAAGCGACAACTCTCCTCTCTATGGGCTCTTGAAAAGTTCCAAGAAGATCCGACGTATTTGAGGCAAATTTTGTTCAGTGATGAGGCCTATTTCTGGTTCAATGGGTATATAAACAAACAAAATTGCCGAAATTGGGACGAAGAGCAACCTGAAGAGATACAAGAACTGTCACTTCATCCAGAAAAAAAAGGTTTGGTGTGGTTTGTGGGCCGGTGGAATCATCGGTCCACATTTCTTTAAAAATGATGCCGGTTCGAACGTAAACGTCAATGGCGACCGTCATTGTGCCATGACAACCGACTATTTGATGCCTGAAATTGAAGTTCGTGATCTCGGCGACATTTGGTTTCAGCAAGACGATGGCACTTCCCACACATCGCATCAATCAATGGATTTATTGAGAGAACACTTCGTTGAGCACATAATTTCAAGTTTTGGGCCGGTCGATTGGCCACCAAGATCGTGTGATATCACACCGTTAGATTTTTTCCTGTGGGGATATGTAAAGTCTAAAGTTTATGCGGACAAACCCGCTTCGATTCAGGCCTTGGAGGAAAACATCACGCGTGTCATTCGCCAGTTACCAGTCGAAATGCTCGAACGAGTCAACGAAAACTTGACTCAACGGATGGACCATCTGCGACGTAGCAACGGCCAACATTTGATAGACATAAAATTCAAAAAATAAATGCCAAAGAATGTTCTTTCAAGTGCTAATAAACATTCCCCATTAAATTCTTTAAAAAAGTAAGGAACCTCGAAATGGATCACCCTATATTAATACTATAAATGAAATTTAAACAAAATTTGTTTAAAAAAGATGATTTTCTTTTCATAATAAAATTGTTCTCTTCAAAATAATAAATGAGCAACAAATTTATTATTTAAAAAAGTCGAAATTAAAAGCTAAAAAAATGCGAAAATTCTAAATAATTCAGTAGATAATAAAATTGCTTTACTTTTAAAGAAAGTTTATGTGAGAGACAAAAATCTAATTCATACAATAACAAAATACATACAAACACATATATTTTGTTTTTGTGTTTTGAAAAAAAAATGAGTAAATTTTTTCGAAAATTTAGTTTGAACTGCCTCTCACATAAACATCTAGTTGTATTCTATGGTATAGAGTTGACTCTATTTCTTAAAGTTAATAATATTCGCTATTAAAACTAAGACAATAAATACTATTATTACAATCTTAAAATAAACACATACGATTACAAATAAATACTTGATGTTTCTATAAATAAATTTAAAATAGTTTTCTTAACCCAAAAATTACCCATTGTCTAGATTTACATTTTTTTGAAATAGATTTTTTTTATTATTTTTTCTATTTCTTTTTTCATCTTAAAATATCTTTAAATTAAGATTTTAACCCTTAAGGATTTGAATAAATAAATCATGTTTAGCTTCCAGTGCGTGTTTGAAATGCCATGATTTTCTACTTGTGTATGTAGATATATTGCTACCCAGCAAAAAAAGAACTGAAAATGAGTTGAAAAAGTAATGATTTTAACATTGTGTTGTCATTGGAAGAAAGTACTTAGTGCTGAAAAAGAGCTGCAGAAGTTCTTTTTTCAAGCCATGTCTGTTATTTGTAGGATGTTCTTCTTCTGTGCTTCGTGTGCATTGCTTTTGAAGTACTTCTCCTAAAACTATATTTATACATTTTTTTTATAAAAATATGATTTTAGCTTTGATGAAAGATAATAAAAATACTTCCCAATTTGTGAAATTTTTTATTTTCTTACAAATTTTTCACCTTGTGTCTTGCTAAAAATATATATATTTTCTTTTTTTTTTTTTGAAGTAATTTTTATTAACTTCCAAAAAAGTGCAAAATATATACTTAGCTCTACTTTTGAAGTGGTGAAAAAGTTCTTTTTTGGAAGCATTTGCTCGTTTTTTTGCTGGGTATATAAACTTTATTATTGTTGGAAGAAAACATGAAAAGCATCTTCAATTTTATTATAGAAAAAGTTTTGTTTTTTTAAGTTTGAAACAAGTAAGAAAATGAAGCAAATAAAGTACATAGTGTTTAAATTATAAAACTTTTTAATTTTTTGAAAGCTGGAAGATTAACACTTTTCTTAGCACGTATAAAATTGTTAAGCACATGACAGTAAGAAAAAACATGAAAAATGTGAAATAATTTTAAAAATAAAATTTAGAAAATAAATTTTAATTAAGCATTTTAAATAAAAAGATTTTGAAACATATTTAAATTAAAAAAAAAAGTTCTTCAATGCTTGGAAACTTTGTGCCGATTTTTATACCTAACATGCATGTTTGAGTTTGTAATATATCGAAATATTCATACAAGACCCCATAAAGTACATATATTCTGGATCCTCGTGAAATTCTAAGATGATCTAGCTATGTTCGTCCGTCTGTCTTTCTGCCTGTTGAAAGCAGGACAGGGCTCAAGGCGGACATCCTAGGGTTACGAAATTTGGCTCAAATATTTCTCTTATATAAGTTTTGAAAATGGGCCAAATCGGTTAATAAACAGATGTATAGGCCGAATACCAGAAAAACTTAGTGTGAGGCGTAACTCTACATTATGTCATCGAAATTTTAGAGAAATTCAGTTCTTTGATTTCAATTACAAATTTAGTCCTTAAATCTTTGTTTATAAATATTCAAAAGGTTGACCTTTGACCACTGGCTGTCATAGACAAATTGTTTTGTGATATTGATAAATTTTTTGTCATATTATTTTCATACTCTACAGAGAAAAAAGTTACCAATCACGAAATATACTCGAATTAGTAAATAATTCATTCAATTAAAAACTTTTTTTTCAAATTCGCACCTCTCACCAAAATGATTATATCAATTACTATAAACTCTAGAAAATACAAAACACAAACTTTTTTCCAATTAAAAAATTTATCAAATCAATAAAATAAATGATTGAATGAATTAAAAATTTAAGTGAAAAATAAAATTTTACTTAAATTTAATAAAATTTTACTTAAATTTTATTTTTATTTTTATATTTACTAGAATGTATTTATTAAATGTAGAAGCATAATTCAACAAAAGTATTAATTGATAAACATACCGTAATAATTTTTTATATTTTTTTCACTTAAGCCATGATATCAATCTTTTAGCTAATTAATACAAATTATAAAACTCATATCAGGGCCATAATTATTTCACTTAAACTTAAGGGATATCAATGAATATTTGAAGATTTATTTGGAAATATACATTACTTAGAGATAAATAAAAATCCTGAAAAACTCTGTACAATGTGCTCCAGCTCTATAAGTAAAGTATTTCAAAGTCCATGAAATGTCATAAGAAATATTTTAATTTAGAGAAATCAATTTTAAAATATATAAAAGTATTTAAAATTTTTATAATCTTTAATTTCATAAAGTCGAAAATTTGGAATCGCCTTAGGAAAAACTAGACCAAGGTAGGTTAAGAAACGCTGAGTATTTTTCAAACTATATATAAAAAGCAAATCAAAATTTTTTAATGATTGATTTAGTTTTGACTCTATAACTTTTTTTCAATTAAACTGATTTAAATCATTTATAAGAGCAAACTGCTTAGGAAAACAATAACCAATCAGACTGAATTCTCTTTTAATTCAGATTAATGCATACAGGCAGTAAAATTTTTAAGTACGTAAATAGTTTTAAATTATGATGTATTTTTTATTACACATGGAATGACAAATTTACTAGATATAGAAAACCGCGCATTTATATGTAACTTTCCTCATCATATTTAAATAAAATAATATTTACAATCGAAATAAAATAAAAAGTTTAGATTAGGTTAAAGATAAGAACATAAAAACAAAAACTCTCCTCTTTCCTACTCATGAATTATGTAGCAAGATATGAATTATTTATTTTTTTCAATATCAACTAAGAGATTTGCTACAAATATAATTTTTGTCTAATATTAGTTTTATATGGATAATACAACACTCTCTACATCATCCCACCTTCGTTTGAACTCAACTACGTATTTTTATAAGAAATTCATTTCTACAAAATGTTAAAATTTTAGTTTCAATAGTTCTTTAGATATGCAAAATGTTAAATTTTCTTTATTTCTATTTTATTTATTTTTATTTAAATTATATTACAATACAATTACAAATTATACTCTAATCTAATTAACCGATCAAAGTAACGTAGGCTTTTAGCGCGTTGTAGTGTAAACAGAATAAAATCTCTGGCGAGAATCGAAACTCCAGCCTGATACATTAGCTAACTGTCAATTAGTCTACCGGTACGAAAGGTTTCCACTTAAATTAGAATATTATAAAGTCTTATAAATTGTGTGTTTAATGAAACAAGATAATTTGATTCAGTGGTTTTATGTTAAAGTAAAAAACATTTCGTGACATCTTTTTCACTTAAGTTTGAAATTAACTGTGGAGCAAAGGGGCTGCATAAAAGTTCAAAGAATTATTTATATATTCAACACTTTTCACTAAAATCTCTAATTCTATATGGAAAAAAATATATTTTCAAGAGAAGTCCTCTATTTATTAAAGTTGATTTAAAAAAATATAAATAAATATTTTTCTGTCGAAAACAATCAAAATTAAATAAAACGAGAAAGAAAGATATATACACCATTGTGTACGTTCATAAAAATTCGGGAAGGGGACTAATATTACACCTGTGGCCAATTTTACTAAATGTAAAACAAAATATACAAATACAGAATAACGCATTGATACTAACATCTACATCAGGCAAAGGCGCCCATAGCACCCCAGAGCCGAGTGATTTCGGCATTTTCACATACACAACACGAATGTTAACGAAGCTAAACAATTGAATATGAATATAAAACAAAATATCATTTAGTTGTGTTCTAGCTTGCAACAAAGCAAGATCATGTCTCTTGGTTAAACAAAAACAAAACACATAACAAAGAGCACAAGAAAAAATATTATTTTTTTGTGCTATAGACACAACAAACACATTCGCAACAAAGAGCGTAAACAAATCAAATACACAAACACATTCACATTTTTATGTCCCTCTTTCTGCTTTTCGTTGATCTAGATTTTAAGCACTTTAGGGCGATTCCTGAAAGTGGGTTTATATGGGAGCTATGGTAAATTATGGACCGATTCTCATAAAATTTGCCCCTGTTGTTTCTACTTACATAAAACTTATTTGTGTTGAATATTATTTTGATACAAACTTTCGTATGGCATTTACATATGCACGTTAAAGGGATTTTCGGAAGAGAGATTTATATGGAAGCTATGGTCAATTTTGGACTGATCTTCATAAAATTTGGTACAAAGATTGGTACTTGTACAGAACTTCTTTGCACTGAATTTCATTAAAATATTCTTATTTTTAAGGCCTTTTTAAATGATTAAAATCTATTCCGGGGAAACATTTGTATGGGGGCTAGGTGAAACAATGGACCAATCACAACCAATTTAAACAGGCTTCGTCCTTGTATCATAAAAGTCCCACGTACCAAAATTCATTAAATTATCTTAATAACTGCGGCCCATACTTTGTGCACAAGGTTTACATGGACAGCCTACCAGCCAGATGGACGGACGGACATCGTTAGATCGATTTAAAAAGTGATTCTGAGTCGATTGGTATATTTTAAGGTAAGTGTTGGATAACTTTTTCTATGCGTTATAAACATCACTACAAACACATAATACCCCAACCACCTATGATGGTGTAGGGTATAATTACAGTATTTATAAGTCTTAGCAAAAAATCACACTTTTTAAGGAAAAATCGGCAAACCGGCACTTTGCTATTTTTTAAGGTATAAAGTCGGCAAATCTGGTAGGCTTACTGTTATAGTTCTTTAGTTACGAGATAATTAATATTTAGTTTCTATGGTGGCTACGCTCCCTCTAGATATATTCTTCGGATTTTCATCTAAATTGTGAAAGATATAACTTCCGCCATTTAAAAACTAATTTATAAAACCTGAAAAAAAATTAAGAAGGGAAAAATTTACAATACAACATTAAACTTTTGGTATTTATAATTAAAAAGTACCAAAAGATGTTTATTCCTTAAATGTTCGAGTCTCCAAAAAATACCAAAGACGTGTTTAATATGTTTTATTAAAAAAAAAGTATGCGACTAAAATTGCAGTTCTATAGTTATTGGTGTAGAATTTACACAGGGTGCCAAAATACAGATTTTATCCGTTTTTTTTTTTTTTTGTGTTTTTTTCATTAGAGAAATATTAAAAAAATTGCTCCTAAACATTTTGGTTTAGAAGATATAGAGCTACCAATTTTGCCCCCTTTTACCCCTAAATAACAGTTTCAAAAAATACATATCTGTTGAAGAAGTAGAACTTAAAGCCCAAGTTGCATACCTCTACTTTGTGTCGTTTGAGATGGGCGATCTTGAGTCAGTCAGTCACCCAGTAACGTTACTCTTTTATATACGTATATAGAAAATAGTTCAGTATTTATAAATAACTAATAATTTGCTACTGATATCGTATTAAAAACAAAATTTCCCACATAGAATAAATTATTGCCCAAAATTTTTCAGTTAACACTATTTTATATTAAAATTTAATTAACACATTAAATGATTTAATAAATTTTTTAATTTAATTTATAAATCAAATATAAAAAGAACATATTTCAAAAATCCACAATTTTTTTTCTTGTGCCTGATTAAAGATAATTTGGGTATAAAAAGCTATATAATAGATCGAGTGAAAGAAAGGACTCTGAAATTTCACAAGATATAGACTAAATTTTAGACGTAATTTTAATTATTTTATTTTCACTTTCTTATTCTCGATTTTGCTATATTGAGATAATAAGTAAGTGATATTTCTAAGCACTCCGGACAAATGTTTGATGCCAAGAAGAAAATCGCTAAAGAACATTTTGAAGAATGAATACCTAATAACGTAAAAGCCATCATACAGAAATGCTCATCGCCTCCGGAGGTAAGTCATCATCTGTAACTCTTCAAATCTACATATTCCTTTTATAATGCAATTTACATTTATAACAATTTTGTATTAAAATACCAACAAATGCAGAAAGTCATCAACAATTAAAATGCCGAATTCTATGAAAAACAAGGAGAGAACAAAATTCAAAATAAAATCAAACGAAAGAATTTTCAAAAAGGTGTAAAACCATACATACATACGTACATACATACGTACGTACATAGATATATATATACATACATACATGCATACATACATACATACATACATACATACATATTTCAAAAGAGAAATTATATCTATAAAAATAAAAAATAAAAGAAATAGAAAAAAATTTAAAATAGTTTTTTAATTAATATTTTGATTCATTCAATCATCGACTTTATTGATTAAATAAAATTATAAATTTTCTTTTCAGTTGATTTTTTGATTCATTCATTTAATACATTATTTAAATTTTGTGGTTATTTTAATTATAATTTTAATAGTAATTAGTTGGAAAAAATATATAGTTTTTAAATTTTTACAATTATTAGTAATTGATATAATCATTTCGGTGAGAGTTGCAAATTTAAAAAAGTTTTTGATCGAATAAAACATTTTGGTAATTAAAATAATTTTTTTCTGTGGAGCTAACATAGAGAAAAATAATTTAGGCCACATAATAAAATCATGATCCGTTAAATTTCCCGAACTCCTTTTTGTAATACAAAGTTATACATAAAATAGAACTAATATGAGAACAAATTTGACAGTCAAAGATAAAGGAAATTACACCATTTCCAATTGAAACAAGTTATAGAAGTTCAGGATTAAATCGAACTTTAGTAGATGGAAATGAAATCATTAAACATATTTCATAAATAATTAGAAATTTTAATTTACTACCAATAGGAATGTATATGGCTCAAATCCTTTAAAAAACAATGGAAATAATATTACCATAAGTTCTTCTTTTAATAGTTTTCTTTTTTATGTTTTTAAAAATAAACTCCTCTATAACTGACTCACTTTTTTTGGGATTTTCTTAAGAAATATAGTTCTTTTAGTCGTAAAACATGAACATATATAATGCGTCTACTTACTCCTTTATTGTAGCATAAAAATTTATTTAAAAACTTTTTTAAGGGGAAAATAAAACTAAGTATGAAAACACATAAATGTATTTCTTTTCGTTGTAATGTTTAAAACTTCAGCTCTAGGTATTTTTATAGATAATTTTTTATGTTTATTTTTTTTTTATCAAAAACTATGCACGAACAGTAATTTATTTGTAGCAACCGAAAGAAATAAAAATTAAATAATACCAAGTTTAAGAATATCCCAGCAAAAACTTTGCTTTCCTGGTAAGCTAGCAGGTATAATTGGAAACAAAAATAAACTACTTATTTTTTGCCTGAATAACTAGTTATTTTTGTTCGACTTGTCCACAAATTCATGTAGTTATTTTTTGACTCTAGGGGTACTCATAAATATGTACCTAAACGAAAAAAAAAATAAAAAAAAACCAAAAATTTTGCCGCCAGTGAGACTCGAACTCGGACATGTACTAACCATTAGTTTTTACTGACTAACGTCTTACTCAGTACACCATCTCGCACATAGCATCCTAAGCGACAAAAACTCTATTTAGTTTAAAATATCTTTTTAGACATTTTGTTATAAAAAACTAACAGCTTCTGAATGGGGTTGAACCAACAACCTTCTGGTTGTTAATCAGGCCCTCTAGCCAACTCATCCACGTGATTGTAGTATTAATGTGCTATTATACTATTGAGTTCTTATTAATGTAATACAGAGTAGGCAAATAATAATGATGCCTCATTACCATGAAACTACTTTAATAAGCAGTTGTTATTACCGAAAACCAAAAAGGATTATTAGAGGAAAAATTATTTGAAGTTTAGTGAAAATTGAAAAAAATTAGCAGGTTAATCAAGATAGTACTTGAAGCTTGTAATATCACTTTTATAATTCTGTACATTAGAATTGTTGATTTAACATTTTAAATGCAATTCTTGGCTTTTTTTTTCCCCGATTAAAAAAATCTTAAAATTGTTTTTCACTTACCTAAAAGTTAAGAAGACTCTCTTTTTTTTATTATTATCCATTAAGAATTTACATTCATTCAATTAAAATATTTATAGTACATCAACTCACCTAAAAAGAAAAGAAAATAGTGTTAAGTTAAATAAATAACAATTAAAACTAAAAATTTCATAAAATTTAGAAAATTATTATATATTTGGCATGCTTTCAAATAAATTTCTTTTCAAATCTCTTTTACACTTAGAGTTGACCTTATTCACAGTTTTGTAGAAAAGCATATACTATTACTACATTTGATAATGCAACATACACAAAGTGAACATTATTTTTATTTCAGCACATTCTACTTCAAATACAGCAGCAGCATAAAAGACAAACTCACAGTGAAAATTATTTTCACACCCATGCTAAAGCTATAACTATAACTAACCGACAAATACCCTACTATTCTAAAGGAAGTAATTGAAAACTATGCAATGGTTAGATGACAGTTTCCCTTTTTTCTACTGTAAAATATACGATTTTCTATTTCTAGATACTTCTTTAACCCAAAATAGCACACATGAGGCACAATTGGTCTTGTTATTGCCTGTTCTGAACAGTATGTCGGTATGTGTTAAATTGTTAACACAGAACTAGTTTTCGTTAAATACATGATAGCCAAAGGATATATATGAACACAAATATTTAAGGTTCTTATATATGAACACAAGTCCTTGTTTGGTTTTATACTCTCTCCCTATTTTTTTTTTTTTTTTTTTTTTTTATTTTTATTTGATTCTGCTGCTGCATTTCAAGTTGTATTTGTTAATAACAGCTGCTATAATTTCAAATGTTTCCACTTCTTTTTGCTGTCGTTGTTTTCATTTTTATATAACATTTTTATGATTGTCATAGCAGTATGTAGTTATTGCTGTAGTAGTTGTTGCTATTGTTTCATCCTGGAGTTTGCCATTTTATTTCGGTCTTTTATTTCTATTGTCTTAAATCGCTTGTACTCGTTGAGCAGTTTAACTGCTTTAGCTGCTGTATTAAGTTTTATTTCTATTTGTTTTTTACTTTTTTTCCTGTGAAATTTTGTTTCTTTAACTTTTGTTTTTTCTTCCTCTTTAAACAATGAATTCTTAAAAAAAAATGGTGCAAACGGGGACAAAAAAATTAAGAACTTTAAGAGTTAATGAATTTTAAGCAAAAAATAAAATATTCACCTTTTAAGCTGCTACAGAAAATATTATTAGAAAATGTTTATTTCTAATGAAAATTTGATAAAAATATCTAAACTATAATCTTAAACAACGGTTCTCAAATGGGGGTCCGCGACCTTCAAGGGTCCGTACAAACATTTTAGGGGGTCGCGAAGACCATTTACTTAAAGACACAATTTAAACTTTTTTTTTTTTGTCATAAAAAGTCGATCAAAAAAATTTGCTTCTTTTTATGTTCTTATAAAATATTTTTTGAAATTTAGTCAAAATTTCAATGAATTAGTCAATTAATATAGGGACGAGCTTAACAATATTTTGAACGATAATAGAAAAAAAGATAAGCTTTAAGAATAATTTGTGTACAATTTCAAATCCATAAAATTTTACAACTTTAGTTCGAATAAAAGCTTTATTTTTTAATAGATTTTCCAATACAAACCTTTAATGGTTGTTATTAGGAGTTCGCCACTATTTTTGGTAATATGATTTCTATTTACACAAGATTTACTTATATCAAGGAAAACTTATTGGATCCAAAGCGGCTATTCCATGCCAGTATTTAAAAGAAATTAAGTTTTAAAGTAATTTAAGAATTTGGTATGTATGAAACAGTTAATAAGTAACCGTTCAAATTGTGGCCTACTCTTAATTCAAAATTTTTGCAATTTTTATTTTTTATACTTTCTTTTAATACGAAAATTTGATTTAAAATTGAGGTTGATATAAAATTATACTTCCTTTCAAATGTCAATGGTTTGGGAATAAATAAAGAATTTATTCTTAAATTTAAAAATTAATTTTTCAAATACACAGAGAAAAAAAGTGCATATATTTGAAAATTTTTTTCATAAATATTATGAATCGAACATGACTTTTTTCCCAAACTTTTTTCAAATAAAAAAAAAATAATAATTAAATGTTGTTCCTAGTATTATTAAATTTTTCATAAAGAAAATTTTAGAAATTTTTGTAAAATTTTTTTTAAATTTTGATTTAGTTTTATTAGATTTGATTACAAATGGTAAATGAAAATAGTTATACATGAAATGCCTTAAAATGCCAAAATTCCCAGGAAAATGTGTTAAAAAATAATGTTTAAAAATTTGCTTAATTTTGCTCGCATTCTGCAGCACATCATTTTGATTAAAAAAAAAAACGCTTCTGTTCTGTTCCTAAAATGTAGCTAAAAATCATTAAAAACTTAAAATTTTTCAAAGAAAATTTCAAAAAATTTTTTACAAATTGAAAAACTAAATGAAAATTTAAAAAATTTTTTCAGTCTTTTTGACTTTTGATTCATTTGAAAAAATATAAAAAAAAAAGTTTTAATGCTTAAGAAATTATGCTTAAATATTATGAACTGAAATCAATGAAAGTATATTTTTATATTTATGTAATTATTAGTATTTGTACTTAGATTTAAAAATGATTTCATATTTCATCCATATCTGATATCCAAATAATAAAGTATGATTTATTTGATGCTTTTTTTTAATGAACTACATAGTAAAATTGAAACATATTTGAAACACATTTGATATCAAACATAAATATGTTTCAATCTTTTGACTTGGTATTTACTTACTTATTACACAAAAATTGTGGTGGATCATTTTCTAGTAGTAAAGTCTCAAGGGGGTCGTGAAGATGTAGCTTGTGAGAACCCTTGACCTAAAATGTATTCAAAACTAGAGTCTAACCACAGTCTAAACTATAGTCTAAACTATAATCAAACTATAGTCCAAGCTATAGTCTAAACTACAATTCAAACTATAGACTAAACTATAGCCTGAATTATTGTCTAAACTATAACCTAAGCAGTTCAGACTATTGTCTAAATTATAGTATAATCTGCATTGTAAACTATAGTCTTAATTATAGTCTAAACTGTAGTCTAACTATAGTATAAATCATAGTCTAAATTTTAATCTAAGCTTTATTCTAATTTATAGTCAAAACTATAATCTAAACCACAATGCAACTATAGTCTAAGCTATAATCTAAATTAGATTCTGAACTATAGTCTAAACTATAATCTAAATTGTAGTCCAAGATATAGTCTACAATACAATTTGAACTATAGCATAAACTATAGAATTAACTATAGTTTAAAATATAATCTAAACTTTAACCTAAGCAGTTCAGAATATTGTCTAAATAATAGTATAATCTGCATTGTAAACTATAGTCTTAATTATATTCTATACTGTAGTGTAGTATAAACTATAGTCTTAATTTTAGTCTAAGCTATATTCTAGTTTTTAGTCATATAGTCATAGTCTAAACCACAATGCAGATTATAGTCTAAGCTATAATCTAAATTAGATTCCAAACTATAGTCTAAACCATAGTCCAAAATATATTCTTAACTATAGTCCAAACTATATATTATAGTCTATAATATAGTCTAAACTAAAGACATTTTAGACTATTGTTTAGACTATAATTTATACAATACAGTCTAACGCTACATAATGCTATAGTCTAAACTATATATACATCAAACTACAGTATAAACTATAGTTTAAACTATAGTCAAAACTATAATCTAAACTATCATCTAGTTATTCTAATTCTTTTCAACAAATATATTTCTTAATATTTTTTTACAAAAAAATCGCAACTTCAATGAAACTTCTTCTCCTACTACATAGATATTTGTCAACTGTTGTCATTTTAAAATCAAATTAAATTTTATTAAATATTTCCTACAGCTTTGCTCCACGCTCAACAAAAGATTTCAAGAATTTTTTTTTATTAATTTTATTTAAAGATGTTTCTTAATATTTTTTTTAAATATTATCTTCAAATAACTTTGTGAAGAATGTTTGTGTATAAGTGGGTGTTGATTTTCTGTTGCTTTCGTGGAGTTAAGTTTATGGTTTTGACATTTTGATTTCATTTTTATTGTCAAAATTGTTTTGTATATTTGTTGCATTGTATTCATTTCTATTCTGCAAAAATATGAGAAATGAGATTTGTTTTTATTCTTCTCTTTTTATTTTTATCACAAAAACACACAAATTAAAAGTGAGGTTTTTCTTGTTAGATATAGTAGATGGTTCTGCTTTATTAACTTTATTATATTCTTGTTATAGTTGGTTGTAATATTATGAACAATATTTTCAAAATTTATGTGTTTTTTTTTTATTCATCATGAAATACTAAAGAGTTTCTGGAAAAGAAAACAAAATTTTATATATATCTACAAAAGATTTATTGTAGTGAAATTTATATAATTGTATTATGTAATTGTACTCCTAAATTAGGGGTTTTTATTATATTTTCATTAGCTGTTGTCTGTTAGTCAGAGTAATGTATTTGAGTCTTTAAGAAAACAAAAAAAATTTTAAATAAAATTTTTACCTAAACATTCATATTTATGTACTCAAACATATTTGAAGCATTTAAAAGGAATATATTTTATTTTTGAGATTTATTCCTGGAATTTTATTTCAATTATATTTTACCAGCTTTAGTGTATATGTGTTATGAGTTTATAACCCCTTAGGTTAGCTTTTGTTCAAAAAATAATTTTTTGCGCAACCAAATTTCAAAGTGTTTGTGCTTTAGTTTCCTGAAGAAATAAAAATTATACATATTTTGTTATACTAAAATTATGCATTTATTTAAGGACATGTATTTCTGTGGTACATTTCGTGTGTCACTTGAATAAGGAATTCTTTTAATATTAATCAGTAAGGCTATGATTTGAATTTCTTTCAATATAAACGGCTAGAGAATTTTTAATTTGATAGTTTTTAAATAGTTTTTATTAAAAATGGGACGTGGTAAGGCTCTTAATAACTCTGAAAAAGAAAAAATTCTGATTTTGAAATCTCAGGGTCAGAATCCGGTCCAAATAGCCAAAAACATTAATAGAGAAAAGACAGAAAGAAAAAACATGAAAGGGCGGAAGAAAATGGCAACAACTCCAAAAGTAAGACGAAAAATTCTTAGAATTGCATCAAATTCTGCCATATCGGTATCAAAAATACGTAAAAAAAGTGGAGTCAGTGCCAGTCTAAGAACAGTGCACCGACGAAAACTGCAAAAAACCACCACTTAATGAAAAACGCAAATCACAACGCCTACAGTTTGCCAAAAATACAATGACATGGTCCGACAAATGGTTTAAAGTTGTATTTTCCGATGAAAAAAAGTTTAATATTGATGGTCCTGACGGGTATAACTATTACTTCCATGACCTAAATAAGGAGGAATTATTTTTGAGCCGCAGACACAGCCGAGAGGGCAGAATAATGGTATGTGGTGCCATTTCGTATTATGGTACCATAGAATTGGTTTTTGTATCCAACAAAATGACTGCAGCGACTTACAAAAACATTCTGGAAGAAGCATTTCGAAAATTTAATGATTTCTTTGGAGCCATACCTTGGACGTACCAACACGACAACGCTCCGATTCATACCGCCAGAGCAGTAAAACAATGGAATAATCAACAGGGTGTTCAACTTTTGGATTGGCCCCCATATTTACCAGACCTGGATCCAATGGAAAATGTCTGGTTTAGGCTTGCAAGAAAAGTTTATGAAAAAGGAAAACAATTTGAGACGATAGAATTCTTAACGGAAGCATGGAGTTCAATTTCGCTAAATTACTTAGAGTCATTATACAAGTCGATGCCAAATCGCATTTTTAAAGTTCCTTCTAAAAATGGTGGCAGTACTCATTACTAAATGAATGCTAAAAGATAATAACTTTCATTTTTATAACCTAAAATTTAAAAATAAATTACAGTTAAAATATTCCTTATTCAAGTGACACACGAAAAAGTACCACAGAAATACATGCCTTTAAATAAATGCATAATTTTAGTATAACAAAATATGTATATTTTTTATTTCTTCAGGAAACTAAAGCCAACACTTTGAAGTTTAGTTGCGCAAAAAATTATTTTTTTTTTCTGAGTTTTAGTTTAGGAGATTTACATAATTAAAGTTAAAAAAAATGTGATTCCTTATTCAAGTGGCAGGCAATGTATATGCCATGGTTTCCATGCGAAGTAATATTAGATAAACATTTTGTTTAATACAAATAACAATATTTTTCCCCTTACTATTCATAGCATTTATAAATAAACATAAATTTACCTTTTTGTTAAAAAAAAAAAAGTGCAAGTTTAAGAGCTTTTTTTCTTTTTTTTTACGTTACCTTTGCTATTTTTCTAAGTGTAGCGTATGATTTCCACTTTATATTAATATAAGTAACTTATGTAAACTTATGTAAGGTACTATCAACAAAATCAGAATTACAGTATTACTGTGAATAGTTTTTTATACAGAAAAATTATCCCAAATAATTTTTTGATGAAATTATTAATTAACTTTATATTGAAATTTAATTATATTATTGATTAAAGTAATTAACTTTATAATTGATTAAAAATTTTTTTGACATAAATCAACAGCTCTTAAAAAATATAAAGAGAAAAAGAAATACGTATCAATAAAAAATATAAAAATAAAATAACTTTAATTTAATTTCCAAATATTTTGAACTGTTGGAGCTTAATCTGTCGTTAAAAAATAGTAATACGAAATATTTACATTTCCTCAGTCTTCGGTGGCGTGTTTAATGTATAAATATTTGGTAAGTATGAATTTGAAATATTTGATGAGATTATTTATCTTTCTATGTTTCAGTTTATTTCAAAGTTGTTCTATGAAAGACTATCTATATATGTTTATCAGGTCAGTTCATATTGATTATTTTTGACAATTTGTTCAGACATCTGTTATCGTCCTAGGTCGCAAGGGCACTCAGATAGGCTAATATTATCTTTTATGTCAAATTTTCGGAAATTAACTATAAGTATAAACATTACGTAATTTAAAATGTTTACATTTAATAATTATTATAGTGAATTATATTATATAGATTTTTAAATTATACAAACACCACATACATTATTGTAAAATCTAATTAAATATGTGTTTAACACCAAAATTTACCCGAGATCAAAGATTACAAATATCTGATTTATATGTGATTATCGGTGATTTCAATTTATGTGTGTTTTATGGGTATTTATGACCCTAAAATGAAACTGTATATACACCAATTTTCCTTTCACTTAATCAAATTTTCAGTTTTAATATTTTTCTGATTTAATTTTACCTTTAAATATTTCTAATAGTTCAATACATAAATATATTTAAATCCGTGAGTTTTTATTGAAGAAGGGATTTAATTAATTGTCGAATTAAATTAATGAAATTTTTAGTTGATTTTAGGCAAACATCCAATGATATTTCTAATTAATTTGATAAAAAATGATTAATTGAAATTTAAGCAAATTATTATAGTTAATTAGTATTATCATTTTGGTGAATGGAGCAAAATCAAACAAAAATTTAATTAATATAAGCAATTTCGTAATTAAAGTCCATTTTTATTTATTTTCTGTGAAGGGAAGCAACATTTTACTTATAATCTTCCTGTGATCTGACTAGACCAAGAGATCAACTTAGTACTCATAAAGTTACCGATAATCCTAGGATTAATTATTCCTAGGATTATTGGTAATATTTTCTTTTGTTTGTCAGTCAAGGTCATATTGAATAAAACTTTATTTATTATGCTGGAGTAAATCAGATTGAAAACAGTTTTTAAACTTATATTGATTAAAATTTAATATTCAATTTCGTTTCCTGCATAAGGAAATGTATAATATACATATTAAAGTTTAGAGGAAAGGCAACTGCCTGTAGTTTGGGTAGAAAAATTATATTAATACAAATTTACTCAAAATGTGTGCTTATATTTGACTTTAATTGTTTTTTTTTTTTTTAAGTAGAAGTTTCCTTAATATTCTTTTAATGCATTTAGGCACATTTTTAAAGAATTCATTTCTTAGTTTCCTTTTCTCTGTTTCCTTACTTTAAATCCATTTAAAAACATTAAAGTTTAACTTTTGAATGACTTGAGAGAAATCAAAAGTAAAAAACTAAAATAAAAACCAAACGGAAGGGCAGGCAATTGTGTAAATGAAAACTTTTTGTCTTACTTACTTAAAACAATAACACAAAAGGTACACTTTACGTATAAAAAGAAAAAAGAAAACTGCTACAAAAAATAATAAAATTTACATTTTGTTTGTAATTGTTACAATAACTTGTTGATGTTTGTGTTACTTCTTTTTTTTTCCTTTTTATCCTTTTCACACTTTGTATGCCAGGAAAATGAATATTTAGTAAAGAAAATATAAACAAAAGTAATAAAATAGAAGTTGTTGAAACATGACTTTATAGTGAATTAAAGAAAAGGTAATTTTAAAGAAAAATTTTAAAATCTTGCAAACAAATTTCAAGAGTTTTAGAAGAACAGAAGTTTGTCTTAAATATAATTAGAAATAAGTTAGAGATTTATGTGAAAGATAAAGTTTTAAGAAATAGGAATTTCTTAAAATAGGAAAACTTTGAAAATTTGTTTTATAAAGAGCTTTTATTTATTTAAGATAAACTAAATTAAACTTAAACAAAAATGCCAACTTTATTCACAATTTTATGAAGGTATCTATCTCATTTAAATTTATAACTTATGCGGAATAAAATTGGAACAAAACTTTTGGCACTGGTTAAAAACAATGCACTAATGATGAAGTCTTTTTACTAACAATCTTGGACAGCCACTTGTCTTATCATATTATTGTGAAAATTGTATAATAATTTTATGTTAATAAAAGCCAAACTACCTTAAAAAATATTATATATATATATATATATATATATATATATATATATATATATATATATATGTACAGCTCCACAAAGTAATTTATATTTTAACTCAGATGGCAAAGAGAGTCAAAAAAATTGTTTTTGGTAGATACAAACCCATTAATTTCATAACTGGATCCAATTGAACTATCTTCTATTGATTAGACACCTGCCCACTGAACTGAACCTATTGATAGAAAAAAAGGGAAAAATTACGGCCAAAAATTTTTCGAAAAAAAAACCATGTATGGGTCAAAGTCAATTTGAGGCGAACATTTTTTTTTTTTTTTTTTTTTTTTTGAACAATTCAAAAATCTAATTTGAGCTTTACTTTTTAATGACAGTATACTTATGTTAAAGACATTGTCTAAATCATACTTAGAAAAATTTGTTTTAGAATTCATTGTCTAAAATTTAATGTAAAATCTAAATCCATTTTATATATTAAAAAAAAAGTTATAATATATTTCTGATATATAATATAAATATCACAAGAGTGCGCACAGTGCTTTGTTCTTACACAAATACAAGAATTTGCCGTAGAACATTTAAAATTTGTACACATATTACATTGGATCTGAAGTTTTGAAAAAAAAGTTGGTGCAAGAAAAAAAATTGTATAATTAAAGCAAAAAGTAATAAATTTCATTTAAAATTCGAATAAAATTTTCAATGAGCAGTTGCTTAATGTTATCTGCCAGTTTTCTTATATCAAAAGAGAGAAAAACATAAAAATGTGTTAAAAATCAAATAATTTCAGTACAAAAATAATAAAAATAATTCTCATCGAATTCAGGTATTCTATAATTCCAAAAATATTGATCGAATAATTTTTTATTCTAAACTGGAATATGTTCTTCATTCAAATAAATTCAAAAATTTTTCCTCGAGATTCACAAATTATAGATCTAAAAAATTCTATTAAATAAAAAAAAAATTTCCAATATTTCATTACCCCTTTGGGTTGCATCATCAGAGCTATCAGAAAAGATTATTATAAATACATCACATATAACACAATAAATAACATCATAAACATATACTATGACATTACATTAATACAAATAATAATATTAGAAAATAGTCAAAAAACATAAACATGTTTACAAACAACAATAAAGAACATATACCTATTCTGTACTGCAATAATAACTCCTGACAATGGTAGTCAAGCTACGGTAGAGAATAAATTTATGTTCTTTGTTGTTGTTTGTAAACATGTTTATGTTTTTTAAATATTGTCTAATGTTATTATTTGTATTCATTTAATGCCATACTATATGTTTATGGTGTTATTTATTGTGTTTTATGCGATGTATTTATAATAACCTTTTCTGATAGATCTGATTATGCTACCCAAAGGTGTAGCGAAATATTAGCAATTTTTTTAATAGAATTTTTTAGATAAATTATTAAATATTTTCACTTATAACTGATCAATTAGGTCGATAAAAAATAAATTATTATATTATTCTATTTATTATTCCTCCGCTTAATGGAAAAAATTTTATTTCAATAACAACCATAATGTTAACCTTCCGAAATAAGTAGTTAAATTTTTAGATAAAAACAAAAAAGGGTTTTTGGATTAAGTTTATTCAGAATCTGTTTTCATATTTTTAAGTTTTAAAAAGTGTTGTCAGGAGGTGAGAAAAAAGAGGTTAGAATTCATTCATTTTGGATGGCCGCAAGTTTTTTTATTATAATGTGCAAATTTACATGAAACAAAAACGATGCTACCTTGAATAAAAATTTTATATATATTTTTTTAGATTATTTTTATATTTACATCACATTAAATGATTTATATTTTAACTCAGATGGCAATGAGTATTAAAAACATTTAATGTTTTGCTAAATATAAATCCATTGATAGGCAAAGTACAAAAAAAGTTTTTATGTATCAAAGACAATTTGAAGCGAATTTTAACTTTCCAAAATTCTAATTTGACTGCATTTTTTGATTAATATATTAAGCTGTGTAAAGCCGAGGTGATCGATTATCCAATAAAAATATATCTTCTAAACTACTTCAGTATCTCAATATAAAGACAGAATAATTTTGAGGGGTAAGAAAAATATCTAAATTAAATTAAAATGTTAAAATTAAAAATCTGCAAATAATTTTAGATTAAAATCGGTGAATAGTATTGGACCAATTTAAATAGAGGAGAGTTCGTAGAATCCTTTTAACAAAAATCCAGGGTAAGCTGGGATATAATAACCGAATAACAAGTTTACAAAGTTCCAACATCGAATTTTTAAACTCATAATAAAGAACTCCTTCAGAAGTGTTACAAAAGAAATATAAGAACAAAATAATAAGTTGTCTTTTGAAGGAATAATATAAGATTTATGTTAATTTTTGGAGAAATTAAAACGTTATAAAATTATACGACAAAACAAATTTCAACAATCGTAACGGAAATCTTTTTATTAATTGTGAATAAAGTCGAAATATAAGAATTTAATTAAAAAAAATTAATAAAATTAAGTATTTGACTGAAAGGTACCCACAAATTTTTTTCTCTCTATAAAAATTATTAACTAAATATCTAACTTAAGATTTGCAATAAAAAAAAAACTATTTTTATACAAATTTTGAAATCCTTAAATTGGTGAGCCTGACAAAAGAAAATGAAATTCAAACGAACAGCAACACTGCCCAAACTCTTGCTACTAATCATCAACACTCTAATC